>JAFIRS010000053.1:1200000-1568418 GCA_018342105.1 Gonioctena quinquepunctata | reverse complement strand
AAAACAACGGTAAATTTGGGGAAAAAAATTTTGGGAACCCATGCCAGAATTCAAAACATCAAAATCTAATGGGAGATAAAAGGGGACCCTCAATGGAGTCGACACAGTCGAACAGCCCATACGATAAATTATTATGGCGTAAAAAAAAAAATTTAAAAGTTGTAGTTTAAAAGTGTTAAAAAAAATTTGGGTTAAACCAAGTTGGTTTATTTACGTTGGGATAAAATTTTTAAAAAGAGAATATGTTTTTTATAAGGCATAAAATTTTCCCTTTTTTCCGTTTATAAATGTTTTTTTTAATCTTGAGAATGCGTCGAAGAGTTTCCTTATTGACGATGGATATATAATGGCCCCTTTTTTTGTTGGTTAGGTTAGGCAATTTATTTATAAAAAAATTTTGGGGGAATTTTCTCAAATGGGGCTGGACCCTAATCCTGCAATTGACGATCGAACCAAAAGATCTACATTAGATTGTAAGTATTCAAAGTCGGTTTCAGATAAATACTTATTCTTTTTTTTGGTTTTTCTAAGTTCTTCATGACAACACCTATCCAGGGTTTTCCCATTTTTGCGAAAATGTGATGAAAAAAAAGGTTATTTTTGGGAGTGTAATGATTTATATACTAGACAAGTTAATCATACACAAAAAATCTCATAAGGGCTTTTTTTTTTGTCAGTATGACAGCGGCAAAATTTTCCCCAATTTTTCCAGGGAAAAAACAAACCTTTTTTTTTTAAAACGGTCTAATTCTAGTATGTCTAGCAGGTTCAAAGACCCTAAAATTCAATGAATAATTTAAAAAAAATAAATTCGTTTTTGAAAAAAGTGGCGATGCAGTGTTTTGTTATATTTTGCTTTTGACTGAACGTAAGTTCATCTCTAGGGTTTCAGGGACGAAGCTTAAAGGGGTTGAGTCCTATCTGGGGGAAAGGAAACCCCCTCGGAACACTGATAGTCTCTCTTTTTTTGGGCAAAAAAAGACATGTTCACTATTTTGGCGACAACAAGACTACCCTTATCGCAAGAATTCAAATTATTTTCTAAAAATAATTTATATGTATAAAATTAATTTGTATCTTTTTGAACTTTTTCCATTGTAATTTTTTTTTAATTGTGATTGAATTTATCTTGGAAACTAGCAAGTCAAATTTTTTTTATCATTACTTTAATTTTTAAAATTTTTTTTTAAAAAATTGCCCATGAGATGACAATTTTCTGACTATAAGTGTTTTTGATTTGGAATGGAAAATTCTAAATATAGTGGAAAATTTTTTAAAAAAACCATGGAACACTCTGTGATGGTTTAATTTACAAAGCAAAAATCAAATATCTTCATAGAATGAAAAGTCCATTTTTTGTGAAATTCATTTTTTAAAAAGTGATAATTATATAACCGATCTAGAGAGGGGCCTTGTTCCTCCGACCAACTGTTTGGGTTTTTAGATACCCTCCTTCTCCAAATTATCCATGCGGGTGTCACTGAAAATTAAAAAAAAAAGCTGTTTGGGGGTTTGGGCTGTCCCCGTGGACATTATCTATTTCCCCCCAAAATCAATCCCAAAAATTTTTCCCCCTTTTATCTGTATCCTTTGAAATAGGGGGAAATCAATTTGTACATTGATAATTCTGTCCTGGGCCAATGTAAAAACTATTTTTTTTCCCCTTTAAAGAGATTTAATGTAAGTACGGGCGGAATAATTCTTGTGGCAATACATGAAACAAAAACATGGGGTAAAAAAAAATCTATGCTATTAAAAAAAAAGTACTTACAAGGGGATTTAACCCCCCCGGGAATATCCTGACAATACCATCAGTAAAAAAAATTTTTGGGAGTTTCTGAAAAAATTAAAATTTTTTACCATATTTTTTTTGTTATAAACTTTGAAAAATTGAATGATGTAATGACTCTTTTTGGGTTTTGGAATACGTATTAAAAAAATATGTTTCTAATATATCAAAAAATTTGAATTTTTTGGGCTTCAGTATCTGTAATTTTTTCAATTTCGGGTCCTTCTATTACTAGTTTCTTCACTTTTGAAATTTCGGTTGGCCCCCCACAATATAAAATATTCTCATTCAAATGAATAATTTCAATGAATAAATTCGTTTTCTGAAAATCTATATTCGGGCCCAAAAAGGGGAAGTGGGGCATGCAGTGTTTTGTATATACCCTAATGCTTTTGACTGTTACGAAAAAGCTTCATCTCTACAGCTTCAAAGGACGGACTTCAATTGGTTCGAGTCCTATCTGAGGAAAGGAATCAAATTTGAAAATGATAGTGTCTCAGTTTGGAAAATTTAAAAGAGATTTTCATTTTTTTTGGAGAACATGACTATCTTCTTGAAAAAACCCCAATTATCTTCGTAGGGGAAATACTCGTATATGTATAAAATTTTTTTCATCTTCTCTGAACTCTTTTCTTTTTCCCCCTGAGATGGGAATCTTCTGACTAGGGGGGATATTTTTTTGGAGAGGGGAAAATTTTAAATATAGTGGATATTTTTTCTAAAGAGCCATGGAATCCTCTGTGATGGTTCGGGTTACTAGCCAAAGTCAAGATATCTTCATAGAATGAAAAGTCCACACTCACTTGTGAAATTCATTTTTTATTAAAAGTGATAAAAAATACAATAATGTTATTAGCCTTATTCGATCTTGACAGTGAACCTTGTTCTTCCGACCAACTTCTTGGTTTGATCCCCCCCTTCCCGATTTTTTATGCGGGTTTACTGAAAAAAAAAAAGAAGAACTGTTTTAAATTGGTTTTTTACTCGCCTTTGTTAGTAGGGCTCACCTTTTCGGATAATATTCTAAGATAGCTGGAAGCCCCCAGACTGTCGGAAATGATTCATCGTTTTAAATTTTTTTAACATTTTTTTTATGATATCTACAAAAAAACCTCTGATTGTGTTAGGTTGTTGGTTGTTAAAAGGTAATAGTCCGGCAGAGATGGGTGAATGGCTTGGTTTTTTTGTATCGGAAAAAATGAAACTATGTCATGGGAAAATTTTTTCCAAAGCCCTAAATTTTTTTAAGTCAATTCATCGACAAAGAGAAACAGTCAACTTTCCCCCCTTTTTTTTTTCCTCCGTGGAAGTTTCCAAGATCCCGAAAAGGCCGTTTACGAAGAAATCACTTTGGAAAAATCCCAATCTTCCCAAAAAAATCGGAGTCATCTGATTTTTGACAACATGTAAACATTGTAGTAAATTTCAAGGTTTTATCTCATTTTTTTTGGCCCCAAAAATTCTGGGGATCTTGTTGTAGAACAATAATCTTTGCTTTTTTTGGGTTTGGGGGCCTCCATCACTAGTTCCCAATTTTTTTCCCTATGTCCTTTATCTATTACAAAATGTAAGTTATTTAATAATAACGATGGCTCTTTTTAAACAATTTTCCCCCTTATGGCTGTGTAAAAGGTCCTTGAAATAAAAAAATATCTTTGGAAGTGGGGAGCAAGACCTATAAAGAAAGATACCAATGCAAAATCAAAAAGAAACCCTATAGGGCGCCCCATTGCTCCCCCTTCAGAGTTGGTTTTCTTTTTTTTTTGGCTCATCATTTATTATCATTTATATTCATCATTCAGTTCCCTTTTGCCCCCCCCCTGTCTATGTATGAGCCTGAATACGATACATTTGAATATCTAGCAGTTTAGGTTTTAATAATAAACTCGCCCTCACTGAAAAAAAATTAAAAAAAACCTAACTCTGAAAACCCAACGTTTTGACACAGTTTGATGTCAAATCTGAACACATTTTTATTTTTCATTCCTTCTATTAGAAGGTACAGGGGAACTCAAAATCAGTGGACCCGCGGGGGGGGGAGTCTCATGTCAAAAAGGGGGGGGAGAGGGGGGTTTTTTTAAACGAAAACGGCCATGTTATATCCCTTCTTTTTTTTAGGTCTTGGGGGGCATTTTATCCATCAATATCAATTCAAGCTGTTTTTTATAGGGGGCACTGAAAACTCACTTCCTTTTTACGAGCGTATATGGGAAAAAACAAACGAAAAAAAAATCCCGTACCACTCGTAAAAAACCCCTGGCAAAGGGGATCAAAAAAGCCGATAGTCAAGTGGACTCGAGTGGCGGCTGTCTATTGTACACCCGATTCGTCGGGGGGAATCGAGTTGGAAAACGATGCTGGCAGGTGTCTACGAGGGGAGGTCATAAATCCGGTTATTTGTGTTTCAATAGCTCTAAAAAATTAAAACCAGTAGCGTCTATGGTCTTGGGGTGTGCCGATGAAAAAACAATAAAAAAAAATTTTTTTTTTTTTTCTTAAGTATTGTATGAAAAAAAACTTGTCTTTAATTTTTTTTTTTTTTTTATTATTTATGAAGTATTTTTAAATTTTAAAAATATCAAAAATAAAATTAGTTATCTCCCCCCCTTTTTCTCCGGGTTTCGCCGCAAGATTTTTTTTATACTTTGAAATTGATTTTGGGGGAAAAAAAAACCCACATTCCTGCTGTTTTAAAAAACCCCTCTACGTTCTGTTGCATTGTGAAGGTGGTATGGGGGTTCAGTGCTTTTTTAAAATCATCCCACAAACTTTTTTTAGTATCAGAAACTTTTCCCAGAAATGTGTTATGGAAAAACTAAAACCCTTTTATAATCTCTTAAGTTTGGGGAAAGGGTCCCAGGGGAAGGTAAATCCTACCTCAGTGAAGTTTTGAAACGTTTCAACAAGATCGCCCCGGACTTTTTTTCCCCAAAAAACCTTTTTGGATCGTTCAAAAAACTGTCTGGGGCACGTTTCAAAAACTGCCCTGAACACGTTTAAATTTAAAAAGGGGTTTTAACTTTGTATATTTTTTTTTCCTTTTTTAAAAAAAATTTTTTTTCCTAGGTTTGTGCAATTTCCCCCCAAAATAGGAATTATATTTCATGGTTTCAAACTTTTTAGAAAAGGGGGAAAATTTTTAAAAAAGAGCACTGAAAAATCTTTTAAAAAAAATTTAGAGTGGTTATTTCAGAACCTATAATTTCTATCAAATTTAAAAATTTTTTTAAACCCCCAAAAACCGTGACTTAGAAACCCAAAGAAAAAAAATTTTTTATATGAATAACATGTTTTTTAAAGGCCTTATAAGATTCCCAAAATTTAATTTGGCATAAAATTTTTAAAATTTTTAAAAAACCCCCCCTTTTTCAAGATATACAATTATTTAAAAAGATGATTTTCAGGTTTTTTAGGTACCAAGTTGGGGAAAATGGAAAATCCCAAAAGTACTTTAAATCTAGATAAATATAGAAATGAAATCAGTACGATTTTCAATGAGAAACATTTATTTTGACATATACCGTAAGCAAAAATGAATTGTAATAACAAACAAACAAAATTGTAATAACAAAACAAACAAAATAAATGAAAATGGATTTTGTCCCTCTGGTTTTGGTATCAGTTCCTCCAGTCGTTTCTATTTTCTTTGCTCTCTTTACATATCTCAAACTGGCTTGCTTCAACCACTGAAAAATTGTATTCTGAAAGTCTCTGTCACTAAAGAGAAGTCAAATCGCTTTCGTGATGCCTCTGGAATTCATAATTTCAGTTAATATAGAATGAATAAGGGAGTCAATTTCATTATTACCTCTTAAAATAGTTGATTACACACTTCAAGTCTTTTAGAGACATAATTACCCTTCCTTCCATAGAAGAACATTTCGTGGCCAATTTATTGCTGAGTAATTTTCAAGACCTCTTCTGATTGAATTGTTTTGCATCGCCTCCAATTATAAAAATGTGGTTTCCTAGAAATGTTTGATTATGAGTATGAACTTGGTACAAATTATATTGTGAGTAACTAATGATGATCTTCTATTATAAGAATCATCTAATTAAGTACCTACTATATTTAGTAAGTGCTCACCAACTGTTTTCGCTTCTTCTCAAATTTTCCAATATATCTTCATACTTCATTAGTTTTTTTTCATTAAACTAATAGGTTTCTTTGGCACAGTTTCGAAGTCTGTTATGATGTGGAGTCCTGTCTTCTTTAAGTTCCCTATGTTTTCCAAAATTCGCCGATGATCATTCAAAATGGTCCTAACAGCAACACTTTTTTCTAAAGTAATCATTTAAAATCCTTCCATGATCACAACATCCTAGAAATATTGCAAAATGTATTCCCTTCAAGGTGTATGATTCACTACATTTCCATGCCACACCATTCATAAAGACTGAAAACAACACCATCTCGTAAACAAAACATCTATATAAATTATGAATGTCTCAAAATTATGTGGGTTTGATGAATTGGAAATATAAAATGTGTGTTTTATATGGGTTTTCCTCCATTTTGTGGATATGGTGGTGGCAGCCAATAATCTTCTCAAACCACATTCTCTCCATAAAAGAAACAATTTCTTGGCGTCATGCGGCCATATTATTGATTTACAGACTGCCGAATAATTCTTCGTAAAAGTGTCTCTTTGATTTCAATGATTATGACTTACCTTCAAGATTGATAATAACGCGAACTAATTAACTGATGAGTATCAATATGAACATAAACAGCTGACTCCCACAAACAAATACACAAAATAATTAAAATGAAAAAAACAAGGACGAGAATCGAACACGACACAACTCAGGGAATCGGCTTGGGAAAGATCAAAGATCACAGAATGTATTCACGAGAAAAAAAGATGGCGAGTTAGATTCGGCGCATCGCATATAATAACACTCACGCGCTGAGGGTGCAAGAATCTCTCGTGCATCTTCGTCAGTGTTTTAAAATCCGCGTAGCATTACAGAATTAGAGCCATGACATTTAGTAATAATTATTTTTAGTTCTTCAGTGGGAATATTATTTCGATTAAACAGATCATATTTGTTTCAGCTCTATTTTGAACCATTATAACCTCATCTATTCATATAGCAATTATCCGAAGATACCCGAGATTCTTCTTACCTCCGCCATGTTATTCCGAATACCTAATAAGTTCATCCTCAATATGAATATGGGTGCCTTTTTCTTGGAACGTTTCATTTTGGTTTCGTTCAAACGTTCTTTACAACGCTAAAAATATTTGAAAAAACCTGGAAAAAACGTCTAGTTACGTTTCAAGTAACGTTTCAAAAAAAGTCCACAATAAGGGTAAAATGGAAATGTTTCTGGAAGGTTTCATGTTTGATGGGTATATATCGCTCATTGTGCAAGTAAAGCAGTGTTCTTGTGCATTTTCTCATTTCTAAAATTGCAAATGTCGGATGAAGCTGAACTTTCGACCAAAACAGAGCACGACGGCAATACAAAGAATGCGAATAGTTTGACGGAAGAGGAATTAAGAGCAGCTCTGGAGTGAATCTTGTGATGGAGAATACCACTTTTCACAAGGTTCCGTCGACGGCTTTGCTACCGGCGTTCAGAAGGAATCATCGGATAGTGAAGTATACACTATACTTTTTTTTCCATTCATTTTCATATCGTGTACTCATTGGAAGGTGAAACGAGCACCTTTGCTGATGCCAAAGGTGCCTGTGCATATGCCAATAACAAAAAATGTAAAGAGGTGGTGATTGTATAAACCCTGACTGGAGTGATGTTCCCAGCCCATGAAATATTTTCCATTTACGAAAAAACAATGCCTCTTGGTACTTTTCCGGGCGGCTAACAAACCAATTGATCATTTCCGAATGATGATATTTGACGACGGAATTATCGATCATATTGTGGAACAAACGAACATATATACCGAGGAAGCCTTCACGGATCACTAGATGGAAACCTCTTACCCGATAAAGATTTCTAATATTCTTGGGCCTTATATTGCATACTGGTACTATACCATCAGATCATCTTCAGGACTATTGGAAAAACATCGCTGCAATTTGGAATTTTTTTTGCGAAAAAAATTAGCAGAATAATGAGATGTTTGCATTTTAGCTCAAAAATCCCACTGGGGATGGAACCAACAATGATCCGCCTATACAAAATACGTCCATTCTTGGAGTTTTTCAACAGGTGAATGATCGCGAGAATTGCCTTAGTTGAATCGATGGTTTTGTGGTGGGGTCGTCTTGTATTTCCTTCAGTACATAAAAAATAAGCGGCATAAACATGGGACAAAATTATTTATGTTACCGGGACCGAATGGAATAATTTTGGGAGTCGTCTGTACACTAGACAGATAGATGATCAAAGGGGGAAAAGGCCACACAACCAATGTGGTGTTGGATTTGCTAAGGTCTTTTTTTGGACTGTGGATATCTGGCATTTTTGGACAATTACTATAACTCGTTCGATTTAGAGGAAAAAACTTTCGAAGCGCCCAACCTAATGTGCACTGGAACTTTGAATTCAAAGGAAGGGCAATCCGTAGGAAGATGCTCGAAATTGGAAAAAAGGAGAAATATAATAGTAGGAAAATGGAAGGACAAATGAGGGCGGCTGTATCTAATGAATATGATAATAGAATGATTAATTATGTGGACAAAGAGAGTAACAATCGGGAGAAAACCTACTGCCATTCATAACTACAACCAACATGGGTGGTGTGAGCAGTCAAGATCTGATAAATTCTACTACCCTTGTGAGAGGAAAACTCTACGATGACCAATGAAACTGGGCACATTCATTTTATGCAACTCACGCTGCTGGAAGCCTTCGAAGTTTACAATAGGTTTTCCGGAAATCGATGCAATCTGTATGATTTCAGGCTCTCAGTGCGCTGGAGAACCTGTTTCAGATAGATCTATTCCCACATCAAAGGAAACGATCATTACCACAGCCTGTTCGTGTCATATTCAACATTTTGGAGAATGAAGGCGAAACTAAAAGCAAACGTTGCCGAGAGTGTGTTCCGAGCAGAAGCGGCGGAGGGCAGCGATGGCACCATTGTGTGTGTCATGCGAGGGAGAACATGGACTTTGCGCCGAGAATGTTTTTTAGAAAATATCATGAATATAACTGAAAAATATTATGCATATAGCTGAATTAAGTATTAAACCGACGAATACAGGAACTGAAAAGTAAAAAAATAAAATAAAGCCTTCTTAGTCTCCAATAACTAGGCTCCTAAACTAATGTAGTAACTAATTTTTTGAGTCGGCGCCAAACAAACAAGCAAATGAATTAGATAAGGCGTAAAATGATGGCATCGAGGTGCGCTGTGCCATTCGAATGTTTTTTTGAGTAATTTAATGATCTTCGTTGTAGTTTAGTAAGCCTTGGTTATTGAGGACTAAGAAAAGGCTATTTTCTTACACTTGCTGCTCTGCTTGTTGAATGGGAATTACATTACATTGTGAAATACATGCGTAACACGACCCTGGCGTTGTTCTATTTCCAAGTGCAGAGAAGTGTTTAAGCTGACTAAAAAAATGTATTAAAGAGACGAGGTCATATCGAGGCAGTTTCTGTAGCCCAGTTTTGCATTTTGTTTGCTCTTGAGAACTGCGATTGATTATTTACACCATGAGTTTTGTAAGGTAAGCGTGTTTATGATAAAAATTCGTTATGAACATTGTACCTATGAACCTGTTTCATTACAAATTAATCTTTTCGAATAATGGTAAGAAGTCTCAGGTTGGATGTCGTCCGAACAAAATGCATTTTTTTTTTATCCAAAAATCGGTGCTCGATCGATTTTCCACTGAAAGCTCATCGAAGGAATTCATTTGTTTAGTCAATCACCAAAATTTAAATGATTTTTGAATATTCCACATTGAAAGTTATCAAGAAAACATTTTTCATTTAGCAGCTTTGAGGGGGCCGTAACATATTAGCGAGGCTTTTAGGAATTAAAAAAAGTTATATGAAGTATGGTGATATTTTGATCCCATCTATACATTCGAGAGGAAAAGAGAGGAAGTCAGGGACACCCTGTATATTATTGAATCCTAGAATTCATTCTGAAAACCTTTGTATATAAATAAAATATTATTTTTCCTGGCTCTCTTAATTGTTTTGCTTTGAATTAATGCACATTATCAAAGGTTTTGCATAAAATACTTGTTTATGATAATCCTACGTCAGTAAACTTCATCACTGTATGTTTATGAAGGTGCATTGTATGCAAATTGCCTTTTATTCATTCTGATACAATTTATGCCAGTTAGCAAAATAGAAAACCAAATTGTATGATTTTAGATTAAAATTCCTCTTACCTGTTTGATTAGGCCCCTACTTGACACTGGTTTTCTCACTTGCGGTTAAAAGGGAGTAGTCGAAAGGGTCCAACTGTGGGATCTTAGAGGGGCTCATTTCCAAATTTATCAAAATTTTTTAAGCTACCTTATAAGTCTATAGGTCTCCATAACGTTATCAAAATCTTTCTTTCATCCCTCAATTTGATTAATGTCTTTTCGTTCTTCCTCATTTTGCGACTGTAGTACCAAGTCATGATCTTTTTGATTATCAATATGCTACAATTATAATATTAGTGTTTGTTCATGAGGTGTTCATACAAAAATCTTACACCACGGGTAATGCGACAATTGGGATGATGTAGAGGAACCTCTGGTCCGAAGAAATTTTATGATAATAATAATATAAGAATATTGCTAAAATTAGGTAAAGGAAGACGGCCAAGAGAAGGAACCTTCCTATTATTTTCTTTCTGAACTGTTCTGTACTCCTGCCGAATTCTTCAATGGCAGTTATTTGGTTTTCTAGTTTTTCCAATGTATCATAGGTACTTTTCTTCTTCTAGAAACAATTCCAGGCAAATATGTTAATTTAAAATGTGTATTCTCACTACTCACCCTAAATTTTCCTATGATTATACCCATGATGAACTATCCTTGTATGTTAATGATATATTTTTGTAAATACACTAGATCAGAACTGGTTTTCTAAAGCGATAAAAACGTCCGGTAAAAATAGTTTGCAAATCTATCCTACCTAACCTACAAATCGGGTAACATATTTATGTGTAAATCACAGTATAATACAACAATAAGGATTTTTGAGTTGAATAAAAGAAATTTTTCCCACCTTTAGATATTTTAGCAGTAACATTATCACTTCACAACATTTTACTACGCGAATTTGATTTGAATTATTCAAAATGTTTTTTCTGGTATGAAACTAAACGTCATTCCACTTTCCTTTCGTGTCCTGTCCTTTCTCCTTTCAACTTTCAACCTTCTATTCTAAAGCCGCGTTTTATTACCATCCCCTGTTAGGCTTATTTGAGTTCAAGGTCAGGACAGTAATGACGGTACTCAGTGCGTTCCACTAAGCACTCACAACGATCACGCTCACGACCACGGTTTTCACCGTTCCACTTGGTTCTGGGCGTCACAATCATAAACTCAAGCGGAATGGATTTTGGAGCGTTTTGAGCGTTCATTTAAATAATACAAATGGCGCGTCTAAAAAAACAAAACAAAAGGTTGATGAGGTTATGTTACAATTTGTAAGTGGTATCATTAGTTTTATTAGGCAATCCATACCACGTGACCCAATATGGCCGGTTGTTGGCACACAAACTGATAATCGCCATAAGAACATCATTGTCAGTGTGTACCTTTGGCTTGTAAAAGTGTATTTTTGGTTATTTTCGGAGCTTTTGTGTTGTTAATTAATAATTTTCAGATGGAGAGTGATTACCTGAAGACACTATTGTTGAAAAGCAGAGGCTTTGGTGAACAGTATGCTTGAAAATACATCCCCATCTTCTGTTTACATTTTTATCAATGTATTTGTTACAGGTATAAAATGAAATTGAGGATTGATCAGTGATTTAGATCCTTTTTACACTGAATATTTCTGAACTGAATTGTTCAATTGTTGGTGCTCCTCCTGTTACGACCATGGATATTATTTCGTATTTGCTTTTTAAGCTTTCCCAAATGCAGATGAAGCCCTGTACAAGTTTAGAATCCATACATACTTTGAATCTGGCTTCGTTGTGAAGGTGAGAACAAAAATTCAGAATCATTTATATATTTTACTTAGTCTAGTATGTTTTTTCCTAGGCAGCAGGTTTTTTCTAATGGGTACATGTACAGTTGCAAATCTTGAGTCATCGAAGTGAATTATTATAAATTAGGAATAATAATACATAAGAAGCAATTTATAACTTCTGTTCTGATCTATTATGTTTATTGCCACATTTGTTTATTACAAGAGATAGGGATTTGATATTTAAGAATATTACTTCTCAACTTTCATAATAGTTCTTCTAATAGACATAACTTTTTTCAGGTCAAGTATTCACAAAAGGCAAATTAAAGACCTTCAGATGTTTGGTACATAATTGAATAGAATGAAAGATTTGTACTGTTCACTGTACTTGTATGGCCGGAAACAGTGAAGTAGGTGGTCATATTGGTGCTATATTAGAGGCAATGTCAGATTTGGGCTGTGGGCCAATGCCATCCAGTCAAAAATTTATTGGACGACTTGCCTCTTGTTCAGTTGTTTTAAAAAATAAAATGTTTCAAATGAATATATATAAATAAATGTTTGTTTATTTGTTGTTTTACTGATTCAGTTGATTACTCTTAATTTAATACCCATTATAAAAAATGATACACAATATTGATATTTGTATATAGTACAATTTCGATAAATATTACTATATATCCACTTTTACTGTTAATAAATTACAATACCCTTTGAAGGTTGTAGACATGTGGTAACTTGATTACTCTCGTCTCGGACGTCCATCGTCTTAATGTTCTTGAAAAGGTTTTACGATGTTTCGAATGTTTGTATCTGCAATCGTCTGAATACAGTATTCACATTCAAAACATCGTGTAAACCTTTTCAAATACATTAAGACGATGGACGTCCGAAACGAGAGTATTCAAATACAACACCCTTCACAAGACTTGATCGAGGCTTTGGATAATTGCCTGAAATATCTAAAAAGAGAAGGTTGAGATTGAAAGACATATTTCTAAATATTTTTATTTATTGAGTCACCAGAATCCTAAAGAAAATTTGTATTCCAGTAATTCAATAACAATACCTATAAGAATGTTTTTTGAAGAGGTAGGTACATATATATGAACATTCATTAGGAGTTTTCTCTACTTTTGAAGTGGAAAATATATCAATTTATATATATATATATATGAACTTTATTTGAAATGGGACCTCCTAATGTACAATAGTTCAGAGATATACAAGTAGGCAACATCATACAAGTAATCGTAGGAACAAATCACAAGTCTGAAGTTATAGGTAGGTATCCATGAGGCCTCTTGATACTTGATTTTTGAATCCGTAAGATCTTCTAAGGAACAAATCAAATCACAAAAGTCTGAAGTTATAGGTAGGTATCCATGACGGATGTTATCACGAATGTGCACACAGGGTATGTCTGCTGCAGCCTCTCTGATACTTGATTTTCGAATCCGTAAGATCTTCTAGGTTGATTGCAGCTAACCATAGAGCTTTTCTCCTCCTCGATAAGTCATTTTAACTGGTCAAAAACTTATGATTTGAAACTGTAGACACCGAGTGAAACCTGACTCTATCCCTGTCGTGACGGGACCCACAGTTAACTACAATGCAAATAAGGGGCATTTTTCTTCAGTTGAAGCATGAATTATAATCCACAATTGAAAAAACTACTCAAATTCGCACAGAAAATCACAAAATAAACACTTTTACCACTATGGTCGCTTATGACGAATTATAATATGTGCCAACAGCCCGCCATATTGCTTTCGTTTTGACAGGTCGATGGATTGCCTAATTAAAGGATTCGACCCATAGACAAATTAAAAATAAAGAGACTGTTTGAAACATTGGCGATCTTGACCACCAAGTTTTTGGTACGGCCAGTCGCGCATGGAGGCGCTGCCCGCAATCAACAGACGACTGACATGATAATTTTCCAATTTCGACATTTGTCAGAAAATGACAAACCACGTAATAATTTCAGAATAATTCTACTGTTAATTGTCATCGAAAAATTAATTATAGAAATTATACTATGGACTTGAATTATGAACCCAACGTCGAAAATGGAATGTTTTGTTATTCGAGTTGACGCTGAAATTCCTCGAAATATTCTTTCTCAAGGTAAAATATAAGCTGCTTTTCACAAACTGATACTTATTTCCATCCATCAGTTGCAGACATTTTTTCACAAACTGATATATTTCCGTCCATCATTTTCCATTTCCTATCACCATTTGAGGAAGTACGAAGATTATCATCAAACTGGAGCATTTGTTAGGTATACCTACTCGTTCTCCTTTGTGCTAATCAATGAACAAAATTATTGAAGGTTTGTTGTAAAATTTTTTGGTTTTAAAATTAATAGATACAATAAAATGTGTTATAGTTATTAGTCTTGTTTTATAAGTCTTTAATTTTGTTTTGATATCATTAAATAAAGATTTAACCACGAACGAACTAACAGATTCTACGAATCGATTACTGTATATATTTTATTGGTGATCGATTTGCCATTCCTGTATTTCATATGATACAACCATTCATATGGAATACAAGAATAACAAATCGATCACTTATAAAATATATACCATATCAATCATATGAAAGTAACACATTTGAAAAACCCGCCTTATTTCAATCGGTCTTACCAACTGTATTTAGTTCGGCCAGTTGCGAGATATGTCGCCACTGTATAAACGTGGTGCCAACTTTTACTGCAGGTTTGACCACTCTCTTTATTTTTAGTTTCTCTATGATTCGACCTCTGACCATGGTTAGGTTAACATGTGGCGTTAACAGGTTGGAGGTCAAGTAAATGTATGAAAATGTGAATGTCTGCCGTTTCTAAACGTGCATTGCAAAAATAATAGTACTAATGTGAAGTTTAAGAAGAGTGTTGTGTTTTAAACAGTCCCGTTCTTCTCTACGCTGGTACCCAGGCCAGATGATAACGGATTTATCGGAAGAAGGGGACCAGGTCTAACCCCTCATTCTCTACGCTGGTAACCAGGCCAGATGGGGACGGACTCTCCGGAATGAGGGAGTTTATATAATAATAATTGATATACATAATTATAAGTAATGTATAAATATAACGGATGCAGCATCGTCTAGAGCGAGACTCATGCATCCGTCCGACGAAGCCCGAAGTTATGTAACATTGGTTACGTAATAGGGGAGAGCTGGTAGCGTCGCCGTAACGGAACACAAAACAAGAAATGTTGAGAGAGAGAGAGAGAAGTTTCATTAATTATTGGTTAACTGGATTTATTAAAAAAAATACATATATACTTTAATTTTAGAGGAGTTTTTAACTAATTTATGTTCGTATATAATAAAAATGCCTTTTACGGCGACAGTCGGAAATTTGTTGGTGCGTCGAAATAATGCTTCACAAAGTACTAGTTCGTCCAGCTCAGATGAAGAATGGAATACAATTTTACAAAAATATAATCGTGAAAAACGAAAACTTAGACCACGTATTATTGATTACGATAATGTAATTACTCGTTATTCAGATGAAGAATTTAAAAGTCATTTCAGGTAAATTATTTTTTGTCATTTAATACACTGTAGATTTTGAAAATTTTACTCATATAATTCTTTATTGATCTCTTTAGAGTTTCAAGATGTACATTCAATTATTTACATGAGCTGATACAAGAAGATTTAGTTCGACGTGTTTCCGGATGTCCTACAATTCCTTCTCGTCATCAATTGATGATAGCTCTTTGGAAAATGGCCACAACATATTCTTATAGGTAAAATTTTTTTTCATATCATAGTGTTATGTACCATAATTCACAAGTATAAAATTAAACCCTTTTTTTCATGTTTATCATATATCAATCTGTGACAGATTTAAAGTAGGGCGAGCTACTGCTGTAAGAGATGTACGTCGAGTGTGTCATGCCTTATTCAAAAAAGCTTTCAGTTTCTCAAAACGCTCACATCGACCCACCTCTTGAGATGGGTCGTTGTGGGCTCGGCGTGAGCGAAATTAATGACGTCATAAGTGACGTTTTCGCCACGACCATAACGACCGTAGTCGTCATGTGGAACGGCTGAAGGTATATTTTGATCATTGTGAGCGCTTAGTGGAACGCACTCACTGAATTGGTTCAAAGTATGGAGAAATAGAGCTCGTCCAGTATTGAAAGGACCGTTTGGTTGGTAGAGAGGGGGAAAACACGAGTGGACTCGATTTGATGTGGCTGCTTATGCTCTGGCGAATCTTCACCAGTGGCTTGTCATGAAGCGTTTGAAAGGTTAGGTTTGTTTGATTAATAAATAGGTAGTGCAGTTATTTATTCAACTTTCAAAAATTCATAATCTCTGACCCCGAAAACCCCCGCATACCAATTTTTAATGAAAATCGGACCATAATCACATAACTCGTGTGCCAAAAACTACGTCTCGTGTTTCGCCTATACCAAATCATTTGGTACGCCTATGGAATTTCTATTAATAGCCACAGTTAGACAATGGCTCGGGCATCTTCGAGAAAAATTAGTTGTTAGGTAGGGAAAGGCCAAAGTGGTCGTTTCAATACTGGATGAGCTCTAACTTTATGGTTGTTAAATCAAAAAGTGTTCAACAAAAATAAATAACGTTCCAGAAAATCGTGCACTTTAGGGTGTGGTCTGAATTTCATTGATAAATTCATGAACTTCCTAACCTAAGTCCTGACGTCACAAGTAGGCGGAGCTTAACGAACCTTTCCAAACAAATCGATTTCACGTGACGCCATAAGAAATTATTTATATGTTGTTTGTATCCGCTTCCGTTGGTAATAAGGATAATCATGTACATTATTCATTAGGAGTCAGCTAGTTGTAACCTATTTTCGAAAAAAAAATACCATAGGTAGGTAATATTTTTAATAAATATTCAAGAATTGTTACTTTCGTTGAGGTTATTTTATTTTTTCAATTGAAATATAGTTACTCATCATGGGCACCGGTGGTTGGCCAGGTTGATGAGAGTCTTATCGATATCTGTGCCAAGCAACGTCGGGAGAGCTTAGTACTTGGATGGGGGTCCACCTGACAAGGAAGGTGCACGTTGAAATTCCCTCACAACTGTAGTAGCTCATTCGCAGCTGCAGGCGTCTTATCAATGAGCACGAGATAATAAGACGATAGATATGCCGTCCTTCGGAGGGGACATTAAGATGGCGTTCCCGAGTTCATAGATGTTGAGCTCGTTAATAAAGAACCCTACCTCCGAAACTACAGAAGATACGGCAAAAAATTTCCGGTTGGGGGGAGTGTGCTCACCGGCATCGGTGTTTAGCCCTAGTCGCAGATATAGGCCGACGTTAAATAAAACAATTACAAAAAAATAGTTACTCATCATCTATTATTTCAGATATAGAATGGCTTCAAAACACGTTTCAAATCTATAAATGAATTCCTCGACAATGATAATAAAATTAATAAAAAGGGTGAAAATGCTTCGGAATTGAATCATGGGAAACGTATGCAGTTTGATGCCGACCTGATGATGATAAGAGGAGAAGTACATACAAGCATGAAAGATGAATTCTATCATGTTCAAGTGAGTCGTATATCATGTATTTCTCCTCTGATAATCATTAAATCAGCATCAAATTGGAATGGTTGGATTCCAATGCATTTTCTCCTATTTTAATTATTTTATTGTCACTTTTCAGTTACTCGTTATGGCTAGAAAGCTTTAAAATGTGTTTTGAAGTTATTCTAAACTAGAATTCGGAAAATAAAATGAAATATTTAGATAAAATTACCATTATTTGAAATTATGATTGAAAATGGTGCCTTTAGGAAACGGATCTAAGTCTTTCTTTTTCTAATTTTACTATCGACTCACAACTTTCGGCAATTTCTTCAAAAACTGGATTCTGGTACATTATCGCATCTTAATTTAATATATTTAAGGAACACTTTTTGTCACACAGAGATAGTTCTCCTCAACGATTATACACAATGAAAAGGAGGGCTTATTTCCTAACTTCGTACATTGGCCAAATTGCAGCTGCACACGCGCGGATTTGCATTGTCATTTGACGTCACCAGGGAACCTGGACGGTTCGTCTGCCATAAGCGCCCATGTATTTTTCTACTCTTTCATAGCAGTTTTTCTTCTGTTAGTAACATTTTTCCGTCGTTTTTTTTAGTGTTTATGTTTGCTTAATCATTTTACTTTCGTTTCAATGAATTTATAGTGCCATAAGCATCTATAGTTTGTCGTGAATTAGTGAAAATTGAATCGACTGTTAAGTTCATGTTAGAGCCATAGAAATCATATAATATATCTTACTCATATATATTTTGATTTCTTTGGTTAGAGCCCACTTCGTGATAGGACACTTATTTTTTTTAACTGTTTTTCTATTTATTGAAAATATTTGTGGTAAATATAGCTCCCGAAAAATGCTAAAGGGTTGACATAATTCCTTAGGCTGTTACTTCAAGACGTTTTTGCTTCAGATTATGCCTGGAAGCCTTAGTTTCTTGTAAGAACCATCAAACAGGCTCTCAAAAACTTCACCCAAATTTTCAACTCATAAAAATATCGAGACAACTCATTAATTCCTATTTATTATAATGGGCCCAAAGTTTCCATAAATATTCTCAATAAAACGAAACAACGAAGTGCCCTATCACGAAATGATGTTTAAAACGCGTTTAGCATCAGTTCAATTTATGGGTTATCCAAAGATGACGTGGGCATCTAGAGTAAACACTCGCAATGGAGCTAAAGTAAATTAACACAACAACCAGAAACACCCAAAAAATAATTGAACAATCTCTAAAGATATGTAGTCAGTAAATCATACGGTTATCATTGGATGAAGATGGTTTCCATTAGTAGATGGAACAAATTTGGCATGAATTATATTGTACATTTTTCCTTACGGTTTTTTCAAGGAAGAAATGGAAGTTTAGTATCGAATAGTTTCCCTGAAAGTTCAATACTTCTACCGCAGAGGTTGACTGAATATATATCTGTAGACAATGGTTCGGTGTAAATTAAAGTTCAACACACAAAGTTCAAAATGAAGTAAAACAAGCTTACACTTCGGAATGTTTATTGCATTGTATTCATTGCAACACTTCTTAACCAAATGGAATAACGATAGCTGGCAGGATGGAACCAAGACGCTAGCGTTCAATATAAATTGCTGCTATATGCTTAAAAAAATTGCAAATTGTAAAGTGGAGTCTCACGGAAAATATATATGTTGCTTTAAACCAGAGATTTTGTACAACTGGTACCTAGAAAACCTTTTTGGTAACTTTGGTTTGAACCTCGGTTTGAATCGAATCTTTAAAACTGGTCCCTACTTCAGAGCTGAGTTACAATAAGGAACACGACGCATGTGTCCCTTTTCTGCAATATTTTGACTGCACAAAAAGAGCTAAGCGGCAGACTCAGATTTTGTAGATATTTCACCTTTCTCATAATTCGAAATTGATTGAACATACCTTTTTTCTTTTCATACCATTAGAACACGTACTTCCAGCGCCTCAGAATCATTATTTTCTGCGGATATTTCTGAAACAACCACAAGCAGCGCTAGTGTTTGTGGAAAGTTATTTGAAAGTCAAGGTCCAATCGAGTTAAAATCGAAGATTATTTTCAAATCTGCCATTTGAGGCATTATTTACTCCAAGTGTAATTTTTGAGTTAATGCAGAAAAATAATGCGTATTCCCTAATACAAAGCTCTGACGGCGCACGCTAATTTGAATTGACTACAATTCATTGGTAAGAAAGAACCAACTTTCTGATTTCCCTATGACTTCGCACATTTCCGAGTGCTAGTGCATCTGTCACAACGAACACAAAAAGAAAGCAGCATAGACCACAGACCAGTATGTGGTCTGTGGCATAGACATAGATGACCGACTTTTTCTGAGAATTATTTATTTGTTTACATAATTTATGAATCACGTTCTTGATTGCATTCAACAACAAAGATATTTTTATTTTTCTTTGTGTGTGTAATCGCCTGGTGTTCCTGTTTTGAAAAATGAGAAATATGATCCACCGCAATGGAATCAAATGAGGAATACTTGGTGAGAACTAATGAATTGGAAATTTAAAAAATTACACTATGTGCGAATTTACATGGTCTTATAAATGGGCCAAATCTCTGTCCATCAATCTTATTGATAGGTAAGGTAAATGTCCCAGTATTCGTCATGCTAAGACGATGTTTGCAATATGAAACTCGGTATAAAATTAATATATTACTTAGAAGTTATCTTTTATGTTTTTCAGGCTAATACACTTTATTTTAACTTTGAATGTATATTTAATTCAAATTCAGAATTAATATTTTCATGTACCACTAGCTGACCCGATGGACGTCCTGTCCAAATTTCTATATTCCCTGAACAAAATTTCCTGAAAACTCTCGTCTGCTATAATTTCTTTTTTTCTTTGTGTTGTTTCATCTAGGTTATGCCTTTGACTCTGCCTGCTTCCCGTTCTCAAGTTATGAGTTTACCAACACAAATAGACATTAATTTTTATTATATATTCCTGAAAACCTTCCCAAGACAAAGAAATGTCCAATAACTTTTCGAAAAATCCTTTCTTTCCCTAAAGACCTCATTCATAGTATTAGGAACATTCAAAAAAACAATTAGCCATATCGGTCCAGCCGTTGTTTTTATAGAATAATTTTTTTTACCATGACTGGGATTTGTTCCTGTGACCTTCTGCTTGGCAGGCGACAGTATAACTGCTGAGCTATTTGGTCGTATGGTAATAAATGACTCTATAGGCTTTTTCTTCGTAAATTTTCTTACATACCCAAATTTTCCAATTTCCAGGCAACTTTCCTAATTGTTTTTTCCATATCAACCATCCTCGGGATATTACGAATATTTTACAAAAAAAAATTGCTCAATAGGTCCAGTTGTTCTCACGTTTTGCACTTACATAGAATCGAGAATCATTTTTAATATATAGATTATTCGTCTTGCAAAAAAAGGGACTGTCCCAGTTAACGTTCTACTATTCACCATATAGTTTAATGCAAGAAGACTCTAATTAATAATTATTGTTCTCATTTAATTATTTAGGGACTTTTGAAGCAGACATAACTCTCATGAATCCATTGCAAACACTTTTGACATTTAAACATATCTTCTTCACGCTCTTCCTCGCATATATTGCAAAAACAAATTTCTGTGTTTACTCAGTTGCACAAATTCCATTCTCCTGTTTTTTTTAATTAGGCTTAGGTTCTCCTTTATTCTTTTTTACAATATTTTCTCCTGCATTTTTTTTTCCTTGTCTTCTATTCATTTTCTTTTTAACCGACGAAACCAAAAATGGGAGGTTCTCTATTCGACCCGTATATTTTTTTTTTCCATCATATTTTTTTATATATGATCACGCATAACTGAGGCGTCCGATTCCGATAATTCTTTTTTCAGTGGATAGGGTGTACTTCGAATTTGGTCCCATTTGAATTTAAAAGATGAAATCCACCCCTAAGGGTAGCGAAATGAAGGATATTGATCACTCACCCTCTAAATTCTGGTCCGTTAACCGATTCTATCAGGCATCACTTTGTACTGGGTTCTTCGATTTGGATGATTCTTTTTTTAATAGATAGGGTATACCTTATATTTGGATTTCGAAAGGAATTAGCCACCCTTACGGGTAGAAAAATAGGGGATAATTGATTTTTCACCAGTGAACATTGGCATACACATACGTAGTTGACAATGACAGATCGCTACTGACATTATTCTTGTTTCACATCCGTCAAAATCAGTATATTTTATGAGAGGATGGAATGATATACAAAGTAATGAAATAAACTAACCAGAACAACGAAAATAATTTATATTACAACAAATAGTAAAAGTAGATAATCATATTATTTAACTGGTAATAGTTGAAGTAAGGTGGGTAAGTAAGTATTTTGGAAGTAATAAAAAAACAAGTAGGTAGTAATTGGTAGATTTTAGCCACAAAAAATTGAGAAATAAAAACTTTTCAACAAAAAATTAAACCGACGAAATACGGAACTGAAAAGTGAAAAATAAAAACTTTTTAACAAAAAATTATTCCGACGAAAAAATCTACTGAAAAGCAAAAATAAAATAAACCTTAGTCTAATGATAATTGAGCTCTAAACTATGAAAGTAACTGATTTTGAGTCGGCGCCAAACAAACTAGCAATTGAATTAGGTGAAGCTGTAAAATGATGGCAGCAGATGCACGGCTGCATTTTGATGACTTCTTTCATAGATAATGATCTTCGATAATTGTTTGTTTGGCGCCGACTCAAAATCAGTTACTTACATTAGTTTAGGAGCTCAATTATCATTTAGACTAAGAAGGTTTATTTTATATTTTGCTTTTCAGTTGATTTTTTCGTCGGTTTAATTTTTTGTTAAAAAGTCTTTTCTTTTCTAAAATTTATTTTTCTAATTTTTTGTCCCCTTTCTAAAGTATGTTTGCCAATCTTTGGATGTTGCTGGTGAAGGTATTTTTTCTTTTAGTTTTTTGGTCACCTTTGGTGTATCTGGCCAAAACAAATTGTTTTGGAAAGGAGATGGTATGTCTGCCAAGATATCTTTCTCTTTATTTTTTCTGCGTTTTCTTCCATGGGCATTTTTTTCACACTATGTGTATCTTGATTAATTTCTGCTACTTGTGCTGTGGTGTTGAAGAAAGATTCCCTGGAATATTTCACTCAGTTGTTTGTGCTTATATTGCCGTAGATGGCGAAAATTGGTCTATTGTACCACAACCATAGGAGGAGTACATTCCCCTTCTGCATTTCCCATGATGAGTATTGCAATATTTTCTTTTTCATCAGAATTGTTTACACTATGAACCATTTTTTTGTTCCTTTTCTAACTAGAACGTGATGGTTTTCAGGACTCAAGAAAAATACTGTTTCGTCACAATTAGATACTTGAAATGACTCATTGCATACATCTATATTATTCTGCCTAAAGTAATTCGTGCTCTCTTCAAACCAACGACGTATATTCGTTTCTGAGGCAGACACTTGACTTTTGGTTAAGTTTTGAGACAATATTGTAGCTATCTCCGGATGCCTTCTTTGAAAAGCCTCCAGCCAGTTGTCCTGGTCGATCATTAGCAAATAGGTTAGGCTTCTTTTGAGATTTAAGTAATATTTGGACAAGCTGACAAATTGTTACCGGAAAACCCCTGCTACCTAAGTCTAAGAAGGAGGTCTAATTTTACTCTGAATAGGAGATTTTCCTTTACATTTATCCGAGAGTGTCATTCAAAACTTTAAAAGTTTCGGCTGCTGTGACAATTGGCGAAACTTTTTTAACTGCCTCAAAACCTTTTTTCATATCTTCGTTATCATAATTAAAACAACTCATCCATAACAAAAAAAAACATAAGAACTATGAACAAAACTCATCCTTCAGAATCTTGTAAGCCACTAGAATCTAAAATACTAACACTACCTTCCTCTTTATCTTGAACCTGATCATCTTCATAAAGGACAATGAAAATACATTCCGGAAGAATGACCAATACGATGCAAGAAATATGGCAAATATTCATCAGCCTTTCTCCAGGCTGCTCATTGGTCAAAATTTCTCAGAATATGTTGGTGTAAAATGCTTCAATAAGATGAAAAATCAAATAGATGCAATTAGGAATAGAATATCAACATTTCTGAGTAACAAAGACTACTATAGCATAGAAGAGTTCCTGGGCTAAAACTATATATTTTTAAACTATAATTATACAAACCCCAAATGGATTTGTTATACCATTGTTACTATTGTACCATATTACTACTTTTTATTAAATCCTATATAACACAAAATATTATATTGTTCCGTTGTTCTCTGTTCTCTTTTAACTAGCTAATAACATTTTCCAACTTTTATTCAAACTATTTTATAAACATATATCTTTGAATAGTCCGATAAGTTACACATTCTGTAGTTTTTACCACACTGTGTGTATTCTTCGGTGTTGAATAAATGATTCTGATTCTATAACAAAGATACCCATTTATCATCAATTATTGACCAAGTATACATCACTATATGTTACGGCACAATAAATATTATCTCCAGCCTATATTGTTATGACGATTACTGGTACTCTGATTTTTTAACAATAGTTAAATGCCTTTGTTCCTCTACATTCTCTACAATTGTGAAAGCAACATTAAAAAAGGGCAGATATAGAATTTTATTGAAATGATCGATGACCCAATACTCTTCATACCTGACGAATATTGGGGCAAACATCTGTTTTCGTGTACCAGTATTCGTCACCACAAAAATAAATTTCTAACGGACTCCTAACCTAAGAATATTTGCCAGTTACTTAATTTATATATATATCTAATTCATTAAAAATGAATTCCTTGCCAATAAGACACTCTAACTTCATGCTAGAGATAGTTTACAAGAACAACTTACCTCAACATTTATGTTAACAACTGTAGCAATCCCTCCAGATTTATTCAAAACACCGGCACTTTTAACACACCAAGGCATCAGAAAATGTCACTCGATTGCAAATAATTTTCACCAGTTGTTACGTCACATGTCGCCGTATATTATAAAAATTCCATTATAATGGTATTGGATGTTTAATTTTCAAGTATATTTAAACGCACTGACGATAACTGGGTCTGCGACGATCACTGGGTCATTTACCTTATAAACCGAAAATTGTCGTCAATTTGGTTAGGTGTAAATATTATTAATATTGGTCAATTTTGTTCAATTTATCGATCAATTTTATTGAATCCTCTAAATCAGCACTAACATTTTGTTTCAGAGTAATAAACCAGCACCACCTACGAATCTAATCAAAGAGCATTCAGGTGTGTGGACAGGATGGTGTTGCAAAGGAGACAAGGAGGTTGCCCGAGAGGCAGCTGCGAAAGGTATTCACGTGGACCTTGTCATCCAATTTTTATCCCTGAGGAAAAATATAATGATGGAAGAGGCTCAGAATTATTTCAGAGATGAAGTGGGTACAATATTTCTTCCAGTTCAGGGCAAATTTTGATTTGTTTTACTTCAAGGTATTCAGATGGGTTAAAGAGCTATTAGATCGTAAGCAAATATTCCGTGTATCCCACATCCTTAAGAATATAGAAGTGAATCCACAGGAGGAGCTTTCGAAAGTTTTTTATACAACAACAAACGCAGACCTTCGAGAATATATAGGAAACCATCTGCAGTCCCAGAGTCAATTGGAGGAGGGTTTACAGAGACTCTGGAACTTCCTTGATCTTATTCTAAACAATAATCTCCTGATTTCCAAATATAGATTGTCCGCAGATAGTATTGAGTGTTTGGATAAGCAACCTTCAGAATGGAAGGCTGAAATAGCTGTAAAAATATTTTTACGAACATATGGTGAGTTTTGTTCCAAATGTGGGTTAAAGTCAAGAATATGGGATCACCCCAGATTTTCACGAAATATCCACAGGTGTTTTAAAACACGATAAAAACACTTCCCCAATCGAAATATTAGTGCGGAAACAGACATTGTGGGAATTATGGCCTTTCAAAGCTCCAAAAAGTGTGCTTTTGTATCTTTAACATTAGAATGTCTAGATGGGTTTCAACTTGTCCTTTTGTTCGTTAGCAGCATATTTGTGTATTTATTCATCCATTTATGTTTTTTTTTCGCTTATATAGAATAGAAAATTTTATTTGTTCTTTTCAAAAAAGACCTTATAAGGTTTAGAACATATCATAATTTTACTAATAGCTAATTATGTAAATCCGGAAAAGAAAAATATTCTTGACGTTGACGATAATAAAATGTACATTTGATTTTTCATATCTATCTAGATACCCAACAAGAAACTGATATACCAAAACAAAAACTAATCATTATCAGTCATTTGCCGAATCGACTATGAATGTGGCAATAAATCCTTCCAGTGGGAGAAAAAGGGAACACATTCCTGGTAATTTAGCTCGGTATATGTTCTACAAAAGATGTAACGAGCTAAACGTTTTGTTTCCCTCGGATGCTAGTCTCGTCGCCAACTGCACCTCAGCCTCTTTGGATTTTTGTGTCTTCCGGTTTTGTTTTACAGCACCCACTCTGTAACCCTAGTCCACTGTACTAGTCTTGAATTTAAGTTTATTCAGCAATAGAAATAGAAATACAGTAGAAATAGAAATACAGTAGTTCAGTACAAAAATCAACTCTATTCTAAAATAATATATCTATAAAAGCTATTTAGACAATTTGACCTTAACTATTACTGGAATTTGGCGCACTATGGTATTCTAAGATACTGTGTGTGCGACTCTTCTGTTTGTAGAATTGTTTCTGAGGTACTGACTATGTCAATGTTTACATAGGCACAATATATTAAGTACATTAGTTGAGAAAGGACAAGTAGTTTGATGTGTGTAATTTATTTTAAGTGAAGTGAACATTAGGTAGCTTATTTTATTTATTTATTTTTAAATTTTTTCATTCAAGGTAAATAAGGGTGAAGTTTGTTTGTATAATCCATTTTATAATGTCTTTTTTAATTTTATTATATGGCATTACTCTAAAATTCTGCGGTAGAGCGTTGTACACTTTGGGACCTGTACAATATATATGTTTCTGGCAAGCAACATGTTTGGGGTTATTCAAAAGGACATTTAGTTGAGCTGCGTTTCGCGTGTTTAGGTTATGACAGAGATTATTTCTATAATAAGAAGTTTTCAACATAAATCTTGCAACTGCTTTAAGGTAAAGTTGGTTTGGAGTGAGTAATCCACTTTCTTCATATACTAATTGAGATGGGTAACGCTTTTTTTTTAAATAGAATTATTTTTATTATAGTCTGTACAGGTTCTTCACCGGTTGGCTGCTGTATTCTTCGGGGGTTAGCCTTGACTGTCTGAATATTGCTCGTCCCCCATTCTGACAATATATGTTTGGTCGTTTCTGTCCCTTTGCCACATTGTCTGCAGGAAAGTTGTACAGCCCCATTTTGTGGCCCTCTCATTGGGCTGTGACCAGTGAGAAGGCCTGTAATTGTTCTAACTTGGTTCCTACTAATCTTGAGTAGTTCTTCGCATCAACGGTTCTATAATAAATGTTTTACCGTGGTGCATGAGAGGGGCTTCCTTCCACTGCTCTTTTTGATTTCGTTTGACCCAGTGCAGGTTCTGGGCTAATATATGGAGATGATGAGCCCCTCCTAGCTGATTAAACAGCTTTTTCGTTGGCCTCAAAGCCACAGTTTCCTGAAACTCACATCAAAGTTATTTTGTTGTGTTCTGCGAGGGCAATGAGTTCTTCAGGGCATTCCCATACCAGTCTTGATGTCACTTTTGGGTTCATGAGAGCCTTCAGTGTGTGCATTCTGTGCTCCGTGCATTGTGCACTTCCCTCATGATGTTTTCTCTCTTGCATTGCAAGATTGAGTACATTTCTGCTTGGAATATAGAAATATTTATTCCCAGTGAGGTACTTAGTTGGGAGTTTCTCCCCTCACTGTATATTCTTATACCAATTCCTTCCTTGGTCTTGGATCCGTCTGTGTACCAGATCCTCTCTCCAGGTTTGCTCTTGATGGTGTCATCTGTCCATTCCCTTCGATCTTGCATAATCTCCTCTAAGTTCGTGTAAAAAAAGTACCGTTGGTTTCATTTCGAGAACTACTTCCTTTATTTTGTTGTGATCCGATTTTCTCGTATTTTGTAGCCTTAGAAATCCCATTCTTGCCTCCCCCATGATAGCCCCCGTTATGCTGAGGTAGGCAAGTCTTTGTACCTTGCTCAACTCAGCCACGGTTATTTTTTGGGTTATTTTTGTCCACCATACTAAAGATGAATAGGTGATCATGGGTTTCACCACAGTGTTCAATACACCATTTTGGGACTTAGTCCCCATGTTTTTAGGTGTGCCCGTCTAGCTACCAATAATGTCACCTCTGCTTTCTTCTTTACTAGGTTTCGAGGTAGCGGGAATAGGACACAATGAGTAGTCTGAATATCAAATTGCCGACGTTTCGACGTTTATATGGGGTCTTTATCAAGGCTGAAAATACATTAAATGTTTAATATCTCATGTTAATAAAAACATGATTGTTAAAAGTTAACACACAAGGGAACAGAAATATGGTAAAAAACAACAAATAACTATCACCAAATGGTCACCACATATATAATAAAATATAACAAGATACGAGAAGTGACATAAACCATTAATTAAATAATAGCAAATAAAAGGGAAATTGTTTTCCAAAATGATTATTTACTGAAAATCCACATGGTTTATCAAATGACGGATTTGTTGGTGTGAATAAAATTTCTGGAACACTATGGTCGGAAATATAATTCGTATGGATAGTACGGAGATTAGCACCAAATAGATTTCTTTATTTATAAAAACTTACAACTATTTAAAATCTCAAAGAAAAAAAAAAACACAAAAAGCAACAACAGATGATCGGCACGTATTGTCGCGTAGTACGGTATTCTCGAACGAGAACACCTGGAATTAGACGGGCCTTTAGTCTGGTTTATTGCGGAAAAAATTGTTTATATTTATTTAAAAGATGGTTGTAGCAAACGCTCAATCTATCTGTATCCGTTCTCTTCACGGTATCATTCTGGAATATTTGGACCAT
Organism: Gonioctena quinquepunctata; assembly: GCA_018342105.1. Lineage (NCBI taxonomy): Eukaryota > Metazoa > Arthropoda > Insecta > Coleoptera > Chrysomelidae > Gonioctena > Gonioctena quinquepunctata. Next base: position 1,539,931 of record JAFIRS010000053.1, on the reverse strand, counting down.
TTCGCTGATGTTTCTCTTATAGTGATTATTTTCTCTGTCCACGATTTTGACTTCTTCAAAATTGAATTCATGTCTCTCAGTGAACTGATGTAGTGCTAGTGCCGTTTTATTGGATTTGTCTTTATTTTTTTCCCTGCAGTCATATTTGTGTTGTTGGATTCTAGTCTTTAGATATTGTTTGGTCATTCCAATGTAACATTTTTCGCAGGTGTGGCAGTTTATTTTATATACTAATTTGGAGCCCACAACCTCGGGTAGACTTCTGAATTATTTTTCAAATCACCCTTTACAACACAAGATCAGCACAGTTAAAAATCTACTTTACAGATTCCATCACCTGAGCAGTACAGACTATCAGAAAGATAATGAAACCAAAGTTAGAAAATTACTAAAAGACAATAATTATCCAATTTCTTTAGTCAACAGAATTATAAACGAATATAATGCAGATTCAATATATCAAGCTAATAGAGCCAACAATATCGGTATTCCTTTCTATAAGTTCCCATACATAAGAGGATTATCCGAAAAAATAATGAATTGTTTGAAAACCTATAACCCTTATGATATCAAAATAGCATTATATCCTATAAATCAAATCAAAACCATATTTACAAGACTGAAAGACAAAACACCAACTTCCGATTGCTCCAAATTAGTATATAAAATAAACTGCCACAACTGCGAAAAATATATGACTGCAGGGAAAAAAATAAAGACAAATCCAATAAAACGGCACTAGCACTACATCATTTCACTGAGAGACATGAATTCAATTTTGAAGAAGTCAAAATCGTGGACAGAGAAAATAATCACTATAAGAGAAACATCAGCGAAATGGTTCAAATATTCCAGAACGATACCGTGAACATGAGAACGGATACAGATAGATTGAGCGTTTGCTACAACCATCTTTTAAATAAATATAAAATTTTTTTTCGCAATAAACCAGACTAAAGGCCCGTCTAATTCCAGGTGTTCTCGTTCGAGAATACCGATACGCATAATACGTCGATCATCTGTTGTTGCTTTTGTGTTTTTTTTTCTTTGAGATTTTAAATAGTTGTAAGTTTTATAAATAAAGAAATCTATTTGGTGCTCATCTCCGTACTATCCATACGAATTCTATTTTCGACCATAGTGTTCCAGAAATTTTATTCACACAAATCCGTCATTTGATAAACCATGTGGATTTTCAGTGAAATAATCGATCTATTGGAAAACAATTTCGTCTGACCCATTAAAAAGGTAGATTTTTATTTGCTATTATTTTAATTAATGGTTTATGTCACTTCTCGAATCTTGTTATATTTTATTATATATGTGGTGAACATTTGGTGATAGTTGTTTGTTGTTTTTTACTATATTTCTGTTCCCTTGTGTGATAACTTTTAACAATCATGTTTTTATTAACATGAGATATTAAACATTTCATGTATTTTCAGCCTTGATAAAGACGCCAAATAACCATCGAAACGTCGGCAATTTGATATTCAGACTACTCATTGTGTCCTATTCCCGCTACCTCGAAACCTATTTCTAATTGAAGGACGCTAACACTACAGAATGTTTCTTCTTTACATTTGCCAGTTGTTGCTTCCAGATTTGTTTCGAGTCTAGGATTACCCCGAGTTATTTAACTTCCCCCGACTGCAGCAGGCCCTTTAGCTTCCTTCTTCGGGTAATAGCTACAATGATTGATTTGGAGGGACTGATATTGAAACCCTCTCCATTTATCCATGTACTGACCAGATTTTGGGCAATTTGCATTCTCTCCCTAACTGTGGTGTTGACTTTTACTTGGACTATGATGACTATGTCACCAAGGTTTTTTGTCCATTCCTTTCTAGTGTGATTAGCAGGTCCTCCACCACCAGGTTCCAGAGCAGTGGGGATAGTACACCCCCGTGCGGACAGCCCCTGGTGACCTTGGCTGCCAGTGTTTTTCCCACTAGAGAGGAGAAGATTATTCTTTCTCTCAGCATGCAGTCTATCCACCTGCAGCAGGTCTCATTGAAGCCTTTTCTTCTCAATGCCCTTGAGATTATGTTTAGAAATGTATGTATGTCTAGGAATGCACCCAGCAAGACCTCTTTGTTTTTCAGAGCAGTTTCCACCTTCTCTACGAGTTGGTGTAAAGCTGTTTCTGTAGATTTGCCTGTTGTGTAGGCATATAGGTCCTTGTGGAGCTATACGTTAATAGGACTGAAGAGTCCTTGAAGTAGGCTGGGAGGTTATATATATGATTCTCTAAAACAGGCCAACGATTCAATCCATGTGGCAAACGAAGAGGAACAAAGTGAATTGGAAGAAAATTATTGAATCACTTTCGAAAACAAACGGTCATTCTCAGGGCCACCAATAGTTTTCTAAAGAATTCGTACTGCCAGCAACATGATCACGAGCAGAGCGAAGCGTCGCTTGTAAGATTGGCTTGCATTCAACTTGGTTAGCATCTTAGCCAAGTTAGATTAGGTTGTGTCCCTTCTTTTACGTAAGAAAGTGGTTAGTCTACAGTGAATTAAAACAAAATGATTTTCTGACAACACATTATTTTGATGTGTTTGGTAACTTTGAAAATGCGACTCATCAACGTCATGCTTATTTTTCAAAAGATATTCAACACACCCAAAAAGCAAGGTAAAATTTTCTTCAGGACTATCAGATCGTCTTTTCATATGCTCAATATGTATGTCCCATTGAATATGAGTAATTTTTCTTTCTCTCTGGGGACATAGGCAAAGTCGCTTATCAATAAAATGGCAAGATCCACGAGATTCGTATAAACAAAACGCAATCACCAATGTTTGATTTTTGACATTAATTGTGAAAAATTATGTGAAAAGTAAGAGTTTTTTCATGACCTTATCAAAAATTAAGTGAATTAACTAAAATGAGGGTGCAGTTACTATTTTAGTGTCAAAAGGTATTATTTATATCAGTTTACAGTTTCCTAAAGTGAAGTTCCATAACTTCTTTTTATGGACTTTCGTGGGCTCATATCTCCTAAAATTATCTTTTCCGGGCAACATTTTCAATTGCTATACTATTTTTATTGCGTTTTGAAGCACCTGTGAAAATCCGGAATGATCTGATATTCTTGACCATTTCCCAAATGCGGATGTACATGATGAAATTGAATTTTTCAGACATATCACTTTCCCATTTTCTGACTGGAGAAGCACTGTGGAAGCAACTACTGCTTCAAAATGACATTAAATTACTAAACACTTGGGTGAATTTGAAGTACAATGAGCCATTTGACACCTTCGTCATACCAGAGAATCTCCTGGCACTTTTCAACACCTATCCCATCACGAATGAAATGGTCAACCAATTGAACATTTCCGAAACCTCTGTGAACACAACGAATGCTATGTTAGATGAACTCAGTAGATTCGGAATATTTTGCAATGCGGATATTGACAGACTTTTGAATATTTTATATAGACTGAATCAATCTGAAAGCACCAAGCATATTTTCCTTATTATCAAGAAAAGTACTGCAAATATAACTGAAAAACAGTTCTTAGATCTGCTCCTCCGTCATTGTATAGCTAACAAATTGTACGGCGTGCTGAGCATTTGTATTGAAAATTTTGATATTTCTGATGAAGATGTGACTGAGAGCCCTGATTTGGACTTGATCCTCGATTTTAGAAAGCTGACGGAAAATTTCAATGAAACCAATTTACGTGACAATATATTGAAAGTATCCAAGTTTCTATCACATGATATGAATAGTTACTTCGAAGACAATCCGCTGCTAGTGCTGAGTTTGACATTTTTCACGGAAGACATTGATTTCTACCAATTATTGGCGGAGAAGAATGTGAAAATAGCAGGTATTGAATTGAGCCAGGCAGTAGCTCACTTGCCCGATCATTTGAAAACTCTCTCTGCCGTCATACACAGAAAAAAAACTATTGAAAACAGCACGCTCACCTGCTATGACCTCGTAGAGAAGCACTTCAAGGTGGATGTGAAGAAACTGTTTTCATTCCAATTTGAAAAAAAGCCGCCACCAAATTTCAGTACCCCAGAGCTGGTGGCAAAGTATGGATACTTGAAACAGCCGAATTTCATATTTTATTTGAAACAATTCAGGCCCAGTATCGCTTGCAAGTGTTACCTAGTCGACCAATTTAGACAGTTCGATTGCTTACCCGAAGATAATGTGAGGCGCTTGCAGAAGAAAGTCTATAAAATCGCACTCAGGAACTTCACAAGTCTAGAGGCTACTTCTAGCTGTGTCGCATTTTTGGAAATGATTGGAATAAACTCAAGTTACCTGAGAGTGGCTCTAGGAGCGGCTGGCATTATATACGACAATTATAAAAATGTCGGGAGAGTAGTAGAGATGTTTATGAATATCGAAAATGACCCCATTGTGATATTGGAAATATTAGAAGCACTCGTAATGGAAAATATCGATGTGGAAAAGTTTACAGAAGGATCCTACTTTGTTCAAGCAATGAAAGAATATGATATAGTGGTGAATTTTACGATATCCTTCAACCTCAAGCTTCCAACGATGTTTCTAAAGGATTGTGCGAGTAACAATTTGTGGCTTCCGTTCCTAATTTTCGCACAGCTCAAGAATTACCCGATGGACCAATTGAAGCCTATCGTTCAATCCTTCAAAAATCCCAGTCTCCTGGAGCACATCTATCACAGCGTGGCCCACGATATTCTAATAGACGATCAGAACGTCTGGCTAAGGGATTCTAGAACAACGTATCTCTCCAGGATCGGGGTTAGAAAGAGCATGGATAACCTAAGCCAAAGTGGGAGTATATATTCTAGTATTGCGTCGTATTCGAGCTATAGTAGCAATGCTAGCTCGGGGGGCTCTGATTTCTTGGAGATCGATATTTCAAATACAAAGGCAACGTTGCTTCAGACTTTGATCAGGTGTCATAACAGTACAGACCCTCCTAGGGCTTTGCTGCAGGCGTGTCAACTGTATAGAAACCCCCTGCTTGCTATATTCGCGACAAGTTACGAGGTAAGAGTTTGTTTGGTTGTGGATATCAAGGGGTGGTTTCGGATTATGTTTAGCCAATTATGAATTGGAATAGATCGAAAGTAGCACGGGCCCTCAGGAACTGCCTTGTGGTACTCTAATTGCTGAGTTATCTTCAATTTCGCTAGCTTCTCAATTTTAATTTTTGTTTTGTTTTTGTTTTACTACTATAGTGCCAAATTGAAACTGAAGATAAGTGTCAGATAATAAAAAAGATTTTATCAAACAATTTTTTCTCAAATCCTATAGTTCTTATATTTTCAAAGAAATTCATAGTATGATTTTATATATTTTTTGCTCTTCAAATAATATTAAAAACTGCGGTAGTTAATAGTAATAATAAATACACTTTATTGTCCAAAGTTCAAAATCTTGTTTTTAAAGCTTTGGACATAAAATAATGTCTTAAATTCAAACAATTAATCAATATTTACATACATATAAAATAAACTCTGGAATTCACAGAACAAACTACCATGTTTGTTTATATACCACTGCATTGTCTATGTGAGAAGGAATATTACTAATATTCCTACTCGTGGACACTCTCATGACTATAGTACTAGAAATAAATATAAACTACAACAACCATTCGCTAGACTATCAGTGTCGCAGAATCATCCGGGATCGATTGGTGTCAGACTCTATAATGCTCTTGACGACAATATCAAATCTGCCTCTAGCTTACATTCCTTTAAAGCTAAGCTGAAAAACCATCTTATGCTGTAAGCACACTACTCCGTTGACGAATTTCTACAGAAAAGAAATTTTCTCACCGATTGTTTTAAAAATAGTTGCTTTTAACATGTCTTGTTAAGTATAGTGTGTGTTATTAATTGTAACTTGTGCATACTGTTCCGTTTACAAATACAATTTTTCTGTGTACAAAGACTGCTTTTTGCTTCTGACAGCCTAGTTTTAATGTTATGTAGATTGGTGTCTGTCTTTTTTAAGCTCATCTGACGTGTTACCTAAGTTAGTATGTTACAATGTAGGTTCCTGTGTTGTAATTGAACACTTTTTTAACTAAAAAATTGATTGATTGATTGATTGAAACAGATTAGTATTTTAATAAAAAAATCATCATAAAATTCTTGAAAAACTATAATAGGTTAGGTTACTTTCGAGTGGGGCGACAACAGCCCCTGCCACTGCGACCTTTTCAGATCTATTGTGGCTCAATCCTAATTAAATTAGAGTTCACCTTCAAGTCCCTTACTTCTAACGAAGTCGATGATGACGCTCGGTGATACCTTTTCCAAGTCTTTAGGCTCTAGCTGTCCGTAATCCATAGAATCGTGTTCGTTCCAGAGCCTTGCATCTGCACAAGATGTGCTCTGCTGTTTCTTCCTCGTCTTGACAAAAGCGACACTGCGCTCCTCAGGTTTTTCCTTTTCAGTTCTAACAGGGCTGCTGTTCTTCTTCTTTGGGTATAAATTCCTTCAAGTGGACGTGTCCCACTGTTTCATACCAGTAATCGCATATTTTTCGATCGGCCCACTCTAAAAACACTTCTTTGATTAGGCTCTTTGATATTCCGAAGAAGAGCTCGGGTTCTATGAGCTCCTTCATAGTGCCTTCTTTTGACAGAAGGTCGGCTTTCTCATTTCCTTTAAAGCCTTTATATCCAGGGATCCATAGAAGAGTTATTCTGTCTCTGCCTACACTTTGAAGGGCTATCACGCTGTTCCATACTAATCTGGATTCTATCTGACTTGATGCCAGAGCTGACTGTCCGACATGATTCTCATCGATTGAAGTTTGCCTGGAATATTGTGACGTACTGTCCCAGGTTTAAATTCTTGCTGTACTTCGACCCCAACTCCGTCTTGGAGTCGTCTGTGTACCATTGTAGATTGGCTATTGTGAGTTCTCGTTCTTTCGTCTCCCATTCATCTCTTCCTGAGAGGAGAATCTCATAAGGTCTATCAAAGTTATATAGGGGGATCATTGTGTCTGATGGCATTGCTAGAATCGAATGGAATTTTATCTTGTTCTCGATCTTGCTACAAATTCCTCCCCTATCGTTGACCTCGACAGGTTTCTGTATATACTCACTCTTGCCTCCTTTTCTAGCAAATGTGCAAAGAAGGGATGATGAGGAGGACTTTCATTGCTGTCGGGGTGGTGGACATTGCCCCTGTTATGAAAAATTTTTCACGAAATTTGGTGAAAACTTACCTTTTTATGTCCCAAACACACTGTAATTTTTTTTACTTAAAATATTTATTTTTTAACCTTATTTTCACTTAATATCGAAAAAGCACCCTAATTTTCAATCAAAAATTCTCATGTCAAAATATCAGCTTTTTAAAAAAAGTCGGTGTTGCTTTTTGTTCGTTGAAATCTCTACTTTCTGATGGTGTAAAAAAAATATACATTACCATAGTAAATGTTCTCAGAAAATGCAAAAAAACGAAAAAAACTCGAATCCGAAAATTTAATAAGACATCTACAATATTTTGAGAAAGTTGTAGAATCTTCTTTAAATTATATGCGTAGATGCCTATTTATTGCTATTTTAAGATAACTTATATACCTGAGTGGCCTACGGAAAATGTTTGCCCATCAAAAGGTATTTCATAGAGAAGTGAGGAAGGGGCTAGGAGGGTCTGGGCCTTGCTACCTGTTATTTCTTTGCATTTTCTGAGAACATTTACCATAGTAATGTATTTTTTTTACACCATCAGAAAGTAGAGATTTCAACGAACAGAAAGCTCACCAACTCTTTTAAAAAATCTGATATTTTGACGGGAGAATTTTCGATTGAAAATTAGGGTGCTTTTTCGATATTAAGTCAAAATAAGGTAAAAAAATAAATATTTCAAATCAAAAAAATAACAGTGTGTTTGGGATATAAAAAGGTGTTTTCACCAAATTTCGTGGAAAATTTTTTTTTTTTGTAAAAGATAAAAATTAAAAACCAAAAACTTGGTTATTTGAATTTTTCACATACATTTTGAGGTTATGTGAAAAAAGTGTGAATACAAAACTTTTTCCCATAGGACTTGTAGTGTTGCCGGAAATCGAGATAAACCGTTTTTTACCCTTAAAAACTCGCCCCCTTCCACTTCCCGACCTCAGATCGCCCGTAAATTATTTTTCCTTTCATTTTTGTTATATTCTCTTCCTTTTCCAATGGGTTTCATCCTACTATTATTTTTTTTTGTTTCAAAAATTATCGACCCTGGTCTATCAACGAAAAACTCCAAAGATGTTGGATATTATTATTGAAATCTATCTTGGATGTGCAAGAATATGATCAATGATCAACAACTTCGCTTTATTCAGGGAAGATCAAACTCAGGAGTATAAATTTCAGATTGACTTTTTCTACACAGACTTTTCTAAGGCCTTTTATAGATTCAACTACGACATTCTACGGTCTAAGTTGATGGCGCTTGGTTTAATTGGAAGATAGTTCAATTGAATCATCATGTGTGAAAGTAGCTAGATATATTTCGTATGCTACTGGAGTGCCAACAAGGTTCACATTCTGGACCACTTCTCTTTAACTCTTTCATCAATGTTTTTTAATCACTGATGATCTAAAGTTTACGGTCCTATGAACTCATTACATAACGCCAACCTTCTGCAATTCAGTTCACTAGTGTCAGCGCAATAAGATGGAATTAAATAGTCACAAAGTGTTTTGTAACATCTTTTTTGCGAATGAGAACATTCACCAACTTTTCATTTATAATCCTTGGTAATGAATTAACAGAAGACTTAGAAATCAAGAAATAACATTTGTTACCAAACTATCAATATTATTTTTTATATGCTTGTAAGGGTCATTTTAGATTATTTCTAGAACTATGATGCAAATTTCCTTGTGGAGGATCTGAATATATCAGCAGTCAAAGGAAAAACTGAGACCTTATATGAACAAATTCAAATATGGGCACAAAAACATCAGCTGACACTTAACATAACTAAAACATCCTTGTTAAAGTTCACAATTGGAAATTTATCAGAAAGCTTTGGTATCTACGAAAATGAGGCAATGCAAGTTGAATCTAGTGAAACTGCTTAAATGTTAGGTCTAACTTGGACTACAAACTTCATATGCGACGGACCCTACATTGAAAATTACTGTGATAAATTAAGAAGGATTAGTTATGCTCTGAGTTTATGGCCAATTTCTGCAGTAGATACTACTAAAATTTGTATTATCACTATAAACTGTCATATCTTATGGAATCCTGTATTGGGACAGGGTAGCTCTGAAAGATCTTTTATCTGCAAAAGAGTGCAGTAAAATTATCTCGTATCGGATGGAAGAATCTGTAGAATGCATACAAAAATCTTAGAATACTTTACTATCACTGGTCTTTATATTTATGAATCATGTATCTATGTATACAGAAACCAATCAAAATTCTATCTCAGCAACATCAGTCTTAACCGTTTCAAAATCAATTAATACCAAATATACATGAACTACTCTAATCAAAAGCTTCTTTATCTGACCTAAACTTTCAACAAGTTAGATGATGGGATAAAAAATTCTCCGAATTTAGACATTTTTAAGGCAAGATTAAAGAAAGCCTTATTGGAAAAAAATTGCTATTCACTAGATGAATTTTAACTGATAAAAATGTTTTTAATTGTCTTAATTTTACTGACCCTCTGACGTTTTCCTTGTCATTGTACTTATATACATATTTCTTTTTATTTTGTACTTTTAAACGAGGAATGAATAAATATTATTATTATTATTATAGTATGATCATTAGAAGTAAAATTTTGAAATAATATTTTTAATAAGGCAAACAGTTTTCGGAATGAAGAGACACAAAACTGCTTATCTATAAACATCCCCAAAAATCGAGGGCAATCCTTAGTTTCAATGATATTTTCCAAAGGCATATCGTCAAGAGTGCTTTTGAAAGCTAAAATATTTGTCTTTGTGACAATCAATGACAGAAGGTTTGAATCACACCAAGATTGTATATCTCTGGATATTTCATCGTGTATATCATCAATGGTTTTACTTTACCATAAAATGAGGGTATATATATATAATTCAGTCAATCACACTTACAGTAGGAATATTACAAATTCTGGATTCAAATTATTCAATGAGGAATTATCTCAGATAAATTGGAGTTATATGAAATTAAATTCTGATGTTGACTTTGTAGCTTCCTTTATGATCTCATGTTTTCATGGGCTAATAGAGAAAATATTTCCACTAAAAAAGAACAAATTTAATAAAAACAGACAGCTGGTGCCTTGGTTCAACAACGATCTGAGATCACAAAGGAACACACTGATGAGTTTAAAAACTGTATGTGATTCTACCAAAAACCCACGAGACATCAACATATTTAAGTGTTACAAAAAACACTATGAAAAACAGTTAATTTTAACTAAAAAAACAGCTTATGATAAGTATGTCTCAGATGCTGAAAATAAATCGAAAGCAAGCTGGCGTTGATAAATTTCGAAAGGAACAATTCTAAGTGTAAATGCGACACTTCACGGACAAACTATTGTCTGATGATTTCGTTGAATTTTTTCCAACGTGGCGAAGATATAATCAAATCTTTACCACATGTACCCACCACAACATTCCTAAATTACAAAAATTTTCCCGCTCCATCTTCCTCATTTTTCATGCAGCCTGTAACAATTTCTGATGTCAGAGAAGCTATCTTATCTCTGAAAAACTCAAGATGCCTAGATTTCCATGAACTTAGTAGCAGAATCTTAACAGAACCTATTGATACAATTGCAGAGCCTCTAACAAACCTAATTAATCAAATTTTCGAAACTGGTAAATTTCCAGATATTTTCAAATACTTTAAAATCATTCCGCTTTTCAAAAAAGGGAATAGGGATGAAACTGATAATTATAGACCCATTTCTATCATCAGTATTTTTCGAAACTGATTGAAATTATCTTAAAGCAAAGATTATCCAAGTACTTGAAGACAGCAAGTTTTTAGTAATGAACAATTTGGCTTTCGAAAAATCATTCAACAACAAGTGCAACAATGAGGGTGGTTGAGCAAATAGTTGCGGGTCTTGAACAGGGAAATCATGTGGGTATTACTCTCTGCGATTTATCTAAAGCTTTTGATTGTGTTTCTCCATGAAATCCTTCTTGAAAACTCAGCTACTACGGAATCAGAGGTATCACTCTCACACTTATTGAATCGTATTTGACAAATCGTTTCCAAGCTGTATTTTTCAATAACGAATTGTCCAGTTTTAGAGCGTTAAATTTGGTGTCCCACAGGGTTCGGTCCTGGGCCCACTGTTGTTTGTAATTTATATTAATGATCTTCCTTCCTTTTGGCCCCAAATGAAAGTGTTCTATATGCAGATGACACTACTTTAATTTATTCTCATGAGGAATATAATTCCCTAGAAAGCGTATTGGAAGAAATTGAAGAGAAAGCTGAACAGTGGTTCATAGCTAACAAGCTGAAATTAAACAACAATAAATCACAAAACTTGATAATCTCTACCAGGAAACCCATCCCAGAGGATAAAAATGTGAAGCTACTAGGATTCATTTTGGACGATAAGCTAATCTGGACCGAGCACGTCAGGCAACTTAATTTGAAACTGTCGCTCTCTTTTCTGTATTCGACAACTCAGACATTGCACAAATATAAACACCCTGAGATCAGTTTATTTTTCTTTATTCCATTCTCATCTTAATTATGGCACTTGTAGTTTGGGTAAACTCATCTGCAGTTTCTAGCGTTTTCCGACAACAAAAAAAAGCTATTAGAATTCTGTGCAATGCAAATTATAGAGAAACCTGCCGACCACTATTTAAAAATTTAAAAATCATGACTCTTCCTTCCATTTACATTTGGAATACTTTGATAGAAATTCACAAAAGAATTCCCACATTAATAACACAATCAGACATTCACCAACACAACACCAGAGGTGCAGATATAATAAGAGGACCTAGACATAGGCTCAGTAAATCCCAAAATAATTCACTGAATTTGAACGTCTACAACATTCTTCCAGGAGAAGTTAGAAAATTAGGAACGTTTGCTTTCAATAAAACAATAAAATTATTTTTGCTCGAAAACCCCTTCTACTCTCTTGAGGAATATGTTAAATGTGTAAGGCAAGGTGTAACTATGCTCAGGGAATCATGACTTGTCAATAACTTTTCAATTATTTTAAATGGTTGATGATATGATTGATCGACTTATGCTCAAGTTCTTGTATGTGATGTCTATTATGTCTGGAATAGCATATTGATGCTCTATTGTGTTCATTTTGTTTTATTTATTTATTTACACATATTTTGACACAAACTTTTTTACTACTTGTGAACTACAATTTTACTATTTTTTTAACTGTGACCTGTCATAAATGTATTTTGTGTACATAGCATGATTAATAAAGTATCTATCTATCTATCTATATAGTGTCAGTAGATTTGAATGAAACAGTTACATTATAGAAAATGCAAAAAGAAATATAAGTAAAGAGTAAAAAGTAGTGGAAAGCAAAAACGAAATTACGGGGGAGAATACAGAGTATACTAGTTACATAAGTAAATCTTAGCTACCCTAATAAGTTCACTAATCTTACAGATATTCAAGTCACAGTAGTTACAGATCTTGATGTAGTTGCTACACATAACATAAATGGATGATTTGAATAAAATATTAGTTCGAGCTTTCTGATTTCTGAATACAGTTTGAAAACTTGGTAATTGAACTTTATTTGAGCGGGTAAGCTCATAGCATCGATGGAATTATTCAGTAATTTATAAAGGAAAATTAGTGCAGCATAATCATTACATGACTCGGTGCTGGGAAATTGTAGATTGTCAGACAAGTAATCATTAGCTATCCCTAGCTCCGGATAGGTTCCATTAGTTTTAAATACTAGGAATTTCATAAATTTCCTTTGGAAATGTTCTATTGTTAGCTTATGGCAATTGTAGTAATTGTAAGTTTATCGGATATATTTACATTTAATAGATCAATAATATATACCAAAAACAGGATTGGAACCAATCCTTGCGGCACTCCCGATCCAATTCCAATTTGTCTTGATGTTTCAATGTTTACTACCTTCTCAAAGAGTATGTTGTGATCAGCACTGTCAAAAGCTTTTTATATTGGAGTGTACCTCATACATCAACTAGAAAGTGCAAGTTTCGTAAGTGCTCTATTGACGAAAATTGAACTTATATCACGTTTTTCTCTCTCTGACTGGCTTGTACATTTGTATTTTTACATTTCATGTATCATAGTGCAATAAAGATTATTATTTGAAAAAACGTAATTGCAATATTTTTTCATTTTTAGCCTGACTCCGTAATAACCAATTGGTTAACATGGTTGGCAGTATCCTCAGAGTTATATGAAACATTTACAAACTTCGAATCTGTTGCTCTTTGTGCCCAAGATGTTTCAACTTTGCTTGAAAATTGCATGAAGCATTGTTATCCCAGAACCTTGTTGCAAAGTTTCAAAATATTCATACCGGTAAGTTTCTAACCCTATGAAGATCATGATCAAATGGCACATTCAATATTTTGATGTTGGCTGACCTATTTATGTCAGTCAGTGTCTTGTTTGAAGGTTGTAGACGATATGGTAACTTGATTACTCTCGTTTCGGACGACCGAAACGAGAGTAATCAAGTCAGTGTCTTGTTTGATTGTAGTGCACATAACCTTACTTTTCAAACAGTTGACACTATCAAATGTCATTTAGGGCAGGGCAGCCAATCTCAGAATAATAAATGAACTAATTATACAAACTAATCAAGCCTTTTTTCCAGACCAATCCTCTCAAACATTTCATAGAATTCCTAAATATTTGCATTGACAAAAATTTCGATATTGCCACACTTTCAACGAAAATCGAAGCTTTCAAAACTGCACTGCACAAATGCCGCAGATACAGTGTCCTTTCAGAAACTGACCACGAACTGACTTACCTCAACAACAAAGTATGGTTAGAGACCGTGGCATTTCGGCTGCTCGTGCTCACTATCGAATACAACATAAAATCACTTTATGAGCAGATACAACTCTTAGAAGTTCTGAGTGAAATGGAGTTGGAAAACTACTTCAAATATGCGACCACCTTGAAGAGTTTGCTGGATATCTTGAACATAGTTCACGATTCGAAATGTGCCAAAAGATTTGACATTGTGTTGTTCTTCGATGAGAGAAGTGGTAGAAAAGCCGTAGTGGACTTCATGGATGCCTTGGTGGATAATTCTATGTTCGAGCATGCTCTGAAAATAGCTCGCATAGAGGGACTACCCATAGATTTGATTCTGATCAAGCAATGGCAGAACAATTTTGAAAACCGTCAGTCAGAGGACACTGGGTTCTGGCAAAAATCAGATGAACAATTCAAACTTCAAAATGTGACGGCAGATTGTGTCATAGAGTTCTACTTGACCTACGTGGAGAAGGTACAAAATGGCCTGGAAAAGTACCAGCTGCTGAAGCTGGCCTATGATTGGGCGAGACGATTCGAACTCTCCAGTAGGTGCGATTTGGAGAAGAGAAAGTGGCTGGCCTATGTTGCTTTAGAGGAAAAATGGAGGACGGGCACTGAGGTATTGGATGAAATAGTGGAGAATGTTTCGTTTAAGGAAATATCCTCAATGCTAAAGCACGTCACCAAGTTTGAGGGCAGTATCACTGCCGAAACTTTCAATGCTCTAAAAAATACCATGAACAATGCTCTGAATGCTGGAAATTTGTGGCTAGCACTGAAGATGGAAAAAATGTTTGAGTGTGGTGATGCCAATCTGGATATGTTGAAGTTGTGCTTCAGCTTGGCCGAAGGTTTGATTTTACCCTATCAGTTGAATACTGAACAAAGGTTGATTCTCACTAAGGGGACTCATCTGAGGAGGTTCAGTCACAGGAGGAATTTGCTCTCTGCAAGGATGTCAGGAGTCAGTTATGGTGAGATCAAAAATTGCTTAACCAACGATGTTTTATCGCTTATTGTTTTTCCTTTACATTGCAGGTTCACATACATCATCCAATGCCTCCAATGTCCCGCAGTCTGACTCTACTGACTCTCCGGTCCAAGACACGTTGGCGATTCTGGGTACTCTGGCCGAAAAGTTGACGAGCGGAGTGGAAATGGGACAGGCGCTGTATATGACCTACCGCATCAGCCTCAACATTGAGATTCCCTATTACTTGGTCGTTTCCACTTCGGATTCTATGAAAATTCTGAAAGATGCCCTGGAAGATAATTGCATGAACAAGTTAGAGGTGGTGCATGATTTTTTCTGCGTTTACAAGTGGTCCAAGGAACAGGTGAGAATACAACTTCTGGGGCTGTCTCTATTTCATCGTTCCTGAACCAATTGAATGTTTCACAATATCGAAGGCCTCAACAATATCTTTGTTGAGTCACCTTTCTCCATAAATCCTTGATAAACTGACTTGACTTGATAAACCAGAGGTAAACACTGAAAAAATCCAGCATTGTTTTTCATACCACTATCATGATTATTTTATTAATTTATTTATTATATTTATATTACATTCTAAATTACATCTCGATACATTACATTATGAATTACATTACATATTTATATTGTAATCTAAACTACATCTCGCAGCACAAGGGATATTTTTGTAATATTCCTTCTGTGGCATTTCTCTTCTCGTTTATTAGCATTACTAGTCTTTTTGCATATCTATTTATATTCTATTGTACTTTACTGTATTGTATTCTCTATTTATTTTTTATTGTATTTTTTACTGTATTCTCTCTCTCTCTAATAAACGTTATTGTAATTGTTATATTGTAATTCTCATATTCTGTATATAAATATTTTGATGTCAAAATGTAATGTGTTTCTACCTCACAATGGCAATTCAATTGGCTTCTTTCCTATAGCTTCTACTGAAGGCTTGCAAATCTCTGTAGGTATTCGCCTGCCTTTTAACGTCCTCCCAGATATCTTTATCCATAGTTTATCATAATTCAAAGCTTTTTTTGTACATTGTCTTTATTGCTTGCTGGATTATCTTAGTCGTTTTCATTCTGGAAATGATTCCACCATTGACATTTTTATTACCTGTTGTTTAAATGATTTTCTACATCTATGAAATATTATTGAATATTTATATAACTAGAATTCATATCTCTTGCCATTTTTTGAATTATAGATGGCGGACTTCATCTGTGGAGAGATAATAACGGCAGTCACAAAATACATCAAATCAAACTCTGACCAATACACAATATGGGACCTGAAATTCGACCAGGATTTTCACCTTGTACTCCAACTCCTACAAGACAACTGTTCGGTACTCGGCTACAAAATCTATGCCTTCGCCAGCGCCATTCACAAGTCACAGGTACTTGCCGATTTGGATTTCAGAATAAGCGAGCTGGCGCTAGTGATAGAGCTGCTGATTATTGCTCACGAGTGTTTCACGGCGGACTGTAACATGGAAGGGATATCGACTATCCTTAAAAAGTGTCAAGCCGTTATATCGTACCTGCTTACGCTAAGAAGTTGGAAACTCATCGTCAGACTTTTGACGGGGGTCGGAAGTACACGGAAATGAACTACGTCTTTCAAATCTTGAAGGAAAACCACCAATTCGAGTTTCTGCTCCGAAAGGGATCTAGGAAAGACAACGGGCTCAAAATGGCTCTTTTAGAATACCTGAAGAAGTACTGTCCAGACAACAAAGAGCTGTACAAGATTGTCGGCTTACACTTCACATTGTTTTCCGAGGTGGCTTGGTTGTGGGAAAGAGAGGCTCAGAGTGTCATTAAGAATTTGATCGCGATTTCGAGGCTGGAAATGCAGAATAACAAGATGAATCCGGATGTGGAGCCATATATTCTTTTCAGTAATGCGGATGGTACCGGGATATGTTTGAATAAGGTTGGTAGATATTTTTACATTGGGTGGAACGTGTTTAAAGTGAATCATTTAAGCGGTGTTATTGGATTTCCACTATTCCCATTTTGAGAATTTTATTTTGTTGTTTTTTTTGTTTTTTTGTTTGTTACAAGTTATATGCCTGTGACTTTGTAAGGAATATGGATCAAGGATTTTTATTGAAAGATATATACTTTCAGGCTATTGAAAATTATACCCATGCCACAGAATTTCATCTACAGGGAGGAAAATTAGCAAAAGCTATGAATGCAGCTAAACAGGCTGAATTGATAGCTCTTCAGATGTCTCTACTAAAGAATCTGCCTAGTAACAAAACTGCAGTGTGTCTGTTGAACCTCAGTTCTGTCCAGATTGCTAATTTGATTTCCAATGAATTAAGGTGAGTTCATAATACTGTTTCACCTTCAAATGATGTGTAGGAATTTAAAAAAATATGAGCTATGGCAGTTCATTGAAGAACATAACTTGTGGTGATCTGCAAGGTTCAGTACTTAGACTTCATTTATGTAAATTATGTTTCTAAATCGATCCAAAAAAGTAAATCATTTTGGCAATGACGTAACCTTGCTTTATTTTGTAGGAATATTGACATTTAAGGTAATATGGGAAATTGAAAAAAATATTGAATTTGTTACAAATTGGAGTTGAGATTCAATCTAGGTATATCCCAAAAAGTGTGGCAGCATGTTATCATTGTAATAATTACATTGAAAATAAAAACACAAATAAATAGTCCCAGGTCACACTTGACATAAACTCTAGTTCACAACTACAACAGTCATTGCCAATTTGTCTAAAATAAATAATAGTTTAAAAAAACTAAAAAACCGAACTAAAAAATAAATAAATAATAGTTTAAAAAAACTAAAAAACATGCTTTTAAAGAAAACCAAAAAAAATTTTATTTAAAAAAAAGCGTGGGGTTTTTTAAGATTCAGATTAAGCACCCCACGCTTTTTTAAAAATAATTTTTTTTTTTCTTATTTACATTATTATTAATTTATATTTATTAATTTTTTTTACCCTATTCTTAATTCCAATTTATTAAAATTTATTTTATATTTTTTGAGTTTGGTTTTCTTTAAAAGCGTGTTTTTTAGTTTTTTTTAAACTATTATTTATTTATTTTTTAGTTCGGTTTTTTTATAAAAAGCGTGTTTTTTTAGTTTTTTTAAACTATTATTTATTTTTTACTTTTTAGTTTGGTTTATTTATAAAAGCGTGTTTTTTAATTTTTTCAAACTATTATTTGTTCTAATCTACTATTAATTCCGGGATTACTATTAGTAACTGTAATTATTTTCCAAATCATTAATGTGTACAGCTGTATTAATAGTCAAATCTCGATTTTAGAAGTCATTCAAAGATTTTAACGTTGTGAATATATACAGAGAGCCGCCATCTTGAATTTTTCAATATTCACGAAAGAATCATAATATTTGACTCCAAAAACCCCCCCAATTTTGAATAGAATCGACATATTCACAAAACTCGTCCACCATTTTGGAGCCGCCATCTTGAATTTTTCAATTTTCACGAAAGAATCATAATATTGACTCAAAAACCCCCACATACCAATTTTGAATAGAATCTGACCATAATCACAAAACTCGTCCACCATTTTGGAGCCGCCATCTTGAATTTTTCAATTGTCACGAAAGAATCATAATATTCGACTCCAAAAACCCCCACATACCAATTTTGAATAGAATCGGACAATAATCACAAAACTCGTCCACCAATTTGGAGCCATCTTGAATTTTTCAATTTTGACAAAAGAATCATAATCTCCGACCACGAAAACCGTCAGATACCAATTTTGAAGCGAATCGGACCATAATCACAAAACTCGTCCGCCATTTTGTTTTTTTCACAAAAAAATTTCTTAATGCAATGTCACCGAAATTATGTACACCTGCCAAATTTCAAATCATTCGGACGTCTGGAAGTGGGTGAAAATCAAGTCCAAAGGAGTCGGTTACAAACATACAAGTGAAGCTAATATAAAGGGTATAAAAACACTTGAATTATCATCTGTTCTCAAAATTTATGAAATAAATTTATTCATCTGTGAGAATCATATGTTATACATAATATATAAAATACCTTTCCGACTATACCATGAGACGTTATTAATAGTCAGTGACGTCAGTCACAAGTTCAGAAACAACGCAATAAGCTGGCTTAAAATAATATTTAATATTTTACAATAAAAATCTTCTGTATCCCGAATCTATACTCCCAAAATGCCGCTTGTTCTAAATGCGGACACAGCGTTTTGACACAAAACGCGCAATAGAGCTTAATCGGCCTCTATTTTAATGAAAGTTTGTGGTCAACGTTAGTAATTGTACTGATATTTATCGATGGCGGCGCGGAGGTTGCAGCACTGAATGATCGATGCCCAGCTTTGGGGCGCGCACATGTTAAGGTTCGAAAGCTGAAGGTATAATAAATCTATAAATCCGTCACGGGGTTTGTTGAAATACGTTCAGAGAAGGTCGGGATTTTGATGGAATATTCTTACCACAGCCTCTTTCATTACAAGCCAAGAGGAAAATCTAAAATTATTTTCTGAGATTAATGGGATAGAAGACTGTCTTCAATTGTCCCTCAACCTGAAACGCATTGAGCAATGATGCTTCCGTAATAAGCTTTCTCTTAATGCAAGTAAATGTAATGTAATGACATTCACTTTGAAAAATCAGCCATTTTTATATCAATATTCAATCAACGACATTCCCCTCCAACGGCCTGTTACATAGACCGATCTTGGTGTTATTTTCGACACCAAATTATCTTTTGCCCCTCATATTGAAGCCACTCTGTCTGCTGCAAACAGAATGTATGGATTCATTGCGCGTATCTCTAAAGATTTCTCCGATCCGTCTACATCAAAAACGTTATACTATGCCTTCGTCAGAACAAAA
This sequence comes from Gonioctena quinquepunctata, assembly GCA_018342105.1. Classification (NCBI taxonomy): domain Eukaryota; kingdom Metazoa; phylum Arthropoda; class Insecta; order Coleoptera; family Chrysomelidae; genus Gonioctena; species Gonioctena quinquepunctata. Next base: position 1,520,077 of record JAFIRS010000053.1, on the reverse strand, counting down.
TTAGAATATAGAGAAGGTTGAATCGGTTCAGCGTCGCTTCCTCAAACTTCTCTCCTATAAAACGGACAACATATATCCACCAATTGGCTTTCCCAGTCAATGCCTTTGCAACCTTCTTTGAGAGCGTTTTTGTGAAAGTTGACCAGACTTCCATACAAAATAACAATATAATAATAACAAATAACCCAACTATATCAGTCAGATCATTTTCGGAAACTGAGGTAGAGAGTGCATTGAAAAAACTAAAACCAAAACTCACCTGTGGAGACGACCAAATTCCAAGTTTTTTGGCTAAAGATTGTGCTTGTATATTCGCTGAACCACTTACAATAATCTTCAATTTAGCATTGACAACCAATTATTTCCCAGATATATGGAAAGTATCAAAAGTCAGTCCAAGTCAGGGAAAGTAAACGATATTTTGAATTACAGACCAATAACTCTCCTGTCAAACTTTGCAAAGGCCTTTGAAACATGCTTGTATAATAGAATATCTCCTAATGTTAGAAACCTTATTACCACAAATCAACATGGTTTTATCAGCAAAAGATCGACAATAACAAATTTGATGTGTTTCACTCAAACAATACACAACAGTTTCGAAAACGGTACACAAGTCGACACTATCTATACAGACTTCTCAAAGGCCTTTGACAAAATTAATCACAAAATATTACTGAACAAGCTGGATGTATTCGGTCTAGACGAACCACTCTTGTCATTTTTTGATTCCTACCTCACAGACAGAAAATTATATGTTGAACATCGAGGTCACAAATCATTCACCTTCACAGCATCTAGCGGTGCACCCCAGGGAAGTGTATTAGCCCCACTCCTTTTTTCCATATTCATAAATGATATATGTGAAGAATTTTCTAGCTCCAACGTTATTCAGAGACGACCTGAAATTATTTCACCCATTTCTTCATTGGACTACTGTCTAGTACTTCAGAATGACATTGATTCCCTATACAATTGGTGCAAAGTTAATAAGCTACCTCTGAACATACAGAAATGTAAATACATGATCTTCAGTCTAAAAGCAAATATTACTCTTTATCCTTACCAAATAAACAATCATATCCTGACTCAATGTTCAGAAACCAAAGATTTGGGTATCTGGTTCGACCCTAAGCTGAACTTCTCATTACACATAAATAAAATCACTTTACAAGCCAAAAGAATGCTAGGATTAATATTTCGGACCTGCAATGATTTTCAAAATATTGATTGCTTTACTAAACTCTTCAACTCATTTGTAAGATCAAGACTGGAGTATGGATCTCTAATTTGGGCCCCAATATATAACGCAAATACAAGCTGTCGAAGTGTGCCAAAGAAAATTTATGAAATATATGATATTCAAATTAGACGGTGTTTACCCCACAAGGTTGCTGCAACAAAATACTTCTGATAGGTTCTCTTCCTATCTTTAGAAAATAGGAGAATATATTATTCATGTATTTTTATATTTAGAATTATACACGGTTTGATAGACTGTCCTGATATTCTGTACAAACTTGATTTCCGTTCAGCCAGAGTAGCAGAAAAGAGTCATGCTTCTACCTACAATCATATAGAACAAATCTATTCACCAAATCACCAATACACACTGTATGCAAAGGTACAATGAAATTTGTTCTCCTACTGACGTCTTTGCAGATAATCTTAGTAATTTCAAAAAAAAAAATTAAAGCACTTTTACTTCAAAAGCTGTAACAATAATTAGTTGATTTATTTTGTTCTAATCTATCTTTTTTTTTTTTTATTATTCTCATTACTCATTCTTTTTCAGTACCTTTACTTATTTGTAAGAAATTGAAATGTAAACTTATATACATATATAAATTGTCTTGTAATTGGGATCTCTCCGTTAGACAATAAACCGATTTTTTTTTTTTCCAGATGCATTGTTGGCTAGACCGCCATGAACACGCAGTCGTGATTGTCACCCAAATTTTACTGACGAAACAAAGAGGATTCTCAGTCGACGGATTTTAATTGTTTTTATGTATGACACGCTTACTTTCGAGACGTCCGATTCGAGAATTTTTTCAGTGGATAGGGGAGTCTGAATTTAAAAGATGAAATCCCCTAAGGGTAGCAAACGAAGGATATTGACTCACCTCTGAATTTGGTTGTTAACCATTCTATCAGTTAACTTTGTATGGGATCTCGATTGGATGATTCTTCTTTATCGATAGGATAATATAGGATCATATTTGGATTCAATGGAATCATTTACGGTAGAAAAATGAGGATAATTGATTTTCACTTGTTAATGGAAATAGATGATAATGACAGATCGCTAGTGTCATTATCACAATCATTATGATTTATGAGGATGAATGAAAAGTAATGAAATAACTAAATAACAAAATATTTATATTAACAATAGTAAAGTAGATAATCATATTATTTAACGGTATGTGGGTGGGTGTATTTTGGAAGTAATAAAAACAAGCAGTTAGTAATTAGTAGATTTCAATAAAAATTGAAAATAAAATTTTTAACAGATTAAACCGATCAAATGAACTGAAAAGTAAAAAATAAAATACCTTAGTCCCAATACTAAGCTCCTAAATAATGTAAGCAACTAATTTTGAGTCGGCGCCAAACAAACAAGCAAATGAATTAGGTAAGTCGTAAAATGATGGCATCGAGTTGTGCGGTGACATTCTGATAATTTTTTGAAGTAATTTAATGATCTTCGTTGATTGTTCGTTTGGCGCCGACTCAAAATTAGTTACTTACATTAGTTTAGGAGCTTAGTTATTGTGACTAAGAAGGTTTATTTTAATTTTTACTTTTCAGTTCCCTATTTCGTCGGTTTAATTTTTTGTTAAAATTTTTTTATTTTTCAATTTTTTGTGGAGGAAATCTACTAATTACTAACTGCTTGTTTTTTGATTACTTCCAAAATTCTTACTTACCCACCTTACTTCAACTATTACCAGTTAAATAATATGATTATCTACTTTTACTAATTGTTGTAATATAAATTATTTTTGTTGTTCTGGTTAGTTTATTTCATTACTTTATATATCATTCCATCCTCTCATAGAATATAATTATTGTGACGGATGTGGAATAATGACAGTAGCGATCTGTCATTGTCAACTACATATGTGTGTGCCAATGTTCACAAGTGAAAAATCAATTATCCCCTATTTTTCTACCCGTAAGGGTGGATAATTTCATTCGAAATCCAAATATGAGGTATACCCTATCTATTTAAAAAATAATCATCTAAATCGAAGAACCCAGTACAAAGTTATGCCTGATAGAATCGGTTAACGGACCAGAATTCAGAGGGTGAGTGATCAATAACCTTCATTTTGCTACCCTTAGGGGAGAATTTAATCTTTTAAATTCAAATGGTACCAACTTCGAAGTACACCCTATCCACTGAAAAAAGAATTATCGGAATCAGACGTCTCAGTAAAAAGTTATGCGTGATCATACATAAAAAAAAAAAAATATACGTCGACTAGAGAACCCCCTCCTTTTTGGTTTCGTCGGCTAATTATGCGTAATCATACATGAAAAAAAATTATGGAAAAAAAAATATACGGGTTGACTAGAGAACCTCCTCCTTTTTGGTTTCGTCGGTTAAAAATGAGAGAGAATGCACCAAATTGCTTAGCAATGAAGCTTTTCAACAAGCTTCCTGATAATCTGAAAAGCATCAAAAAGACTAATTCATTTAAAAGCCAACTCAATGAATTCCTGGCATCCTCATGTCACTACTAGGGAATATTTAACTTAAGGGAGCAGCTAGGTCCTAACATATGTTAATTGTTCAGTGTATATCTTGTTCTCTTGACTATTCCTATATGGTATCTGTAACTATCGAAAGGAAAATAAAGTTATTTATTTATTATTATTTATTTACCTACCAGAGTCACTGACTCCAGAGCATCTTTGGACTCGGCGAAATCTGAATCCTGGTAACCTTCCACTGACTATACTTTTTATGTTTTCAATTACTGATAGACTTTTGAATTTGAAGGAAGAAGAAGAATAGTCAACATGCGTTTTGTTACACAATTCGTGCTAATATCCATATGCGATTGTTCATTCAGATGTTAAAAAAAATCTGCAAACTGATTTCAAAAGACCGTTGATCAGAAATTTAAAGAGCAGTCACACACCACCTTCTTTCAAGGAGCCATATTGATGAAAATAGCTTTTATTTATAAGAAAATATCAATAAATACAAAAAATCAATCTATATAATTTTTTTCAGCTTCGATCAAACCTTGATCCTCATCCAGGCGTACAACTACCAACCGGACTGGAGCTCGGTGTTGTTCACTCAGTGCATCACCAAAAATAACCTCATTTACTTGCAGTCCTATATGAAACACCGATCTCTCACCGAAAACAACATCGTTCACGACATTTCCAGGAGATTCTTAGCCGCCAATCTCAACACCTACCAAGAAATGAACAGTATGAAGAGCATCCTGCACAAGTTGCCATCGGTTCATACGAAATACAGGATTGCTAGCGAGTTGGGCTTCACCGACATGGTGGAGGATCTGATAAGGGGGGGGCAGCTGGCCTATCTGAAAGATACGGTGTGGAAAAAGGGGTATAAGAGCTGAAAGGAGTATTTTTTGGTCTTGGGACGAGTGTAGGAAGTTTCTTGTTGTCCTGAGATTTGTTTAAAAGTGATTATTTGGATGTCTTGCCTTGCCTTTTTTCTAGATCTTTCGGCATTTTTCATGGTCAGGCTTTATTTCAGTGTAATTTTGATCTAGTTTCATCTATATTATAGTGGAGGATCAATGAAAGTGGTGCAGCTGGCTGTTTTAGAGGATAGCTTGAGGAGAATAAGAGTGTGATAGTTGCACAAAGATTTTGGCTTAAAAGAAAAAATGAGGTTATTCATTTACGTTTCCAGAGATGGCACCACTTCGTATAATTGTATTATCACGGCCTTTCCACATATACAGTGCATTCCATTTAAAACGAGCCACCCTGAATAACTTTTGGTACAATGATTTTCAGGGGGACACAAATACCCTATATTGTTTTTGATGCTCCATGATGAGCAGATTTCAACAAAGTATAAAATATATGGTCTGACGCATATGGTTCGGGAGCTACAAATTATTTGGTTGAAAACGAGCCACCCTGAATAACTTTTGGAACAATGATTTGCAGTAAAAAAAAAAAACAGGTCAAAATTTATATAGGAGGCACATTTTTGAAATATTCGTTCTAGAGACAAATGAAGCAAGAAATCAGAAAAAGAGATTTTTTATTAAATTCTTGAATCAAAATCTGATGACTTGACAATGAGAAGAAAAAAATTTCTATAGTAAATGTTCAAAAACGTTTCCACCAACTTCCATACAATGGTACAAATGAGCTTCCATTGCCGCCCTCACATGGTTGAGAATCTCGGGAGTTATTTCTCTGCAATGCCTAATGATATTTTCTCTAAAATCTTCTAATGTTGTTGATTCTGTCTCATACACTTTAGACTTCAAATGACCCGATAGAAAAAAATCTACAGGAGTGAGATCCGGAAACCTTGGTGGCCATTCTGTAGGACCTCTTCTGCCAATCCAGCGACCAGGAAAATGATCATCCAAAAATTGTCGCACTGGAGCTGCATAATGAGGAGGTGCACCATCCTGCTGAAAAACTATTTCTTGCTCGAATAAATTCATATCCTCCTCAATTGCCCTATTGATGCACGGTATTATTCGATTCTCCAACATATCCAAATATTTCTCACCAGTCAAATTACCATCGATAAAAAAGGTCCTATGATGTGGTCACCTAAAATTCCTGCCCAAACATTCAGTTTTTGAGGTCGACTGGGTATGAACTTGACGGTATAAATGAGGATTCAGATATCTCCAATATCGAAATTTTGCCGATTCACCTCTCCATTCAAACTAAACGCATTTCATCCAAAAACAAATTTTATTCAAGAAATTTGATGCATGTTGATCCGCTCAGTGAGACTTTTACAAAACTCGATACGCTCTATCAAATCATCTTCGCTCAATTCATCAACTAGTCTAATCTTATATGGATGAAATTTGTACTTATGAAGGATCCTGAAAACATTTGTATTAATTGATTCCTGATTCTGAGATAACTTAGTAAGAGATTGCTATTTTCCATTAGTCCAACGTGCCCTAAAACTGCAATAGAAATAGCTTCATCGTGACAACTCCTGAACGGTTATGCTTTTTATTGCTAACAGATCCAGTTTCCATAAATTTGTTCAATAATTCGAAACGTATTTGTGTCGTACATTTCTTCCTTTTATGATTATCATTGAACATATGGCAGCAGCTCTAGCACTATTTCCATTCTGGTAGTACAAACTCACTATTTCAACGTTCTCGGTATAAACCATTGCTTCTCAAGAATTCACAAAAAAGAAACACCAATTGTAACTTCACCTGGTAGGTAATCGTTATTGTAGAATGAGACAAATTCAAAATGAAGAGAATATCGAATTCAAACTCAACTAGGCAAAATAAGACTTTTGAAGTATACTTAAAAAAAACACCTATGAAACCTAGGTAACAGATTGTACAGAAGTTCATTCAGGGTGGCTCGTTTTCAACTCAAATAATTTGTAGCTCCCGAACCATATAGCGTCAGCCCATATATTTTATACTTTGTTGAAATCTGCTCATCATGGAGCATCTGATAATGCAAAACAATATAGGGTGATCCATTTAAAAAAAAATGGTGACATGCTCTGGGGGTGCGATAGTGGAAGTAACATCAAATGTGAATATATCAAAATGTGTCCCCCTGTATACTATTGTTGACGTGTTTTTTTATTTTTCCTGAAAATCATTGTACCAAAGTTATTCAGGGTGGCTCGTTTTAAATGGAATGCACTGTATGTCATTGATGCGTTTGACATTTGTTAGACAATGCTGCCTTTTTCAAGATCCTTCAGCATATCTTGGAATATATATTTTAGGTATATTTATACAGGGTGGCCCAGAGTTAAACCCTCAAATCGTTTAGGATCGGTTTTTTAGGTAAAAATAAGACTTCTTTTCCTATAAGCATGTGTCCTAACTTGATTCGTTTTCGAGATACAGGGTTTCAATTTTTTTTAGAAAAAAAACAGTTTTTTATTGACTACTCAAAAACCTTTTGGTGATTTTGATAAAATTTGGCATGTTTATTTTCGGTAATAAGGGGCTTTTTTAATGCAATTATAATAAAATTATTGATTCCAGTGGCGTCCCAGAGGATAATCTAATTGATATTGGGACAAATCGTACGCAACTTTTTTTTGTGTGTTTACTTTATTTTAGATTAAGCTATTAATAAAAAAATAAATAATAGTTTAAAAAAACTAAAAAACACGCTTTTTATAAAAAACCGAACTAAAAAATAAATGAATAATAGTTTAAAAAAACTAAAAAACACGCTTTTATAGAAAACCAAACTAAAAAATAGAAAATAAATTTTAATTAATTTGAATTAAGAATAGTGTAAAAAAAATTAATAAATATAAATTAATAATAATATAAATAAGAAAAAAAAAATTTTATTTAAAAAAAAGCGTGGGGTGCTTTTTGAGATTCAGATTACGCACCCTACGCTTTTTTTTAAATAAAATAATTTTTTTTATTCACATTATTATTAATTTCACACTATTCTTAATTCAAATTTATTTTCAATTTTTTTAGTTTGGTTTTCGATAAAAGCGTATTTTTTACTTTTTAGTTTGGTTTATTTATAAAAGCGTGTTTTTTTAATTTTTTTAAACTATTATTTGTTCTAATCTACTATTAATTCCGTGATTACTATTAGTAACTGTAATTATTTTCCAAATCATTAATGTGTACAGCTGTATTAATAGTCAAATCTCGATTTTAGAAGTCATTCAAAGATTTTAACGTTGTCAATATATACAGTGAGCCGCCATCTTGAATAATCGGACCGTAATCACAAAACTCGTCCACCATTTTGGAGCCGCCATCTTGAAATTTTCACGAAAGAATCATAATATTCGACTCCAAAAATCCCCACATACCAATTTTGAATAGAATCGGACCGTAATCACTAAACTCGTCCACCATTTTGGAACCGCCATCTTGAATTTTTGAATTTTCACAAATAAATTGACCTCAAAAACCTCCAATCCATTTTGGAGCCGCCATCTTAAATTTTTCAATTTACAAAAATACTCTCCGACCAGAAAACCCCAATACCAATTTTGAAGCGAATCGGACCGAATCACGAAACTCGTCCACCATTTTGGAGCCGCCATCATGAATTTTTCAATTTTCACGAAAGAATCCTAATATTCGACTCCAAAAACCCCCACATAGCAATTTTGAATGGAATCGGACCATAATCACAAAACTCGTCCACCATTTTGGAGCCGCCATCTTGAATTTTTGAATTTTCACGAAAGAATCATAATCTCCGACCACGAAAACCCTCGGATACCAATTTTGAAGCGGATCGGACCATAATCACAAAACTCGTCCGCCATATTGGAGCCGCCATTTTAATTTTTTTGGCATTTTAATGCATTGTCACCAGAATTATGTGCAGCTGCCAAATTTCAAATCATTCGGACGTCTGGAAGTGGGTGAAAATCAAGTCCAAAGGAGTCGGTTACAAACATACAAGTGAAGCTAATATATAAAGCGTGTAATAAAAATCGTATCTCATTTCGTTTTTGGGAAAAAAATTAAAAACAGTTAACCTGCATGTAACAAGAAATAACTATTTACTTTATTGATAATAGGACAAGTTTGAAAGGGAAACATTCCAAATTGAATATTGAATTGAAAGATTTTTCTGTGAATTGAAAAATCCACGATAAAAATGAAGTTGTGAATGTCTAACAGAAAACAACTACTTTCCCGGCTAAAGCCACGCTGGACATTGAACTACATCTGATAGATATTCTGAAAGGACCCTAACTCAAAAGATAAAATCTAAAATTGAAAATTTGCATTTTAATTCAGATAGTTATTTGGTAAAAATAAATTAATAATTTTTTAGCAAGGATTTCTTGTCATAGTCAGACTTTAGTTTCTCAACTATTATTTCGTTTCCCTCATTGCAGTGGATGAATCCTCCATTCATGTTTTTCTTTGTAAGCTAAAATCATCTTCAGTAAATATCTTGAAATCAAACGAAATTTATGCCATTTCTTCCATGCCCGTTGCAGTTGCAGCTAACGATTTTTATTGTTTAGGTTTTAAGTTTAGTTTGACTCCTTTACCAAAGAATTCACTTTTAATATTTTCTGCGTTTTATTATTTGATTATGTTAAAATAGTTAAAAAATTGAATAATTTTAAGTAGTTTTTGTTGATATCTGTTATCCTTCACATCACCAATACTAGTCCATTTTTCACAATAATATAACAGTCGTTATTTTGAATCTCGTACATTGACAGATTTTCATGTCTCTGATTTAGATTAAATGTTATGTAGGTGATTTAGGGACCAAGCGTTACATTTTATAAGTTTTTGTTAAAATTGTTACAAACATTTACTGTGATAAATCCTAATGCAATATATATTTTTATAGCAAATCGTTGTTTCATTGGTTTACCCTAATTACAAAGAAATGTAAAGTAATGATCCCCGAGAATTAACTTTTACGAAGAATTCAATGGGGTAGAATATTGTGTAACTGGCAACCCTGGAAAAAATAGCGCGCGAGAATTGTAAAAAAGAGGAAGACTCTAAAACCTAACCGGGAGCCGGGAGAGACATCGGGGGTTCCCGGGTTATGTGTGTCTGAACCACAACAAAAGATTGTATCTCCTGCATTGATCAAAATTATAACATAACTATTATAAGTACAAAGTGGCAGTGTGCATTATTTACTTATTAACAGACCAAAGACTGAGCTAGTTGGCGCCCAACAAAACAAAAATCAAACGAACAATTCCACATAAAACGTGTACAATCCATAGAATTGTAATTATAATATACTGACTAGAATGCGTTTCAAGCTGCGCGAAATGTCCCATGCATGGTGGCCGCCATTGTTGTTTATGTCCTCCTCGCAGTAGCGGAACAATTCCAGTGGCATTGCTTGTAATGGAAAATAGGGTATATCATAATAAAACGTTTTAATGAATGATGCATCAAAGGTACAGAGAATTGTGAATATAAATGTTATATACCTATGTAAAAAATGTTTACTCTTCCACCCATCTATTATACGAAGATATATGAGACATGTTTTACATATCCTTATAATTGAATAGGTATTTCCATCAAGATTTTTTATTGCACTATTACATCAATATTTGAAAAATGAGTAAGTTATAAGGTCACATTTGATGTGGGTGCCAGATCATAGGGGGTTCAGAGATAACAAAGGAACAGATTGCCTCGCCAAAGAATAACAAACACACAATTTCCTGACTCAGAAACCTTTTGTGGAATCTCTAAAGTCCATAAGAGAAGAGTTTCGAGGTGGGAAACATGAAATGAAATCTCATTGAATAAAGTGCTAGGATAAAGACAATAAGCGAAAAGGCTAGTGAGCCTATCGCCAAAGAAAGTTGAACAGCTTCCGAGTTGGACAAGAAATACTTGAAATTGGTAACGGGACTCTCACTGGACACTGCCCTCTGAGGTATATTTTTAACATTGTATTTATCCATTTTTCAACCGACGAAACCAAAAAGGAGGAGGTTCTCTAGTCGACGCGTATATTTTTTTTTATGTATGACCACGCATAGCTTTTTACAGAGGAGTCCGATTCCGATGATTCTTTTTTCATTGGATAGGGCATACAATTGGTCCCATTTGAATTTTAAAAGAAGTCCACTCCTGAGGGTAGCAAAATGGAAAATATTTATCGTTCACCCTCTGAGTTTTGATCCGTTAACCGATTCTATCAGGCATAACTTTGTACTGGGTTTTCCGATTTGCATGATTATTTTTATTACCTAGGGTATACCTCATAGTTGATCATATTTGGGTTCGAAGTGAATTGATCCACCCCTAGGGGTAGAAAAATATAGGGGATGATTTATTTTTCACTTGTGAACATTGGCACACATATGTAGTTGACATTGACAGATCGCTATTGTCATTATTTTTGTTCTCCTATATCCGTCACAATAATAACATTCTATGATAGGATGGAATTATATACAAAGTGATGAAATCAACTAACGAGTGCTTTCAAAAATAATTTATATTATATAACAATAAATAGTTGAAGTAATAATCGTATTATTTAACTGTTATTAGTTGAAGTAAGGTGGGTAAGTAATTATTTTGGAATTAATCAAAAGTTAAGTAGGTAGTAATTAGTATATTGCAGCCACAAAAAATTGAAAAATAAAAATTTTTTAACAAAAAATTAAACCGACGAAAAACGGAACTGAAAATCACAAAATAAAATAAACTTCCTTAGTCTTGATAACTAAGCTCCTAAACTAATGTAAGTAACTAATTTCGAGACGGCGCCAAACGAATAATCAACGAAGATCATTAAATTACTCCAAAAAAATTATCAGAATGTCACCGTGCATCTCGATGCCATCATTTTACGCTTTACCTAGCTTGTTTGTTTGGCGCCGACTCAAAATTAATTACTTACATTAGTTTAGGAGCTTAATTATCAGGACTAATAGGGATGGCTATTTTATTTTTTGCTTTTCAGTTCCGTTTTTCGTCGGTTTAATTTTTTGTTAAAAAGTTTTTATATTAGTGATCTTTGCCTCTCGACTATACCGTATATTTTCATTGTTTGAGAATATTTTTTGCCATTTGATTAATTCTGTATTGTTGACGCTTCAAATTGTATCATATTAAAACTGTTTTTTGAAAATGCCTTCATCTGAAGGGGAAAGGATTGAAATTTTAATTATGATTGGTGTTTGCGATATGATGCGGACTCAACAACGAGGTATGCAGATTATTCCATGAAATGCACCCAGATAGTGAACCTATTTCACAATCTACTGTGAGCAGAATATAGCGAAAATACATAGAATTAGGACACGTGAGGGGTGCACCAAACCAAGGTAGACCTACAGTTAATGAAAATAATAAACAAGACGAGACGTAATTTTGTCGGCATCTGGATTTCTTAGAAAATACATTAATTCCTGATTTGACCCAGCTTTTTCCTGATATTCAAATAGCCAATAATTTAGATCGCAGAAGGCGCACCGCAACATTTTGATGCAACTTTGGTAGTGTATCCAATAGCTGCATAACTACGTAATTTAATATAATAATTCTTAATACGTTTATTCTTCATATCGTTTTTTGTAAAAATACAGTATGGTATAACTTTCTAATAACATTTTGAAAACACCTTTTGTATTGTTGCTCACCCTCTACCAATTTGACGCAGCTTGTGATATATTTTTGGAATCAGCTCAGCAAGTTAACTCATAAATAAAACAAATCAGGGTGTTCATTTAATAAAACCGCTGATGACGTCATCACTCGAAGGTAGATATCACCCTGTATATTGGATTATTATTTTAAAAAACAGTAAACTGAAATAAAAAATCGACCTGTTTCGGGAATTTTTAATGATATTGTTTATTTAGCTACTAATGAATGTATGCGTTACTTTATGGACACACTGAAAAGGCGATATGTATAAATAAGCATGGCCACATATCATTACCTACTACTACAAACTAATGTAACACTTCATTATATATAAGTTTTTAATTTATCCACTATGATCACTATATCAAAAAATCCAACAAAGTACAAAGACACATCCAAACCGAACACAAAGAAATTAAAGAAAATTGGAATGATTTGGCAACGCTTATAAGTGCCAACCGACAACGCCGTCATGTTTACAAATAGATGATATAAACACCACCGTCATACGTTCAGTTGATTATCTTCGTCGCACGCGTGTAATATGCTTATGAAGTCATACTTTTCTTCATTGTTTGGTGTCCTCCTTGGCTATCGCATAAGGGTGCCACGAAATTCGGGTGCGCAGTAGACTAAGCGCGTTCTAGTCAGTATATTATAATTACAATTCTATGGTACAATCCTGATAAATTTTCAAGGGAGTGCCAAAACTCAGTATTACATGAATAGTGGCCAATGAGGATTGAGCTTTAGGTATTGGGAATTCAAATTAAGGGATACTCCCTCTGGTGTCGATTTTTGAAACTATACATACGTACTTTGTTTACTTTTCCTAAGGTTAATGTTTATATGATTCACTGTATACCTTCTTCTTCTTCTTCACTTTAGGTTATTGGTTTTCTGACTCCATACGGTGTCAATTTCACCAGATCAGGTATTGTATAACTTTACAAACATTAAATAATATTCATCAAATATATAAATAATTATGATCATATACTATGATAAAAAATTTGGAATCCTCCATGGTATTCTTTTCCAACCTTGTAAAAAATTAAAAATATATGAATATATCTATACTAGATACAAAAATTTTGAACAGCGTAGAGAAAGAGATACTTGTATAACTTCACACACATGTAATTTGCTTAACAAATATATGAATATTTAGGCCCAAAAGATGGCCATGATTTTCTACAAACATAAAACTGACTCCTCCGACATTACATCCAAATTCACTCTTTGAAAGTCAGCTCTATCAGACGTCTTGCACCGTCACCAACAGAAAGAAGTAGTTCAAGTATACACTAAAACTTGTTCGAATTTTTGTGATTCATTACATATTAAATAGAAAATAAATTGTTTACCTGTTGACTAGTTTTTCCTCAGTGAAAAAATGAGTGATTCAAGTTCAAATTTTACTGTTCGATTGGTATACCTCAATGTGGAACTGGGCTAAAATCGATCTACTGAAATTCATACTGGAATCTATAGTTTTCTATTAATTTTCCATGATAAATGAATGTAAAGTTACGTCGCAGACTAATCTAAGCTTTAGCGAGTTTTATTAACAGATGATTATTTGAAAGAATGCAATCCCTTCCGAATCTCTTGTATAAGCTGTCAAGCATTATAAAAGTAAGCAAGAGACATTCACTAGGAGTTGTGAGGAAAGAAAAAAGGTTACAAAAAGAACAAAGAGATATTATTCAATATACCGAAAATTATTCATACAGTATGGAAAAAGAGTGACTATATATGTATATCTAGGTGATAAGGACACATTCTCACACCCTCTTGTTTGTTTTAGATGAAATAAAAAAAACTGTTTTTGCTAGTTTTATTTTCAATTCGAACATTCACAAATAATGTGCAACATTTCTTCAAAATAATTCATAACAATAATTCCCGATGACTTCACTAAGCTGTCCAGAAACTTTGAAAACTATTTTGTTTTACCAGCAAATTAGAACATACTTTGTCTCCTTCAAAGTGAGTTTTCGCAAATGATATTATCTTAAAATTTAAATACACCACTTCACTAGGGTATTGAAATAAATAACGCTGGACACACAAAAAAACTGGAAAATAATACCAAATGGAAATATCTTAAGAAAAACTCCAACACAAGTGTATAACCTCTGAGAAAACGGACAATGTACGTATGTCTGGTTTGAATTTTCGCCACTCTGGCGCTGGCATCTAATTTTGAATTCCCAATTTAGGTTCTACCATTTGGCTAAGATGTCTAGAAAACCTGATACTGATCAGGGTTCTTATTATTAGGACGGGGTTACGAAATAAGTGAGCATTTGGACAAGGGGGTGACTGAAGAACGGGAGAGGCTACGTCATTGGAGGGAAATTAAGTTGGTTTTACTGAATTTGGTAATTTTGGTTATATTTACACGGCAGTGTCACGGAGATTATTCATTGTTTATCTTTGGGAAATTTCTGATTCCGAGTGATTATTGTTTGCTTCTCGTATGTTTAATGTATATTCTTAGTTCATTAAGTTTTTGTTTGTTATTATTAGTGTATAGTAGGTTATTGTTTACTAGAATATCAGTTTTTTCATTAATTTTAATTATTAGTTAAAAATGCCGGGACACTTCGGGTGCTCTGTTAAATATTGTGACACAGTGGAAATTAGACAAAAGTTGTAGTTTTCTCTCTTCAATAATTCAACATGAATTTCCACCAAATAAAGAATCGAACAAGTTAGAAATATTCAAGCTTCGTATTTGAAATACATTTCCCCACTAAGCTTTTCAATCTCGGATTATATGATTCTTCCAACTTTTTTGGTGGCTTGTTAAAATCATCGGCACCTTTTTCGTTTTTTGAAACATCTCCCTTTATATGGAGTTCACTTTTTCATCACTACAGCCACTTTTATATGCTGCATCTATTATAAAGAGACTAACATTCAGAACCTATAGAATATATTAATAACAAATATGTAAGTATCAATAACTTTCAATCACACGCACATTTTTCAATTTACTCGCATCGCACCGATTGGATTCGACATAACTACTTTCATTGTAAATTTAAACTTGGCGCCTCCCCTCCAATGACAAAACAAGATGCCGGACAAAATCGGTGACATTTCATAATCCCGTCCTAATAATAAGAACCCTGATACTGATGCGATATTATAAAGATTTTTGAGGGTACCAAGAGCGGATTACTAGAGCTTCTATTTCTGCCTGCAGATGGCGCTGATCACAAATAATCCAGAGATTTTTTATTTAAATAGTGAGCATTCAAATTATCAATCTTGTAGCCGGGCTGAGGATGTCCTTCGCAAATTCGCTGTTTCATTCAAATTAACAGTGCTGCTCCTAGGTGGCGTATGGAGTAAGTAACAATGCCTACCCAGAACAAAAAGAGTAAAGTAAAGAGGTACTAATAAGCTCTAGCCAATCAGAATCTTGGGAGCATTAATGCGTCATAGTGACGTACATGGACATGAGTATAGCCCACGTATCATACAGTCCAATATACATTCAAGAGCCTGTAACTCTCAGATACCAGAGTGCGGAGTGTGCTAGTCCGCCACTGTCCAGAGAGAATGGTAGCCATATACGTCACTATGACTCACAAATGATCTTTCATCTCTTTCTATTAGTGTCACCATTGTCTTATGGGGAATAGACTCTCCTACTCAGATAACGTTTACTCTCTTTGTACCCAGAATACTGTGTGATTGATACATTCAATGTTGTGATTGTCCCGCCGTCATAGACGAGCCTTGTAATAATCCAGGGATGCAAAATTGTTTAGAGCAAGACAACCTGCATTCCCACAAACAACACCCTCCCTACGACAATTAGAGGCCGGATAGGAACGGGTTTCTTGCAAGGAGGGATGTCTTAAACACGCCGAAAATGAAGCAAACTAAGTGAAAATGTCTTTGAGGTTATCAACAGACTACTGAAAATGCTATTTTGATCTGTTTCAGTTATGTTTTCTTCGCTGGGTCAACTTCATAAAAATAATGCATATTCTAATAGGAGTGCAAAAGAGGGGAGCGGCGGCAGAGCACTGTGATTAGAGTTCATGAAAGCACTTTTGTGCTCTGTGCTCGTAAGCACTGTACTCCCGAGCACTTTTTAGAACCAGTGAAGGTGCTTCCGGTATTTTACGAAAAGGCTTAGTGCTTAGTAATCCCGAACATTGCTTTAGTGCTAAGCACTAAACCTTCCCTTCCCTAGAGATGAAAGATCATTTGTGAGTCATAGTGACGTATATGGACATGTCATGGCCACCATTATCTCTGGACAGTGGCGGACTACGTACTCTAGTATCTGAGAGTTACAGGCTCTTGATTGTATATTGGACCACTCCGTATGTTACGCGGGCCACCTGTACTCATGTCCATGACACGTTAAAGCTACAAGATACTGATTGGTTAGAGCTCATTAGTACCTCCTATTCAGATAAGGCTGAACTTAAACTGCCGTTAAACGGTAGCCTACTAAAATGCCGTTAATAGATATGACGTCATTAAAGCGACGCGTCGGACGGCTTTTTATTGGATTTGCTTAAACTGCCGTCAAACGGTAGCATACAAAAATGTTAATCAATTATTGCGTTATCCGCCAACTTTTCGAATTCAAATGTGAGCAATAGTTTCCCCTTCATTTATGTGTGCAATTGTTGTGGGCGATGATTCATTTATTACCAACATGAAAAATAAGGCAAAGTTACTAAATTCCATCTGTCAAAGTGTGAAATTTGTTCATTTGGAAATTTTTAAGAAAGAGGTTTTCTTCGATAAAAACGACGATATTTTGTGCAAAGCAGGTGTGCTGAAAATAATTAATTTAGGGTATATTGTTTATGCTGGTAAAAAGAAGGAGGCATTTTGAGTGATTTTTGTGCAAGAAAATGGTGAATGAGGCTAATTTTTTTTTCAATTTCTCTAACTCGGGAATGGTATAAGACCGCCGCATATTTCTTCCGGATTCGTGTTCAGGAGGCAAAAACACGTAAGAAATTTTTTTCTCTATATTCAGAGTGCATGTCTGATAACGCAATAATTGATTAACGTCATTTTTAGTATGCTACCGTTTGACGGCAGTTTGAGCAAATCCATTAGAAAGCCGTCCGACGCGTCACTTCAATGACGTCATATCTAATAACAGCATTTTATTTTAACGGCAGTTTAAGTACAGCGTTCAGATAACGTTTACTCTCTTTGGACCAAACCAACAAATAAATGTTTGTTCAGTATGACAGAAAATAAGGTAAAATATTCTACCAGGTTGAAACAAATGGTCCAGGTATACTAAAATACTTAATAATTTAATGTAAATGTCCATTTTCCTTATGTTTGCAGCTCTGAAATTAGTGCCTGAAAAAATCATCAAAAAGGCACGGTGTAATAGTGCCAGTTATTTGGGGAAATTTAGCCAACAAAGAGCCATGAAAATAAGCACAAAAATAGGCACGAAAAAGGCATAGTGTAAAGGGATTTATGTAATCGCCAGCATTCTATAAATAAACGTGCTTAGTTTGGATTTATGCAGCACAAAATAACAAATATCACGTAACAAATAACAAGTATAAGTTGAATTTCTTATTTTTCAATGACACTGTTTATGCAGCCAAGTATCAAATATCAATTAACAAATAAGAAGTTGGCCCACTTTAACTTTCTACGTTAATTGAATGTGATTTTCTTATGGTGCGCAACAAGTACGCAGGTGACCGTTGATTGGCCTTCCAGTGAAGAAACTTAACCTAACTTCTATCAAAACAAACGATATTATTTGTTTTGTGTTTGCTTTTATCGAGGGTTTTGTTTGGATCAAATATATTATTTTGAAATGGAATTCGACGACGCTGTTCTTGTGGACCTTGTTCGATAATTTCCCTATTTATACGACAAAGGGAGCAAGGAATTCAAGGACCAATATATGAAAGACAATGCTTGGGATACGATTTCATCAACCCTCAACACTCAAATTTCAAATGGCTTGAAACTGACTTGTGCGCCTGCGTACCATTTATTGCTAATTGTTAATTTGGTGTGCAGAAATGGTAACATTTTCACTATTTGTTATTCGATATTTGTTACGTGATATTTGATATTTGTTATTTTGTGCTGCATGAATCCACACTTAGTGCTTGAGACTTAGGAGCACCTTTCAAGAGTGCTTTTCGTCATTGCTTGTGGCACAGCTCTGAGCGGCGTTAGGTATTACTGTTTGCAAAAATGATTTTCTTCTATTGAAAACGAGCTACTTTCAAAAAATTTCATATCTCTTGAATTATCATCAATGTTTATGAAATATGGGTACCTAGTATCTAGCTAATGATGCCTCCTAAGGTTGTTATTCAGTTGTATCCTCATTAAACGTTATCAGCAATTCCTTAATGAAATGGCCTTAATTACGCATATCATTCTATACTCGCGATAATCAATAATTACATATGCCCCGAATGAATTATTAATATTTTTCTAGATTATTCAAAAATGATATTGTGCAAACATTACGAAAATTTATTGTGAGTTATTAAATGCGGCGGTAATAATTAAGTGTGTTCAAGGTTATATATTTTATGAATATTTAAAGTGCTCATTTCAATGAATTAGTGATTATTAGAAGAAAGTTGATAACACCATGCAGTAGCGGACTTTTCGGGGATAATACCATAAGTGCTTTAAGAATTACCGATAATGCTGAAAAAAACGTGTTTTTTAAAACTGCACGAGTTTATTTTTTCGTTGTTTTAAAGCATAAATTAAAACAACGAAAAAAATAACCGAACGCAGTTTTTTCAAAAATACACGTTTTTCAGAATTATTTGGTTGATTCTTAAAGCACGAATGGTATTCGGTAGAAAATTTCAAGAATACATAAAGATTCATATTATTTTTTGTTATAGTTGATACTACAATTATTGTAAGTAATATTATCACTGCAGTTGAATTGTCACCTAGCGCGCTGAATTATAGCGATAATCCACATAGTAGGTGGATTACCGCTGTAATTCAGCGATAATTCCACACCTCTTATGGGCATTTTAACACATGAGTGAACTTTTCAGTCAAATTCAGGGAATACTTGCAATCGGCAGTACAATATGATGAGAGTAGAGTACCTACACATACCAACTTCCATATTAGATTCAATTATGAACTTAATAAAACGTAACTTTTAGTATACTATGTGATATTGCATGACATTTGGCACTTCCGATATGTGTTCCAAATTTCTACAGGATATTCTACTCATTGAATAAATTATATTTGATATAGGATCCCACGTCCGAAGGTCTTATAAGACAAAAAAAATTGTCAGTTATAATTTCCAATATCACTTCATATCTGAAACATTCGCGGGAATATGCTCATTTTGATGAGTGAACTCAATAACCACTTCGTCCAGGGATTGTCTTAAATTTTGCTTTTCTCCCAAATTATTATGCTGATGGCCAAATCTAAAAAATTTCTTTATTTTCGATTTATCAATCAATTTCACATACATATATAATCTTCAGGTTTACTTGATTCAATTGCATCGTTTTCATGATAATTAAACATAAACCTATAAATGTTTAATTATCTTGAAAAAATACAATTGAATTTTGTAATACTTTGAGATTCTATGTGTGAAATTCATTGCTAAATACTAAAACAATTATACTTTTGTGTTTTGTCCATTAGCGTAAAAATTTCGGAGGAAAACATGTAAGACAAACACCCTGCCGCGTGCCACTGGGAGGAGTGGTTCCTATAGTTCATTCATCAATATTAGCATATAGTCTGATTAACAAGTTAAAAAACGGGTACTTTTTTGTACGCCGTGCAGATTTTTTTTTGCACTCTGTTCAAAAATAGCCTACTTTTGACATTTAAAAGTCATCAAAAATTACTCATTTTTGACGTATTGGAAAAAAAAATATCGTATCGTCTACAAAACTTATTATTTCTCTTTCAGTTTGCATATAGATAATAGCGTATTCATTTATATTGTGAAAAGTATGGGTCCTTGGACCGTCCCCTGTAGAACTCCACATTTTAATATTTTATCCGAGCTAATAAAATCATTAATTCTGATACACATCAATATTCTAGTGTATTCTACCTTTTATCTGAATGGTATAAGTCGCCAAGCGTTGTCGCTTGTTAAAGTTCAGAATAAGCAGAAGAGCAAATTTGAGTTATGTAAAAAGAACTATTTAAAATTCAAATTTATTAAATCATTTTTCCTATAATACAATAGATTGGACGAGTCAGTAAAGGTGTAGAAATAAAAATAATAGAGCATAGAAGCATATAACAGATATAACAGCTGTATCTTTCCAAGAACTGAAGACAGAACAAATACATTGATACAAAATAAAAAAGTGAAAAATATTTCAATCAATTATTGGAGAGGAGAGTATCAACTTCCCCCAAATTATAAAAACAGTTATTTGGTAAAAAATGTTTCAACCTACCTTTGAAAACTTCGTATGTCGGACTGTTTTTCAAGTGGCTGAGAAGCCTATTGAAGTAAGAAGCCCCAGTGATAAGGGGTGATTTTTTATAGAAATTGTGGTTTGCTTTTTTGAGCAATAAATCATTTTTGTTTCTCGTATCATGCTTGTGTAAATCACTATTTTTATTAATTTATGTTGGGTCCGATAAGTATTGCTCAGTAATTACAAGAGATAAATAGAAGTCACCGTTAGAAATTTCTTGTCTCTAAATATGTTGCGACACGAAGTTTGAAAAGGTAGATCAAATATAAATCGTATTATCCTTTTTTGCAATACAAACACTTTTTGAATTTCACGTCCTTGTCCCCAGACAATAATACTGTAAGCAATTGCAGAGTATGCATATGAATAATACACATTTAATAGAGTATCCCTATCTAACATGGATTTCAGGACTGTCAATAAGTAAAAGCATTGGTTAATTTTCTCACATACAGCATTGATTTGTTCCTCCCATGAGAGGTTACTGTCAAATGCGGTTCCCTGAAATTTTATCGATTTTGATTTTTTAATGACAGTATTGTTTAACGAGATAGAACAGTTTGATGGTGAATTGTAAATAGAATAATATTCAATGCAAGCAGTTTTTTCAATATTTATCATCAATCTGTTTCGATAACACCAATCTTGAAACTGATTCAGTGTGTTGGCTACTTTTTCAGAAAGTGCAATTTCTTCGCTGTCTGATATAATTGTGCATGTATCGTCTGCATAGATAAGCACTTTAGCATCAGTCAAATAACTAGGCAGGTCATTAATGAATAATAAAAATATTAACGGGGCAAATACACTGCCTTGAGGAGTTCCAAGCTCAATATCAAATTCGTTTGAGAAGACATCATCAATTTTCACAATAATCTTTCGATTTTCTAGAAAGGAGAGAAACCAGTCATTAATGCATCCACGAATGCCCAGCCCAGCAGGATTTTTCGACAGTGTCAAATGCTTTCGTTAAATCGAATAATATTGATACTACATATTGGCCGCGATCCATTTCATCATATTGGGTGTACTCAGCCACGCTTGTCTCAGTTGAGAAACCACTTCTGAAACCATGCTGATTAATTTGTTGAAAATATAAACAGGATGTCCATAAAATCAGATGTGGAATCATATGTGACTGAAAGATAAACTTTAGTCACTATCTTCCATCGTCAAAATAGTGAATGCGATTTTTTCTTTTGAGTTAGGGCCTTTTCAGAATATCTATCAGATGTAGTTCAATGTCCAGCGTGGTTTTAGCCAGGGAAGTAGTTGTTTTCTGTTAGACATTCACAAAAAATAACTTCATTTTAATCGTGAATTTTTCAATTCACAAAAAAATCTTTCTATCAATATTCAATTGAGAATGTTTCCCTTTTCAACATGCTGATTACTTGTTATTAAACTAAATGAACTTAGATATGTTTCAATCCTCAGAGCGACCACTTTTTCAATTATTATTGAGAAAATACTCAATGAAATTGGACGATAGTTTTCGACATTACTGGGATCATCTTTTTTGTACAGTAGCATGACTGAAGCTATTTTCAGACTTGAGGGAAATTTACCTTGTCTGATTGATAAATTAATGATATGAGCTAGTATTGGGGAAATTACATTTTCACAGTGTTTTATGACCGAAGCCGGTATTTCATCCAGACCTGTAGATTTTTTTTTTATTGAATCAATTACTTTACAATTATTAGTGTGCCAGTTTGGGATTCAAAAAATGTGACTTTCAGGCTAATGGGTTTTTTCAACTTTTTATCTATACTTGTGTGCATCTCAGGCTCTTGTAACACTACATTTTCCATGAATTGAAAACGCAATCTTTCGAGATATTGAAACTAATGATTGATTGATTTTGTGCCGAATTCCGAAGCCCCCAACTCGCACGCCTCCCATTTCTACACGATCCCGAATTCCAATTGCGGGTAATACTCATTTCCCATGAAACAATCAGTCACGATCCCGCACATCGACGTTCCTCTCAAAGACGTACCGAACGCTAATATAAAACAAACTTTCGACTGAAATTAATGGAAATTTCTCTATATCGTTTTCGCGGTGACAAGCGAAACTATCAATCAACGGGAAACCACGCGCAAATTGTGGAATTCCGACTGCAAGAACGTTTGTTGTAGGTGGGTGGTGTCTTCATGTATAATACGGGGTTCAGTACATTTTTTTTCAGTGGACTCTCATATTATAAATGTTTTTTCTCAATAAGTAATAAAAGATCACGGTATCCAATAAACCGAAAGCAGACATGTTGCTCATTCGAATTCACGTTTCAGGAGTAGAAGGATTCTATATCCCGATAATTACATTCTATGTAGGCAGAACAAGATTAACGATGTTTCAGACACTGATATTAAGCGTTTCCCTGTTAGTCTGTGCGTCAGAATCGAAACGAGAGTTACGATTGATTGTATTCTCGAAGCAATTGTGTTTTTTTAATGGACAGCAAATTGATGTTCGTGAATTCGGATGGTTACTCATCTGTTACTTTGTCCTATGTATGTCCTAGGACATTCAAAATGTGGTATTTTGTATATCAGTAGAACTGATGGCCATGGTACCTTTGAGATATTTTCGAAATTCAGAAATTTACTTACTGGCTGCAAATAATGTGTAAATGTTTAGTTTTCTCATTATGCCGCATATTTTTTATGTAACACTTTCAATGTAGCGAACGAAAGTCTTTTTGATTGAATGTCTGTTTTGTCTTCGGGTGTCAGGAAACGAATAGGTGATGGTGAATTGATCAGTGTGATCTGTGAGGTACTGTAACCGTCCTGGAGCAGAGCAGTTGCGAGCCTGTTCATATTTGAAATTTTATGGTGAATCGGCAAATCAGAAACTAGGTGTCAGCGATAACGATGTTTACGTTCAGATATACTTCAGGGCAGAACACAAAATAAGAATAGAGCGATAAAAATACAAATAAAAAACTAAAATTCAAATATTTGGGAAAGCATAATAAGCAGAACAGTAACGATGGAGTAGAGTGAATAATGGTCAGTAACAAAGAAGAAGAAATCAAAGCTTTATGACATGGAAATGAGATTCTTGCGCAAAATTGTAGGTAACACCAGACTGTTAAATAAAAAAAGGAAATTCACGACCTAACCTGAAAATAATACCTTTGAAAACCAACAAGTCAGCTCCGATGAATGGTAAACCTACACGAATTGGACAATAAAGTATACGAGACAATAGAAATGGGGAAAAGAAATGAAGGCCACGGAAAACGTGGAAAGATGAAATAAGAAAAGCTGCTGAAATACGAGGAATATACAGATAATTGAATGACTATAAAAAAATTACATAAGGAATTTAGGAAGTGAGGAAAAGCACTTATCTTGAAAAAAAATTATCAGGTCTCTTTAAGATAACTAGATATTTTTGTGCTGTCTAAAAAAAGTACTATAAACTGTCACTGAACACCTACAGGTACAACAACAGTGAATTGACATAAAAAGTTAATACCTCTACTTATAGGTACAAAAAACAAGTATTTTTTGTCATTCAAATTCAAACAAAAATACAAAATGTAATAAAATAAAAGATATATATGCATATACTTATAAGTAGATACAAAAACAAAGATTTATTTGGTTAAATAAAAATCACAAAATAAAATCCAGTCTCCTGTATTTCTTATTTGCAAACCTTTCAATAACATTTGAAACATCTATTTGCACATCTCTATGAACATGAAGTAGAGCTAATCCAACCAACCACACTAACTGGCATTGTATTTAAAATATGAAGACACTTTTTTATCAAGGGAAATATGTTAGCGTCAAAAGATTTAAAAACAAAAAAAAAAAACAAAAAAATAATACTTAGCTGAACACTTGAAAGAATGTAATTTCAATGGAAAATAATTTTTTCATTGAATTTTGATAATGTGAAGCTATTGTTTATTGAGTAATTCTTTTGGAACCACCGATTTTATTAAAAACCTAATAATTGTTCACATAATGACTCCATATTCTGTTTTGCTTCGTGGAGCACATTTTACATGTGTACTCGATGATATCACGCTATAAAAGTTGATTATTTTGTCAATTATAAATTTCTAATTTTTTTTTAAATTGTTTATAATAGTTTTTTTTGTTTTTTTATTATTTAAATAATATATTAAGAATTTTTTTTCAAAATTAATAATTGGTTATTCTCCACCTAATAAGAAAAAAATTGTTTTTATAATTATGTAATTGTTTATTCACTTAACAATATATTTTATAATTTTCCTAGAAAATTCTAAAAAAATTACAAATATTTTTGAACATTTTGGGGTATATGGTTTTGTTATTTTTTGTAACATTAAAAATAAATTGCCAATCAGAGTTTGTTTAATTGTTGAGTAAATACACAATTAGGTACATTATTCATGGAATTTTTATTGGTAGAGAAGAACCAATTATTAATTTTAAAGAAAAAAATTCTTTATTTATTATTTAAATAATAAAAAAATAAGAAAACTAATAAAAACAATGAAAAAAATATTTTTTCAATCATAATAAACTCACAACCTAATGCAAAAAAAAATTTTTGAAAAATATTAACTTATCCATTTGTTAATAAATATTTCATAAACAAATAGCGTATTTTTTTCAAAACGTTGTCACACATAAAACTAATAATGAGAAATATCAATTAAAATAATTACAACATCTACACGATTTCTCATGTTTTGTTAACTTTAGAAATACCTAATTAACAAAATAATCAACTTTTAAACAATTTTATAGCGTGATATTATTTAATACCCATGTAAAATGTGCTCCTAGAAGCAAAAAAATTATGGCGTCATTCTGAGGACAATTCGATTTCTAATAAAATCGGCGGTTCCAAAAAAACTACTTAATTAACATTATCAAAATTCAATGAATTTTTTTTTAACGGAATTACATTTTTTAAGTATTCAGATAATACTATCATTCTTTTGAATTTTTAAATTTTAATTAAATAGTATTCAATTTTTTTTATGTGCATTGCTCTCTCGAGAAATGCTGTACACCTGCATGAACGCCCACGCGGAGCCCTATTTCCAAGTTGAATTAATATTATAAATACTCGAGATAGAGTTCCTCTTCATGAACCTGTTTTTTTATTTGCTCTATCATCAATAGTTTTTGAGCTATTGCCAAAAAACTAAGTAATTTGTTTTTAAATTGCAAATTCTCGTCGGCGGAAAAAATCGAAAAAGATCTGAGTAGAGATGTGGAGTGTGGTGGCCATTCCATGTTTCTTGGGGGGAAATAACCCCCCCGCCCCCCCCTAAATACGCGCATGGCTTGAAATAGGTTATGTTGCAATAAATATAACATGCAATCCCAAATATGTATAAACTAGCGAGAGCCAAAATATTGCTGGATTTGAAAGTTTGTTTGCAGGTTTCTCTACGAGGGATGTTAAAAATGCACCTCAAAATTGCCTTTTGTGCAACAAATACATCTTTTGACTTGGTAGAGAAGCCAAAACAGAATCAGGCACATTTCAAAATTTCTTGAAGCAAAAAAAAGTTGAGAACGATGAATTAACTGGAAATTGATATACAGTAAGCAATGTTGAAGAAATATAATTTTTGAATTAATCTTCGTTTTAAAAAAAAACTTTCGAAAATTCGATTTTGCCTACCCATGTAAAATACATAAATCAGCTGTACATATATGAATGCGATGTTGTCAAGAACTATAGGAAATATAGAAAAGCGTATATTTTCTTTAAAATATATTTTAGTGTATTTTCATGACATTAAATGGATTTCTACAATTATACGACAAATTTGAATAACAATGTTTCTGAAATTTGACTTCCACTCGTTAATTTACTGTAGTGGCAGTGCTAAGTTAATATCAAGTTAGCACAGCTACCACCTATAAAAAAACTATAAGCGCGACAATTTTTTTATATTCACGACAAATCTACGATAATTATTCGACAAATATTGGCCTAGGTTTTATCTATTTTTGAGCAAGTGGCTTTGCTAACTTTAAAGGGGTAGATTTTATGACCGATGAAAAGTAAAAAGTAAATCCAATGGAGATGAGTTTGGGGGTTTTGGCTCTCTATTTCTCATTGTCATATCTGGACAGTCCAATATCGAATGGACCAGCAAAATGAACCAATGAATCAATTTCTCCATAAAATAAGTAATACAGGGTGTCCCTGGACTTCCTCTTTTCCTCTCGGGAATGTATAGATGGGGTCAAAATATCACCAGTACTTCGTATAACTTTTGTTCCTGAAAGCCTTCGTTACCAAGTTACGGGCCCTCAAAGTTACAAAATGAAAAATGTTTTTCTTTGATAACTTTCAAAAGGAATATTCAAAATCATCTAAATTTTGGTGATTGACTAAACAAATGAATTCCTTCGATGAGCTTTCATGCAGGAGTCAGTTGTTTTGCTACAAAGTCAGGAACGGACTACACCCGATGGTCCACACCCCAAAACTTTGAGATGACAGATAATTTTTCAATAGTTTTCAACAAAATAAGGTTACGTAGACAATTTTCTGAATAAAAGTACTCGTGTGGAAAGTCGATCGGAGCAACGATTCTTAATAAAATGCAGTTTTACACGACGACATCAAACCCGATCGTCCACCATTATTTGAAATGAAAAATTTTCATAGTAGAAATACTAATGCTAACGTTAATTCAACAACATTTATAACAGGGATAATACAAAATATGCTAAAATAAAGTCGTAAACAAAGAGTACAGTACCTAGTTGAAAGTTTCATTCACAATGTAGATATTTTTCAAATGAAATATCAAGTTATGTAGATTCGTGGTGTTTTTGAACTAACAAGCTACTCCACTATGAAATATCGAATTCAGTCCATATTTTGTATGTACGCGTGGAATAAGCACGTTTCGTGTTGTGTTATCATGACCGACTGAATGGAGAACGTTATCTGGAGTTCATTCAGAACGATTTGAATGGACTTTTGGAACATGTTCCATTGCAAACCCGAAGAGATATGTGGTTTATGCATGATGGCGCATCTCCTCATTTTAGTATGATTGTGCGGGACCAGCTGAACCAGATTTTCCCCAATAGATGGATTGGTAGAGGTGGGCCATATTCATGGCCACCGCGGTCTCCGGATTTAAATCCATTGGAATTCTTTCTGTGGGGGCATCTAGAAAACCTCGTTTACGCTACACCTATTCACACCAGAGATGCCTTGTTGAATAGAATTACATTACATTGTGAAGCCATACGAAACGACCCTGGCATGCTATTTCAAGTGCAGAGAGGGTGTTTGCGCCGACTAAAAAAATGTATTGAGAGAGACGGGGGTCATATCGAGCAGTTTTTGTAGCGGATTTTGCATTTTGTTTGCTCTTGAGGCTTGCGATTGATTATTTACACCATGAGTTTTGTAAGGTAAACGTGTTTGCATGATAAAAATTTGTTATGAACATTGTACCTATCATTTCTATTTTCATTACAAATTAATCTTTTCGAATAATGGTAGACATCTCAGGTTGGATGTCGTCGAACAAAAATGCACACGAGTACTTTTATTCAGGAAATTGTCCAGGTAATCTTGTTTTGTTAAAATATATTGACAAATTCCAGTCATTTCAAAGTTTTGGGGTGTGGACCATCGGGGGTAGTCCGTTCCTGACTTTTTAGCAAAACAACTGACTCCTGCATGAAAGCTCATCGAAGGAATTCATTTGTTTAGTCAATCACCAAAATTTAGATGATTTTGAATATTCACTTTGAAAGTTATCAAAGAAAAACATTTTTCATTTTGTAACTTTGAGGGCCCGTAACTTGGCAACGAAGGCTTTTAGGAACAAAAGTTATATGAAGTACTGGTGATATTTTGACCCCATCTATACATTCCCGAGGAAAAAGGAAGTCCAGGGACACCCTGTATAATCTCCAAAACACCAGGATTCTCCAACTTTATCGTTATAAGTTCTCTTGAAACAAATCCTTTTTATTTCTGTAACTTAATCGAAGAAAAGATTACCAGTTTCGAAAACAAATAAGCAGCGTTCTGCTGCTCCGCAGATTTCCAATAATGGTTTTAATTAAGCTCGATATATACCCACTTGATAAACCACTTGGAAGAACCGTTGAAGAAACATCAATTAAGCGGTTACGAGTTGTAATCAGCGGGCTCGATCGCGCTACCCTTCGAGGATAAAAATAAAGTGGAGGGTATCAAGAGCCATTAGCACCATACTCAGTCAATTAATCATGGACGACGGACGCTGACCGCCTCCCTTATAAATGATGTGTAATTTAGAAAAGATTACATGGTTTATAAGGAATACGTGTATATGATTAAATCACGTACTAATCATTTCGGACGTCAACATATTTTAAAAATGTCTTGTGCTCGGTAATTTATGCAGATTTGCTATGTTGGATGTGAGGTGGTTTGGTGTTTGAGTATCAAGTAACTAATTGAGGTATCTACATCTCTGTTTATACAGGGTGTTTTCTCTTCCAACAGGATGCAGAACTCGTTAATATATGATATGATTTTACCAAAAATCACCTATACAGGGTGTTGCCAAATAAGTGCGAAAGTTTTTAGGGGGTGATTCCATGTTGAAAATTAAAGGGGGTCTTTCATGTAAACAAAATCCTTTCCTTGAGAAGTTACACGCTTCCAAAAATAAGAAAAAAAATTAGTTTTTTTCTTGAAATTGCTGAATAGTTGAAGAAATGGCATTTTGTTGGCATGTTCTACCAATAAAAAGGCTACATATGAATATTTGTTTAATTTTGTTGTGATCTTTTAAAGGGGTGAATGCAACCCCTATTCCATTTTTTACCACAACTTTTTAACGAAACAACATTTCTC
This sequence comes from Gonioctena quinquepunctata, assembly GCA_018342105.1. Taxonomy (NCBI): domain Eukaryota; kingdom Metazoa; phylum Arthropoda; class Insecta; order Coleoptera; family Chrysomelidae; genus Gonioctena; species Gonioctena quinquepunctata. Next base: position 1,490,406 of record JAFIRS010000053.1, on the reverse strand, counting down.
AAAATGTGTTGAAAAGAACGATTCTTTGCAAAACTCTTGTGTTGTGCCCGTAAAAGCAATAGTTTTCTAATGAGAAATAAAATACAACATTGTGCATGTGAACGGATCTTTTGTAAATGGAATCGAAAAAATCTAGTAGGTGGCTGTCACCTTTTGTTTGCACAACTTGTGACTTCAATCGCAGTATTTTAAAATCTAAAAAATCTTTTAGGTGGCTGTCAAGTCGCTTTGATTTCTATGTGGTAGTTGAAAGTTCAATTGTGTCTTTTGAATCTTCAATATGAATAATTACACTAACGCTGAAATGGCCGATATGCATTTTATGTATGGTCGTGCCAATGGAAATTCATTGGAAGCTAGACGGCTCTATGCGGAGATATATCCTCAGCGCGTGATACCTCATCACACAATTTTTGAACATCTTCACCAACGTCTCTGTGAAAGAGGGACTTTTCAAAAACGAACAACTGATTGTGTCGTCCGCGAGTATTAAGAACGGTAGCACTGGAAGAAGAGGTTCTCAATATGATTGAAGATCGTCCGGAATTAAGTACAAGACAAATTGCTAACACACTTAATGTTAGCAATAAATAAATCTGGAAAATTTTAAAGGATCACCAATGGGGGACTTCTCTCAAAGTTGCCAACCTCGATTTTTCGCGTGTAAACTAGGAAACCCTGATTTGATTCCCGTTGGCTTTATTACTTAGCAATTCACTCATCTAATCGAGTTATGCAATGAAAATTTCCTTGAATAAAAAATAAACGAGATATTCTGATCTAAAAAATAAAAATTTTCAATGGGGTTTTTTCAATTTTATTGTTGGTATGTTCATAAATTTGACATATTGTTTGGATTTTGGAAGTGAAAAGTAAAACCGTTTTGTTGTTACTCGAAATATGTGGTAGAAATAAGGAATTTAAATTTTATCCGTTTTCCAAACCTATCAAAAGCAATGGAAAATGATCAAAATGGTTAAAGCAATGTGGCAATAAAACTTTCTTAGCAAAATTTGACCGAAGTTTATGAATGTGGGAAAATTCACGAAAGATTCGATGCCAGTACCACATTATCCTGTAAAATTAACTGAAATGAAAACAATGAACAAGAGGGTAAATAACTTAAGAAAGAATCCAGTTCCTTTTAAATATTTTACTGAATTAACTTTCTGGTAGTTTGAAATATTTTATTATTTCCTAGACGAATCTGTCAGCAACGCTCTAAGACCACACAACAAAAACATTCCAAAGATGGATCAAAGAGAGTAACCGGTATCTGAGTGAGAATTACTCTCTTTAAGATGGGCGACACTATAAAACATATGTTTGTTTGTTTTTCGCAAATTTATCAAATATTTAAAAGTAAAAGACTCATAATTTGCATGAGATAAATAGCGACTGACTAAACACACGAACAAACCTACATGTTTTTGTTACTTATAAGCAGTTTTGCTAACCCTGTAAATGTATGAATTATTGATGATCAAAAAATCAAATATTTTCGGTCCAGGGAAATTTGTATCATTGATGTCTAACTAATTGGTTCCTTCTGTGAATTGAAAAATCCACGATTGAAATGAAGTTATTTTTTTTTTTTTTGTGAATGTCTAACAGAAAACAACTACTTCCCCGGCTAAAGCCACGCTGGACATTGAACTACATCTGATAGATATTCTGAAAAAGCCCTAACTCAAAAGAAAAAATCTGAAATTGAAAATTTGCATTTTCATTCAGATAGTTATTTGATTTTCCATTCCAGTTTCAATTGAGAACTCATAAAGATGAATGAGGCAAAGAAGAATGTTTTCCAAAAGAGAGTACTCACCAGACATCATTCGTAACATTGACGCAGGAGAGACATCGCATTCACTAGGTCTTCAATATATTTTTGTCGACGAAAATCTATTTCACGCTTCCACGATCATCAGGAAGACCGGAAGAAATGGGAAACACATTTTCAAGAAGCAATCTCACTTTGCAAAGATGGAAAAAGTTAGAATCATTTCTTTTGGAGAGACACTTTGAAATTAGTGTTTTCTGACATTAAAACCTGTCATGGGGTATGATAGATTGATTTGTTGAAAAATAAACAGATGTTCATAATGATGTGAGATACTGCGACTGATAAAAAAATAGTCTTTCATCGTCAAGATAACCCTTTGTAGGAATTCATGTTGAAAAGAAACATTCTCATGAATATTGATAGAAGATTTCTGTGAATTGAAATCCACGATTGAAATGAAGTTATTTTTGTGAATGTCTAACAGAAAATCTTTCTATCAATATTCATTGAGAATGTTCCTTACATGAAATATCTTAGATAAATGTGACTAAGATCTTTCATCGATATTCACATCTTATAAATCTTTAATTTTCACAAATAATGTTCCATTGCCAAGTCATAAGGCTAGCAATATGCAAATTAGAGTTTCCTAGTTTGCACGCGAAAAATCGAGGTTGGCAACTCTGAGAGAAGTCCCCCATTGTATCCTTACCATATTCAACGAGTCCAGGCACTTTTGCCGCGAGATTTTCCCCATCGAGTAGACTTTTGTCAATGGAGCCTTCAAATGATTACCCAAAATGCTCAATTTTTAGAAAACGTAATATTCACTGACGAATCCAACTTTTCAAGGCAAGGGATTACAAATTTCCATAACAATTGGCCGAAGATAACCCACATGCAATTCAAGAAGGTCGGTATCAATATGAATTTTCACTTAACGTATGGGTCGGAATTATTGGCGAAAATATTATTGGACCGTATTTTCTATGGTTAAGGCTAACTGGTGCAACCTATACAAATTTTCTCCAGGAGCAGCTTCCCATTTTACTTGAAAATGTTCCACTAGCTATTCGAACACGAATGTGGTTTTTGCACGATGGTGCGCCTGTCCATTTCAGCATAACTGCTCGTCAGTACTTGGACGACGTGTATCCAAATCGTTGGATAGCCAGAGCAGGACTTCAACCTTGGCCTCCCAGATCTCCAGACTTAAACCCCTTGGACTTTTGCATCTGGGGTCACCTGAAGTCCTTGGTTTATACGACCCCCATTGAATGTGTGAATGGTTTGAGGAATCGCATCATTGCAACCTGCGAGACAATCCAAATCACACCAGGAATATTTCAACGTTTGCGCCAGTCTATGAGTCGAAGACTTGTTTCATGTCTAATGGTTGGAGGTGGTCATTTCAAGCAGTTTTTATAACTCCGCTCCGTTTGATCTTGTTGCCTTTTTCTTTGTTGTAATACACATAATTTCGTGTTGTTTGAATTTTGTATTTGATATAATAATAATAATACTTTATTTGCCACTGCGGTACAATTTGTACATATGGTATGTCAATAATTAGCTATATATATAGAATATAATAACAGGATAAAAACGAATAAAATAGATATATGAAGGTCGTACTTAGCAATATAAGTGTATATATATATATATATATATATATATATATATATATAAAAGTCGTGCATATAAACTGCAAATTAAAAACATGGAAAAAGCGTCATAGATACGTATAAATAATAGAAAAAAATTGACAAAAAAACAAATACGTGCTCATCGGAAATCATCATCCAGGAATTCATCATATTCTATTAAAACAAAACATGGTACTGGTACATGCCTACATTGAAAGTTAAAACAAGCGGAATAATTTAAAAATACTACTATTGAAGTCACAAGTCGTGCAAACAACACGTGACAGCAATCGACTAGATTTTTTCGATTCCATTTACAGAAGATCCGTTCATGCACAATGTTGTATTTTATTTTTTTATTAGGAAACTATTGCTTTTACGGACATAACACAAGAATTGAATCGTTCTCTTCAACACATATTTTTAAATTGAGAAATTTTGTTTCGTTAAAAAGTTCTGATAAAAAATGGAATAGGGCTTGCATGTTTCACTCCTTTAAAAGATCACAACAAAATTAAAAAAATATTCGTAGGTAGCCTTTTTATTGGCAGAACATGCCCACAAAATGCCATTCCTTCAACTCTTCAGCAATTTCAACAACAAAAAAATTTGGGAGCGTGTAACTTTTCAAGAAAAGGCCTAAGAGCTTTTGTTTACATGAAAGACCCCTTTAATTTTCGATAAGGAATCACCCCCTAAAAACTTTCGCGCTTATTTGGTAACACCCTGTATAAAAGTCGTAAAATTACAAATACCCAAAACTCGCCCATGAAATTGAACATAATACGGTCTTGGTATATATAGTCTACTCGACAAGTTGAAAATGGTCTAAAATAGAGATACTGCTCTCAAAATTATGTATGATAGCTCATTGGATCCGGAATGACGCCTAGAAAAATGTGCCAAAAGCGTGTATTAGCACATAAAAAATTGCAAAAGTTATAAACAATTGAAGATGAAAAAAAAATGGCATTTCGTTTTTTGCCAATATTTCATAAACTATTAATATTTAAGAAATTTCAAAAAAAGATTCTGAAAGAAGAGGAAATTTCCAATAAAAACTCCCGGAACTCTATCTCCATCATTTATAATTTTAATTTAACGCTGAAAATGGGTCTCCGAGCGACATTTTTAGGTTGCGCGCGCGGCGTCAAAAGCGAGTACGACACACTAATTAATTTATTTAAGCACTCAGAAATTTTTCCTTGCAAAATTAACAGGAGTACTTCTGTAAACAGATTAAAGTATGAATTGTATTGAGATAACATGAAGTTGTCTCGATTATGGGAAAATACTATGATGCAATAGATCATTCGAGGTAATACCAATGTCTTATGTTTTTTCTGGAACAAATAAATTTATATAGGTACAGAACTTTATTATATATACCTAATGTATTTTTTCATTGTCGGAACATAAAAATTCCGTTAGTTCAACAGAATATCATCGATATACTCAATATTGATAATTTTAATAGAACATCTTGCAGTATTGGCTACACACTGAATGTTATTCTCCCTTCAGATATACTGTATGAATGTTATATAGGTGACAATTTATTTCTTTATGACACCAATAATATTTACAATCATTGTATTCCGAGAACAACTGTTGCTGTCAACATTGAAAAATATAGACTATTACCATACAAATAATCTTCCTGTTATATCAACGAAAACGTCATTGTAATTATGGGGTATTTTCAAGTAACGGTAGGTTTACTGTTAAATTTACAACATTTAAGATCTACCAAATAGAGATCTTATGATTGTTATTTCAACCTATTTTTTTATTACATTTACTAATGAAATTTTCTGGGTGAGGTATTAAATATTTTTTTTTTCAATTTGAAAAAATTTGGAACACTATAAATAATTCATTTCCGTTGGCAATTTCACTTAAAGTTGATTTTCCAACAAGTTAAACGATTGTTAACTAACAAAATTTTCTCGAACTTCTGTCTTAATTGTAAAAGAAAAAAAATATTTAAATAATTGTCGTAGAAATTTTTCGCTTCGTAGAGCCTTTCTTATATACATACTCAACAAGATCACGCCATAAAAGTTAAAAAAATATTCATACTTTGTTTATAATAATTTTTTACTTGAACAAAAACTTAAAAATCCAAGTAATGTTGTTGAAAAAAATTTGTTTTTTGTTAATAATCATATTATCGTTTTTTTATTAGTACAAGATATAAATTGATTTGCAAAAAAAAAATTCCCGCCATTTGTTGATAAAATTTTTATAAACAAATTGATTATTTCAATATTTTTGAAAAACAATTTTTCACAACTTTATTATATTACAAATATTATAATTTTTGAAAAAAAAAGTCCTTAATAACAATCTTTAATTGTTTATAATCGTTTTTTTATATTTCTATTGTTTAAATAATTAGTTGGGAAATTATTTTTTTTCTAAAAATCATAATTGACAGTCCTCTATAAAAAAAAAAAATTTTTTTAAACAATTCCATTGTTTATTAACTTACCAATTTGTAATAAACAAATTTTTAACTTTTTAGATTTTTTTCTGAAACTTCTAAAATTTACAAAAACAACCATATATAACAAAGTATAGAAAAAAAAAATTCCCAATTTTTCCCAATTCCAATTCCCAAAGTAGAATAAAAAATTGGAAACATTTTTTTTCTATACTTTGTTATATATGGTTGTTTTTGTAAATTTTGGAAGTTTCAGAAAAAAAATCTAACAAAGTTAAAAATCTGTTTATAACAAATTGTTAAGTTAATAAACAATGGAATTGTTGATAAAAAAAAATCTGTTACTTTATAGAGGACTGTCAATTATGATTTTTAGAAAAAAAATAATTTCTCAACTTATCATTTAAACAATTAAAAATTGTTATTAAGGATTTTTTTTTTCAAAATTCATAATATTTGTAATATAATGAAGTTGTGAAAAAAATGTTTTAAAAGTATTGAAATAATCAATTTGTTTATAAAAAATTCATCAACAATTGGCGGGAATTTTTTTTTTTGCAAATCAATTCATATCTTGTATCAATAAAGAAACGTTAATATGATGATTGAGGAGAAAAAATTTGGATTTTTTTGTTTTTGTTCAAGTACAAAAATTATTATAAACAAAGTATGAATATTTTTTTAACTTTTATAGCATGATCTTGTTGAGCATGTATATAAGAAAGGCTCTACGGAGCCAAAAATTTGTACGACAATTATTTAAACATTTTTTTTATTTACAATTAAGACAGAAGTTCGAGAAAATTTTGTTAGTTAACAATCGTTTAACTTGTTGAAAAATTAACTTTAAGTAAAATTTTTAAAAAATGTGTCGTACTCGCTTTTGACGCCGCGCGCGCAACCTAAAAATGTCGCTCGGAGACCCATTTTCAGCGTCAAATTAAAATTATAAATAATGGAGATAGAGTTTCGGGAGCTGGGAGTTTTTTGTTGAAAATTTCCTCCTCTTTCTGAATCTTCTCAAATATCAATAGTTTATGAAATATTGGCAAAAAACGAAATGCCATTTTTTTTCATTTTCAATTGTTTATAACTTTTGCAATTTTTTATGTGCTAATACACGCTTTTGGCATATTTTTCTAGGCGTTATTCCGGATCCAATGAGCTGTCACACATAATTTTAAGAGCAGTATCTCTATTTTAGACCATTTTCAACTTGTCGGTGTAAGAATGGAATATTTGTTCGGGAACAGTAATAGAGTACCGGGAATTGCAGTCAAAATACATTCAAGATGGCTGATGCAGTACATCAACACCGATTAACCTAACTACGCAACAATCTGATATTTTTCATAATTCCTGGTGAAATACATTACCGATATAAATCGAATATCTATAAAAAGGCCACAGAAATAGACCAAATCAACCAATAGACAGGATTCAAATATACTCGAGTTTCTAGCGAACATTATTTTACTGGTGAGTAGGTTCACAAATAGTTAAATAATAATTGACACAAATATATTTTCATAGGAAAATCTGCAAAAATTAGTTGTCGAACATCCTGAGTCTCTGAATTGAAGACGTGAGTGGAAGTAGTCTAGTGAGTTTCCTGCGAAAAATTGTTCCAAGACTCCAAAAAATATAAGCAATAGCTCATTCGATTCGAGATGCAATTCTGAGGAAGGCATTTTTTGAAAATTGCAATTGTTATTAATAAATAAAAAAAAAGATTGCGGCATGCGCGCGCCGTCTCTAAAGAGAGTACACCACAAAAAATAATTTTTTATAGTCTTTACTATCAATTTAAAAATTTGAATAAATTATGATGTGTTTTTAACACTTGAAACAAGGACCCGTACTTAACAAGATCACATTATAAAAGTTTTTAAAAGTTGTTTACTTTGTTTACTATTATGATTTTTTTAAGTTGACAAAAAATTAAAAATATTTTTTTTTATCCATATGTTGTGCTATTGCTGTTTTTGCAACAAACAAAGGCATTCAATAACATTTGAAAAAGAAATTGGGACCTTTGTTGACAAACAAATTGATTAGATAATATTTAAAAAAAATTTTTTTGCCATTTTGTTGTCTAGAGAATATAATGATTTAAATATTATAATAGTTTTTTTTATTTCCATTATTTAAATAAAAGTTGAGATTTTTTTTTTTAAATCATAATTGACATTTCTCAATAGAATAATAAAAAAAAAAAAATTTAATTGTTTATTAAGTTAACGATTTGTTAAAAACAAATTCCAAATCTCATTATATTTATTTTTCTGAAACTACTAAAAATTACAAAAACAACCATATGCAACAAAACGTCGAATTTTTTTTTTTACATTCTTTATAAATTTTTCCAAGTTTAAATAACAAACCGCTGTAACTTTTGAACCATAAGGATTCAGTTAGCCCTTTTGTACTTCACGACGATTTTGTAGGCTAGTATTTGAATTATTAAAAAAATGTTGGTTTCAGTCATCAACATTAATTGCTCATGAAATACACTGATTTATTTAAATAATGTCAATTTCATCATGTATTCTAGCGGTGTTCAATCACATACTTAGTAATAAATTCTCAAGATATATTTTTTGTAAAATTATTCATTATCTTTTTAATTTTTTAAACCAATTATTAAAAAAAAAAATCTCAACTAATAATTTGAATAATGGAAATATAAAAAAAAACGATTAAAAACAATAATCTTTTTTTAAGATTTTTTTGTAAAAATCATATTCTCCAGACAACAAAATGACAATAAAAATATTGAACTAATCAATTTGTTCATAAACAATTTATAAACAGTGTTCTAGATTTGTTTTTCGAAAGTTATTGAATGCTTTCGTTTGATGCAAAAACAGCAATAGCAGACATATTTTATTTTTTTTATTTAAAAAATTATAATAAACAAAATAAACAACTTTTTGAAACTTTTATAACGTGATCTTCTTAAGTATATATAAAAGAAGCGAAACAATTTTAGAGTTATTATTTAAACATTTATACCGTTTTTTTTATGAAAACCGAGGTCCGAAAAATAAGGACAAATTAACAAATACCTAACTTGTTGTTTTATCGAGGACCATTAGACGGATGGAATTTTGTGAAACCATGATGGAAAAACAAAATGAGAATGTTTTTTTTAACGTATTATTTACAGACGAGTCATCGTTTTGTTAACATAGGAAGTTTGTTTGGACAGGAATGTTAGGAGACTAGTTCATAGGTCCCTTCTTTATCGATGGTAACCTGAAAGCTGTCAAATATCTAAAACTCCTTCAAAATCAAATTATTCCGACAGTTCAGCTACTTCCTATTGATTTTGGGGATATTTGGGGACATGATAATTGTTTAAGTCACAATGCACGAGCAGTGACACAATATCTCCAAACTACTTTTCCAGATCGTGTGATATCTACACGTGGTACGATCATGTGGCCCCCAGATCACCAGATTTATCTCCGTGTGATTCCTTTCTTTGGTGATATCTGAAAGAATCCGCTCATCGACATGAATTTCAGAGAGCTACGAATCTTGATGAATTAAGGGGGGAAATTATCCAACTTTGCGCCAACATTATCTCTGTTTGACAGATTTGGCTTTTGTTTGGCACATCAAGGTGGTTTATTTTAATCTTTATTACATTAGATTCGTAGTTTTTTGTTTTGAGTTAAATTTTAGTTTATTTTTCAGAAGTTAAATTATTTTTTTTTAATTCGTAGAATGAAAATTTTTAGTTTATTTTTCAGAGTTATGTTATGTTTTTCAATTCGTAGAATGTATTTTTTTTTCTCCGCATCTCACATAGGTATATTTTACTACTAGAATAGTGATAGTGAGACACCAGAAAAAACATATGATTGACCAACCCTGTCGAATTTTAAAATGATAAATACTATTAGCCAAACATTGATGCAGAAGTATTTTCCCATAAAGGGGTGAAATAGGGGGTTAAATGGGGATTGTAAGTTTGTATGGGGGTTCCGTTAGTTTTTAGGTTAAGGTAAAAGAATGGTATTTAAGGTCTTTGTTACAAATACAGAAATACTTGTTTCAGTGTTTTTAGAAATTCAACCCCTGAAGGGGTGAAAACGGGGGTGAAAGTTTGTAAGGGAATTCCGTTAGTTTTTAAGTTAGGGTCATGAAAATTGGTATCTGAGGTCTTTGTTAGAAATAAAGAATTACTTTTTTCAGTGTTTTTGGAAATTCAGCCCTAAAGTGGTGAAATGGGGGGTGAAAGTTTGTATGGGGCCTCCGTTAGTTTTTAAGTTAGGGTCATGAAGATTGGTGTTTTGGCTCTCTAGCGCTGCAGTGTTTTGCGACATATCTAAAGTTTTTGACTGTTACGTAAGCTTCATCTCTACAGCTTCAGAGGACGAAGCTTCAATTGGTTTGAGCCCTATCTGAGTGAAAAAACCTCTCAGGTTTTGGGAAAATTAACAGGTGTTCACTATTTTGGCAGACAACACGACTATCTTATCGCAAGAACTCAAATTACCTTCATAGTAAAATGATTCGTACATGTATTAATTAATTTTTATCTTCTCTGCCCATTTTAACAATTTTTTTCGACTTGTGATTGTAATGTATCTAGTAACTAGAAAGTCAAATATTTTTATTATTACTTTTATATTTATTTTCTGTATTATATATTTTGTACAAAAATGTTCCCATGAGATGACAATCTTCTGACTGAAAGTATTGGAAAATTCTAAATATAGTGGATATTTTCTTCCAAAGAGCCATGGGACCCTCTGTGACGGTTCGGAATTCACTAGCCAAAATCAAGATATCTTCATAGAATGAAAAGTCCACGCTTACTTATGAAACTCATGTGTTTATTACATAGTGATAATTATCCTAATAATAGTCATTAGCCTTATAGATCTTTGGAGTGTGCCTTCTTCTTCCGAACAACTGCTTGGTTTAGATCGCCCTCCTTCTCCGATTATCTCATGCGGGGGGTTATTTACTGAAAAATAAAAGAGAAGCTGATTTAGATTATTGTTTTCTCCCCTCACCTTTGTTAGTAGGGTTCACTTTTTTCAGAGGAGTCATTCTAAGATAGCTGAAAGCAACCTAGGCTGTTGCAGACCATGATTAATCGATTTCTCAACTTCATCAACAGATTTTATGATATTTACAAAGAACTCTCTGATTTTGTTCAGGTCAGAAGGATGTTAGAGGGGTAATATTTCGGCAGAGATGGGCAGTGAATGGCTTGGTAATAGTTTGTATCGGAAAGTTTAATGGAACAATGTCATCGGAGACATTTTCCAATCCCCTCAATTTTCAAGTTAATTCATCATCTAGAGACATCAGTCCACTGTCCTACCTTTTCTCCATCCTTCGTGGAAGGTTCCATGATCACAAAAAGGCCATTTGAGAAGAAATCATTATGGAAAAATCGCCAGGTAGACTCTGATTTCTGACAGACAGATGTAGGTAAAGGTCAAGAAAATGAGTTCACCCAGTATCTTCACGAAATTTTCACAGGCGCGATAAAAACGATAAAAACAGTATAGTAATCGAAAATTTAGCGCAGAAAAGATAATTTTAGGAGATATGGGCCCCCGAAGGTCCTTAAAGAGAGGTTATGGAATATTACTTTTGGAAACTGCAAACTGATTTGAAGAATAGCTTTTTACACTAAAATATCAACTGTAGGCTCATTTAACGTTTAAGTAATATTAAAATCACTTAATGTTCGATAAAGTTGTGAAAAAACTCCGATTACATTTCATTCATTTAATTTTTCACACGAAATGTCAAAAATCAATTAGATATGACGTCATTGAAGTGACGCGTCTGACGGCTTTTTATTGGATTTGCTTAAACTGCCGTCAAACGGTAGCATACAAAAATGCCGTTAATCAATTATTGCGTTATCCGCCAACTTTTCGAATTCAAATGTGAGCAATAGTTTCCCCTTCATTTATGTGTGCAATTGTTGTGGGTGGTGATTCATTTATTACCAACATGAAAAATAAGGCAAAGTTACTAAATTCCATCTGTCAAAGTGTGAAATTTGTTAGTTTGGAACTGTGTAAGAAGGAGGATTTTTTCGATAAAAACGACGATATTTTGTGCAAAGTTGTGCCGAAAATAAGTGATTTAGAGTGTATTGTTCATGCTGGTAAAAAGAAGGAGGCATTTTGAGTGATTTTTGTGCGAGAAAGCGGTGCTTGAAAATGAGGTTGATTTTTTTTTAATTCCTCTAACTCGGGAACGGTATGAGACCGCCACATTTTTCTTCCGGATTCGTGTTCAGGAGGCAAAATCACGTAGGAAAAGTTCTTTCCCTATATTCAAAGTGCATGTCTGATAATGCAATAATTGATTAACGGCATTTTTAGTATGCTACCGTTTGACGGCAGTTTAAGCAAATCCAATAAAAACTCGTCCGACGCGTCACTTCAATGACGTCATATCTAATAACGGCATTTTAGTAGGCTACCGTTTAACGGCAGTTTAAGTACAGCGAATCAAATATTGGTGGTTGCATTGTGCTTTGATCTTGGCGTTTTATGGACATGCCACGTTGCCAACTATTCAAGTGAATTGGGCCAATCCGGATTTTCGCAAAATTTTTAAGAAATTTCACGAAATAATCACAAAATTATCACAGGTGCTTGACAACTCTATAAAAACACTTAAACAATCGAAATTTAACCGCGAAACATATAATTTGGAAATTATGGCATTTTAAAATGAAAAAAAAGTGGTTTCGCTTCTTCAATATTAGAATGTGTAGATGGGTTCCAACTTGTCCTTCTGTTCGTTAGCTGCATATTTGCGTATTCGTTCGTCCATTAATTTTTTTTCGCAAAATATTCTTGGTGTAGGCAATAAAATGTACATTAAATTTTTTCATTACTGAGGAGTATTTGAAATTAGCTGGGAGATTATACGATCCCCGAAAACAGGCCGACGATTTCATCCATATGGCAAATGAAGATGAACAGTGTGAATTGGAAAAATATTATTGAATCACTTTACTTCGAAAAAAGGCCCTCCTTAGGGCCACTAATATTTTTCTAAAGAATTAATACTGCCAACGACATGATTACGAGCGCACCGAAGCGTCGCTTCGTAAGGTTAATTGGCTTGCATTCAATTTGGATAGCAATGTTAGCCAAGTTAGGTTAGGTTGTGTTCCTTCTCTTCAAGTAAATAATTGGTTGGAGCGTGGCGTCACTTTGTGAGGTTGATTAGCATGGTTTCAAATTGGATAACAACGTTAGTCAAGTTAGGTTTGGTTGTGTTCCTTCTTTTTACGTAGGAAATTGGTTAGTTAGCTTGCATTCAACTTGGATAGTAAGGTTAGCCAAGTTGGTTCCTTCTTTTTACGTAAGAAATTGGTTGGATCGACATGTTCACGAGCGAAGCGAAGTGTCGCCTTGTATGGTTGATTAGCTTGCATTCAACTTGGGTAACAAGGTTTGGAATTATATGAAAAGTAATCGGAGTTTTTTCAATACTTTATCGAAAATTAAGTGAGTTTAATATTACTAAAACGTTGAATGAGTGTGCAGTTACTATTTTAGTGTGAAAAGAAATTGTTTATATCAGTTTACAATTTCCAAAAGTGATATCCCATAACCTCTCTTTATGGATCTTCGGGGGCCCGTATCTCCTAATATTATCTTTTCCGCGCAAAATTTTCGATGCTATACTGTTTTTACCATGTTCTGAAGCACCTGTGGAAATTTCGTGAAGATACTGGGTGACCTCATATTCTTGACCTATTCCATGTAAACATTGTAGTAAATTTCAAGGATTTATCTCATTTTGGCGCCAACTGTTCGTAGAACTATAATCTTTGTAAACGATCAATTCACAATTTTTTGCATACAAAAATGAAATAATGTTGACAGAAAAATAACATTTCATAGGTTTGAAGTTTGACATTTAGCATGACACAAACATTCCTTAACCGCGCTATCTATAATGAAGTTCTAAGCAGAATTTAACGCCATTCATTTGTTGTACCCCAAAAATTCTAAACAAAATCGATTCAGTGAACACACCAGGTAGTGTAGGATCCCGATATAAAACGACCTTCACCGAGATGTTTATTTGATGAAACGTATTTTATATTTAATTTAATATGCCAATAAATATATTGCATATGGGTTGCCTAACAAATTTCAGTCCAGGATATGATTAATTGATAGTTAATTTTTTTTTAAACATTTCACCGGTTTGATTATTAGACAAATTCTATATCAATCGAAAGTATGAAGCCCATAGAATATGCAAACGTTAGGTTGCCTATTCTTTTCCGGTCACAACTCTCGGGTAGCCAGGTATAAACAGGTAAATCGATACTAGCATTTTTCACCGGTCTGATTATTGAATTAAAATTAAATGAAAATAAAGATTATTTCATTATGAACACGGTGGTATAGGGTTGCCTGCGAAAAATCAGTCCCGAATTCCGGTTGTCGAATTTTGAAAAGTGAAATATTGCTGCGAGTGAATATGTGCGACTGAGAGGTCCCAACCAACCATCCCATGCGATAGAAGAGGACACAGCATAACAGCTGTTTGAAGTCCGTCCATTTAAAGAAAGAGAGTGCGCATGCTATTTGTTCTTGAAAATGAAAATGATAGCGAAGGACTCGTATATGCTGTGCATCATTTTGGAGTAGTTTAATATTAAAATAGAGGAATAGTTATTCATTTTTTTTTAAATTAATTATTTATGTGTGTATATATTTTATGTGACACTTAAGTATATATACATCTTTAGTAAAAAAGAAGGTTATAGTAATACATGTATAATACTAATCTTGCAAATTTTATCTTTATTATTAGAAGACAAAATAAAAAACAACAATTAAAAAAACTTCTGTTTATTGTAAAAAATTATAAATACAATTTTTTTTAATTTTTTAAAATTATTCAGGTTCCGAGTCATCGGACATATAACTATGATCTCCAACTTCTGAACCTTCTTCGTCATCACTCTCCGTTTCAGTTCTTTCGACAATGTCTTCTATCTTTGAAGGTGTATGATCCCCAATGAATCCTACTGGTTTTAAATATTCATCTAAGAACCAACCGCAGTTCTCAGGCTGAAGTTTCACGCATAATGGATCCGTCATTCTTCAAGTAAAAATTGATGAAAAAAAATGTAATTGAAAATAAAAGTTCAATTAATAGATTTTTTTATCATTTTTTTAAAAAAGCTTAAAAAAAAACAAAAATATTTCATTACCTTGTCAAAGTTCCCAGAAGTTTGAGACAGGTCTTCAACATTACTCTTTTCATCCTCAGCAACTGTAGCACAGGAATCGACGGTTGGTTGGTTGGTTGAAAGCTAACGAGCCAGAGACAGGGTTGGTACTTAGCTTCCCTTGACACTGCGACCAGCTGGGGTCTATTGTATCACTCTGTCGTCAGTGGTTCCTCATTCAAACAGGTTTGTGCCTTTAATTAGGTTTAGAAGCCTGTTGATAAGGTTCTTCGGATTCATGCCTGTTTCCGGGCTGATCTCTCCAAATGTTTTGTGTCGCCTACTACTTAGGGCGTCACAGTCGAAGATACTATGAGAGACTGTTTCCTCCTCTTCATCACATAGCCTACACTCCACGGTTTCCCTGCGTACTCCCATGGTGTTTAGGTGTTTTCTTAGGCCGCAGTGTCCAGTCAACAGACCTATTATTATACGAGCCTTCGTTCTGTTCAGGTTCAGAAGGTCAGCCGTCAGGGTCCGGTTTGGACCCTAGGACACTAGGACTCAACTGTTTTGATTCATCCTCAGTAGTAGATGCATTGGTATGCTCCTAAAAAAACCGATTTTTGCGATTAAATAAAAATGTTTGATATATAAATTTTATAAACTTTTTGATTTGAATAGTTGATTGAAAATATCCCCATTTAATTATGTTACAAAAAAACGGAAATCAGATCATTTTCTTGTTTAATTTATAAACAACCGTTTTTTAAGTTAATTACAAATAAATTATGTGTGTCGAAAATTAACAAAACCATAGGTGAATGTTACTAACAATTATTTCAACATGAAAAAAATATAGAAGTTGTATGAGCTAAGATAATTTTAAAGATTCAATTATTATGTACTTAGTGTATATTCAGCACAAAAATTATAAAATTCTTCGTTATATTTTTTATTCAAAACGGTCACTTTTTTTTAACACCTAGTATGATAACCTACAAATTCAAGTGACGCACTGGGTAGCTCAACAACATTGTATTTAAAGTTTTTTCTTTTACGAAAAGCTAACTTTAATACACAGTTTTTGAAAGTTTCATCATTAAAATCAATTACATCATCATCCAAATCACACAAAAAACACTTTTGTGCCATTTTTTTCAACAATAAATAGTAGCACGTTTTTTCAATTGTAACTATAGCGACAATCTACTCCAAAATGATGCACTGCATATACGAGTCTATCGCTATCCTTTTCAGTTTAAAGAACAAATAGCATGCGCACTCTCTTTCTTTAAATGGACGGACTTCAAACAGCTGCTATGCTGTGTCCTCTTCTATCGCATGGGATGGTTGGTTGGGACCTCTCAGTCGCACATATTCACTCGCAGCTCGCAGCAATATTTCCCTTTTCAAAATTCGACAACCGGAATTCGAGACTGATTTTTCGCAGGCAACCCTATACCACCGTGTTTATAATGAAATAATCTTCATTTTAATTTAATTTTAATTCAATAATCAGACCGGTGCAAAATGCTAGTATCGATTTACCTGTTTATACCTGGCTACCCGAGAGTTGTGACCGGAAAAGAATAGGCAACCTAACGTTTGCATATTCTATGAGCTTCATATTTCGATTAGTATAGAATTTGTCTAATAATCAAACCGGTGGAATGTTAAAGACAAATATTTTTTTAATTATTAATTAATCATACCCTGGACTGAAATTTGTTAGGCAACCCATATGCAATATATTTATTGACATATTAAATTAGATATAAAATACGTTTCATCAAATAAACATCTCGGTGAAGGTCGTCTTATATCGGGATCTTAGACTAAGGGTTTTTAGGCATCTTATGCACCCAAACGAAATAACGGGAAACGGCATAACAGAAAACGGGATAACGAGAAGCTGGCAAAGCCACAGTCATAAGCTAGATGGAACCACAGAAAGAAAAACATAAGGAAAAAATACAAATTCTACGTCGATGAAGTCGCCGGTACCAGCTGGTTATAAACAAATAAAAAATAAATGGAAATGAGTAAAAACGGTACTGGAGACACCCTATGCACTTTTCCAACGAATCCTTAAAACATAATGCATTCTCATTGAATCTTTCATCGGAACGATATCCAACAACAATAAAGGAACGTCTGATGGAAAGACAAAGTTAATATTGATAATTTGAGCCGACGACGGAGTGATTCTCAAGAAAGCGAACGAGAGACAATATTGACTCAACATTTATAGGCCGGACGTTCAGACTCCATAAATAGGTTCGTACCAACCTGTTAATTACTCAGATATGTGGTTGATGCACACAATATAACCACTCATGACTTGATTAATATTTATCTTCGATTCCTTTCTTCTGCGTGGTTTCCTTTTTACTGGAAGCATTGGCGCACATGAACATCGATGGCGCTGAGCCGACGGACTTTGCAAGTGAGTGGGATTTGGATCACTTTGGTTTCCCTGCCGACGTTTCGAATTTTATTGAATTCATTTTTAGGGCTCTGTAACAATGAGTTTTCGCAAATTGAAGACGTTTGGAAGTGGGAAAAATAACAATTAGAAACAATAAGCCACAAGAATTGGAACATTTCCAATGAACTGAAATAATAAAAAAGGGGGACTCAACAAAAATTAGTTTTTCCGAGTTAGATGCAAATGAAACTCAAAACATAAACAGACCTGGATACACGAAAATAACTTTCACACTGAGTATGAGACAAACGTATACTGAGAAACAGTTAAAAAAATACCCGTGAAACATATTGTTTATTATATCAATGGAGAAAAACAATTGTGGTAAAAAAATACAACAACAAATCATTTCGGAATCTCACTTGTCAAGTTGAAGTAGGGCGTGTGAATCCTCCTATGCCCTTTCTGGTACTGACATTGTCTTGGTGGATAACACCGGCCAACAAATTAACATTTTTGGAACGTTGTTTTCAATTGAGTAATAAATATCGTTAATTTTGAGTGTTCTCAACACAGAAACACCTCCATATTTGCTCTGTTACAACAGGTTTTTCTATAAAAAGAAAAAAAGTTTATTTTGAAATTTTAAGAAAAAAACAATTATTATGTTACAAATACGTATATTTAAACATTTATGAAGAAAATATCAAGTACAATCATTACTATAGGACTATTTACAGAGAATTATTTTGCGCTTTTCTGTAAAATTACGTCTGGGTGTGATTTTTGTGTGAATATTATCAGGAATATCACGTTTCAGTGACCAGCAGTAATCAGCCATCGTATTCCATAGTTTTGATGTCTTGATGAAACCGTTCTCCCTGTTCTTCACTAAAATTACCAAGATTTTGAGGAAAAAAATTCAGATGTGAATTTAGAAAATGGAGTTTTACACCCATCCAATAAAGTTGCCTCGATATTTTTATAGTCAGGGTGTTTGTGATTCCATAAGAAATCGTTAACAGCGTTTTTCAATGCCAGCCAAGCTTCTAATTCAGTAGTATTCATTGTTGCATCAATTTCCTCAACTTTCATCAAAGATCTGATTTGTGGTCCATCGAATACCCCTTCTTTTATTTTTGCATCAGATAATCTTGGTAATTTTTGACTCAGGTATTTAAAACTATCATTGTCTTTGTTTGATGCTTTAACAAATTGTTTCATCATACCCAGTTTAATATGAAGCGGAGGTATCAAATTTTTTTTAGGATCAATTAAGTTTTATCGTATAACATTTTTGGTTCCACAAATGTAACAAAATGTATCCACACTATTTTGACACTTTCTTGAAGACATTTTGTTTTGGAAATGTTGTTCAGACACAAATCATTGATAAGATTCAATGAATATGAAAACTAAAACTCTAACTTTTTTTTAAAATAAACACTCTTATTTCAGGATAAATTTGTAAACAAAGTTACTGTTATGGCTCATTCTCATGTAACGCCTTAATAACTGGGTGTGTCGCTGTTGCAACTAATAGATTTTCTCACGAGAAGTCGCGCAATTTGAAAAAAAGAGCGCCAAAACATAATAATTTAACTTATTTTTATTAAAACAAATACAATTGCCAATATATTAATTTTATTAAAAACCTGACGTGATACGATAAAATGAGGTATGGTCTCGTTGTCAGCACCACAAAATTGATAGAGAAAGTTAATAATATTTTAAAAAAGGAAAATCATGTCGGCCGGTGTAATTTATATGATTTCCCTAAGAAGTATTTTTAACAGGAAGGGTTTTTTATCAAGAATGATGAGGTTTGTGAAATCAAGAGTATGACCATTTTCTCTATTATGTTCTACTAGAGCAGTGGGATTTTGGACATTACGTTTTTTATGTCCCTATGTTCTAATGAGCATTTTTTTAAATGGCGTCCTGTTTGACCAACGTAGTATTTTGACAACGTTTGATTGTAGATGAGTAGGGGTTTTGTTTTTTTGGCGTGAAAAAAACTTTTTACTTTATCAATGGTATTGTCGTTTGAGAAAGTGATTTATTTAGAAGTACATCTGAAAAAGCTGATAATATTACAAAAATTATTCATAAAAAATGAGGAATTACCCAACCGAAAGTTTATTCACTGAAAAAAAGATTTTTGACTTGAGGCAACTCCACTTTTTAACATAATGATACATACCTACAAAAACAAAAAAGCATACCTCAAACATTAGAAAAACCAAATTAAAGCAACAAAAAAGAATCTTGGCCAGAGGAATCACTTTTTCCTATGCCAAAGGGCGTTCAACCATATACCAGAAAACCTATAAAAAGAAATAATCATGATAAATTCTATCAGTCTCATAATAAAACAATATATACACAGCTTACAGAGACACAATATACATGTTTTTCTGAATTGTAGATGAACAATGTGCATATAATTAGAATAGAATTGAAATAATGTTCGAGAATAAATTCATTAATTTAGTTATACATATATAAGGAATAATAATATAATTAACAACTCTATCCGAAACTACAACTTATGACCTCCATATACATATGTATACATACCGGACTCCCATGCATAACCCCGTGTTTCTATGGGATTCTTGTTTGTTTACTATAGGTTATATTTCTGTAAACTTTCCCCACATACATGTACTCTTGGTAAATAAACATTATTATTATTATTATTATTATTATTGTCTCGAGAGCTGTTACTTTTCGTTTAAAAATAAGAATTAAGAAAACCACGCGAGCGCAAAGCAAACCTAACTGTGTCAATTCAACAACTAACAGGTGAAGGTGAATGAACAAATCTACAAATTTATCCAGGAAGCTTCAGATAAAGAATATTTCATTATTTTTGTTCACAAATAACTGTAAGGAAATTATATTTCCTTTTAGTACAAAAATAAATATTTCCTAACAGTTATTTTGCGATGCCTGGCAACGACTAAGTGCAAGGAAATAATTATTTTTTTTCAAAAATGTTACCAAAAATGTCAATATTTTTTGATCGGTTTTCCGAAAAACTGATTGTTGCATAGCCTTGAAGATGAACTCAATAAAATTCGAAACGTTGGCGAGGAACCAATATTTTTTCTTCAACCAAACTGATCCAAACCCCAACAAACCTTCTGGATATTATATGTTCATATTGGCTTACTAACCTCGTTGAAAAAGATAAAAATTGTAATACTTTTTAATACATTCTGTGTACACCCATAGTAGTTTATGTAACAAGATGCAAAATTAGGCTTTAGCGAACGAATCAAAATGTTTATGGTCGAGTCCGTAATTTGAAGATTATATTCACTAAAGCCGTTTGAAAACGCTTTTTTATATCAGCTTTCCAAATGAACGAAACGGAAACGCAACACATATTTCATCAGACATCACCTGAAGATGGCAAATGTGATTTTGCCACAACGTCGTGGAAACGCGGAGATCACTAGGTAAAGTCACATTTGCTATCTATCCTCAAGTGATATTCAGTTGATTCGAACATCATTAAAAAGAACAGAAAAACAGTTTTGTATATCCAACGGGCTGTCAACTGTCATACTTTCCACATTTTGAACGGCGTCGAAGCCAAACTCTTCGCATGAATTTCCTAGAAGCATACGGATCACAGAAAACAACATAACCTTTCCACAATATATTACTGTACGCCACTGGCAGACACAAAAAATATTCCATGAGTCTACAAAGATGGGACGTAGACTCTACACCTCCATAACCTACCATAAAATTCTAACAACAAATACAATTACGAGATGTACTGAAATGGAATATAAACGTAGGTACATTGAAAACGATGTAGGTACCTGAAAATGAAAGTTAGAGTATTTTTCCCATTCACTTTTTCACGTTGTTCTATAACTTACTAATGCACTTATTCGAAACATTTTATACTCGATCCTGCCTTACGTATACCAACAAGAAAATTGTCGGTTTCTAATTCACGATGGAAATGGAAACCAACAGTTCCTTACTTTTCCTCGATGTGAATATTGAAAGAACAGACGGTAACTTCTCTGTCTATAGGAAGAAGACACACATACGGGACAGTGTGTCAACTATAGCTCCAATCATCCGAGTTCGACAAAGAGAGGGATCGTAAGAATATTGGTGGAAAGTGCGATATACATATGCAACAAGGTGTCACTAGATGCTGAAATAAACACATCAGAGAGGACCTACACTGAAATGGGTACCCCTTGGAAAATTATAGAAACAACTCGAGCGAACGAAGACATCCAAAGGGCAACAACAAAACACAGTGATCTACCTTCCATACATCAGAGGTGTCTCCGAGAAGATCAGATGTACCGGAAACAAGTACAACTCCAAGAGCTGCTTCCAATGCGGTTTCACGAACTTTCCTCACCAAGACCAAACCTGACAACAGAACCAAAATTAGCAAGAACTGTATTTATGAAGTCCCTTGCGAGTAAATGCGAAAATTTCTACATCGGAGAGACAAAGAGGCCGTTATCCGTAAGATTGATTTAACGCGGGGAAAATCATTGTCCAAGAGGGGACAGCAGAAAACTTGACCAATCGAGTAACAGAATGAAATGTTAGTACTCACAGCAAACATAAGAAAAATCATTGACTGCCTGGCAAAAGTGGCGCATAAGTTTTTTATGGCCTTTTTTCGGAAAAAGCAACCATAACGATGTAACACATGTCCGAAATACGTTTGACACTTACTATCTCTCCAGTTGGTCAAGTGGTCTGAGGAGCTGGTTCACGAAATGAAGCGTGGGTTAAAACCCCATCTCGGGCAGCTTTTTTTTTTATTTTTTCCCCGGGTTGAGGTTTATCTGAGTTATCTTGACATCTCTGGGACCTGCTCTGAAAGCTGTTCTGCTAGCTGTTCTGGAAGCTGGGACGCAGGCTGCTCTCTGTCACATAGCACAGTGCAAGAGGATATGCACGAGAAACGGTGTCGTAAATTGTTATCGTTCTTCCTGGGTTGTTAATCATATAGTCACAAGCTGAGTTAAATAATTTCCTGAACGGACCCTAGACAGTGCGGTTGGAGCTTATGTGAACAATGTGGGGGGAACGATAACATGACGTTTCCATTGGACCTAGCAAAATTGAGCCTTTCTAATGCTAAGATAGGAGCCAAGATTACCAAGAAGAAGCAGACATGGATTCTAAGGTTTACTTTTTGTGTGCTTATAGAAATGATTCGAAAATAAGATGAAATCGGCTTCTTGCAACCACCCAGAGTCATTTGCAGTTCCACCAGAACCTACAAGCGCAGTATCTAGCGCAGTATCGAGCGGTTGTGGTATTTGATCCTTGGAAACACCAAGAATGATGGGATATGGTTTCCAAAAGCATAAACCAAAGTGCACCGGTTTGTTCAGGTCCTTCACGAGCAACAATTTTAACTGACCTCTGCACTGAAAAGTAACACCCGTTCCGTCTATTCGTTCCAAATTTCCTGCCAAGATTTAGGACATTTAACAGGATTTGCCACGCGAAGATCAGAAGCCAAAGTTTTGATTTCTTTCGGCGTTAAACAGTAGTAAACATCGGCTGCTTGAAGTACATATTACTTCAATTCTATCGTCTTCAGAAAAGTATTTTCTATTTGATATACAGGGTGATTCAAAAGTACTTCGACAAACTTCAGGAGGTGATTCCTCACAATATTATGTTCCGATTCTATTCAAAATTCGTATATGGGAGTTTTAGGGGTTGCAGATTATGAATTGATCAAATGTCCGGAAACACTTTGTTCCCAAGATACAGGGTGTTAAAGTTTTATTTTTATTTTCGTTTTTCTTAAATAACTTTCGAAATACTGACCTTAATTGAACGAAAATTGGTATTGAGAGGTTTTTTGAGGAGTCAAATTCGAAACTGATGTTATTATTGCTCTTACTCGTAGGGGGCGCCACCTACACGTCTTTTTCTTTTTTGAAGATTAATAACGTTTTTAAGCGTACTTCTAGCACATTTTTCAGTGAAAAAATCAATTCCTCTATTTTATCTACTTAGAAAAGCTACCCTTGTTACAAGTCGCTATAAGCGACCGTTTTCTAGATATTTGGACTTGAAAATTTCAAGTCGATTATTTGATAATCGATGCGTGTTGAAGTTATTACCATTATTTTGAATTTTTCACAAGAATGCTTAGGAAATGAATTTGACGTTTAGGTAAGTAGTTTTGGTAATTACATATTATGTGACAGTTAAACGTTTTGTTGTTTTGTTAAAGTTTCTGTAAGTTTTAAAACACTAATTTTGAAAAAATGGATTATTCAAACAATAATGCTCATTTAGCTGATATGCATTTTGTTTATGGCCTTGCGGATGGCAATGCGCGCGAAGCAAGACGTGTTTACCAGGAGCGATTTTCTAATCGAGTACTGCCTTCAGCTCCAACATTTACCAGTCTCCACCGTCGTTTGGCAGAAACAGGTAGCTTTAAGAGGGCAGCTGATATTATTGGAAGACCACGAGCAGTCCGAACCCCAGAATTGGAAGAAGCTGTTTTGAACGCTCTCGAGGAGAATCCAGAAACAAGTACAAGAATAATTGCTGAAGCTCTCAATTCTACTCAGTCCACAGTTTTGAGAATTATCCACGATCAACAATTTTATCTATACCATATTCAAAGGGCACAAGCTCTTTTGCCATGAGACTTTTCCCAACGCATTACTATGTGTCAGTAGTTTTTGCGAAAATTGGCTGGAAATCCTCAATTTTTAAGATATGTACTCTTCACGGACGAGGCAAACTTCTCCCGAAATGCTATCACAAATTTTGATAACAACCATGTTTGGGCTCTGGAAAATCCGCAAGACGTTAGTGAAAGACATTATCAGTATCAATTTTCTGTAAATGTATGGGCGGCAATAATTGATAATTACTTGATAGGTCCTTTCTTTCTTCCGTTCCGACTGAATGGCGCAACTTACAGAGACTTTTTAGAAAATGAATTGCCGGGACTAGGTACTTCAGAATGTACCATTAGAAATTCGTATCCGCATGTGGTTTATCATGATGGGGCTCCGGCCCATTTTAGCGTTGTAGCCAGAGAATTCCTTAACACTGTCTATCCAAACCGATGGATCGGTAGGGGTGTAGAAGAACCTAACCAGGCGTGGGCACCAAGGTCCCCAGATCTAAACCCGCTAGATTTTTATTTTTGGGGACATTTGAAGTCACTAATTTATAAAACTCCAGTAGCGAATGAGGAAGATCTAAGAAACCGAATAGTAGACGCCTGTGAAACAATAAGAAACACACCAATAATTTTTGAGCGGGTACGAGATTCAATGACTAGAAGACTGAATGCCTGTATCTTCGCTGAAGGTGGACATTTTGAACAATTTATTCGAATACCATTTAGTTTCCTTTATTTTATTTTATTCTACATATTCAAAATTTCTTGAAATAAAATGTTGATATTTCTTGCAAATTTTATTAAAACAAATACAGATTTTGCACCCTTGATACAAAAATAACTATTTCAAACGAGTAAAAATAAATAGAATAGGTGGCGCCCCCTACAAAAAACCAAAACTACTCACTTAAACGTCAAATTCATTTCCTAAGCATTCTTGTGAAAAATGCAAAATAATGCTAATAACTTCAACACACATCGATTATCAAATAATCGACTTGAAATTTTTAAGTCTAAATATCTAGAAAACGGTTGCTTATAGCGACTTGTAACAAGGGTAGCTTTTTCACGTAGATATGATAGAGACATTGATTTTACTACTGAAAAATGTGATAGAAGTACGCTCAAAAAAGTTATGAGTCTTCAAAAAAGAAAAAGACGTGTAGGTGGCGCCCCCTACGAATAAGAGCAATATTAACATCAGGTTCGAATTCGATACTCCAAAAAACCACTCAATACCAAATTTTCATTTAATTAAGGTCAGTATTTCGGAAGTTATTTAAAAAAAATTAAAATAAAAATAAAACTTCAACACCCTGTATCTTGGAAACGAAGCGTTCCGGGACATATATTTATTTGAACAATTCATATTAGAATATTGTGAGGAATCACCCCCTTAAGTTTGTTAAAGTACTTCTGACTCACCCTGTATAACCAACGGTGGTGGACGGCTGAACTATCTTCTGATCGTCAATTTCATCTTTGGGGATTTTCTTAGAAAATCTTGCTAAAGTTCGATAATTGATTTGATAATCGGTTGAGGCTTTTTTATATTCCTCACTGCTGCAAGCATTATGTTTGTCAACCTCTTCTCGGTTGCTACAAAACATAAATTTACGCCTTTTTTTAAGTTTTAACTAAAAATCAATACATAGGTAGGTACACATAAATGAAATTGTAATGACTGCAAATACTTATAACTCAACAAAGACATCAACAAATTTGAAATAACCAAAAAAAGTAACAAAACAATTAATACAACAGTGAAACAAGGGACAAAATAATGCAATCAAAACTTTCTTTTCTTGCCTTTTTAATGGCAAGATATTTGATTGACTCGTCGAGAGGAAGATAAACCATAAAATTTTCTATGGACATAATTGATAAATTGCTGAGTCTCTCTTGTGCCATACTCGATCTAAAAATGGTTTTTGTCAATTTCAATTTTGAAAAAGAACTTTCATCCGATGCTACAGATACTAGCAGCGTTAAAAAATCCTGTGGCTACTGTAATATTTGGGAATGTAGAAATTAACTGATTCTCGAAAATGTATCCAAGAATTAAATCAGCTGTTTTTTGGCGCCCATGTAATCAAAACGTATTCATCCTTTGATTCGAATATGTCATATATAAAACGATTCAAAACGTATTCATAGAGTTTTGAAACCAAGTCGAATTCAGTTTCAAAACATAATTCGTTGTTTTGTGATTGACACAGTTTGTGTCATGTTACAACATTTTTGAGTAAACTAAGGTCAAACTTTTTTATGTAATTTTTTTCAATTCAGGACAAGCTGAACAACGGTGTCTCCAGGTGGTTATCGAAAATCATACAATTTAACTCACACGATTCATTTATGCAGAAAGAAACAGATTTTTAAGGACTGTAACATAACACCGTCATCCACTCATGTCTTCAATTCATAATAATACCCCAAATAAATCCCACATCCCACTTTCCACTACTAATCGTGAGAGTTTAAAATTCAAAATGAGGGAGTTTGAGCTAAGAAATTATATATTAACAATTGAGTTGGAAACCTCCAATGAATTATAAGGTTAGTTTATCAGAATATTGTCTACCGTCTTTCTAACAGAAAGTTTCTTAGGTTAGGTTTTATTGTTGAATCGTATTCGAAATTTTGGTTCGAGATAATAATGACGTCACGTAGAATCGTATTCAAACGCAAGATTGAATACGTTTTTACGCCAAAAAACACATCAGGCAAGTGGCATTTCAAACATTTAATTTCATCAAATAAGTCATTTGCGCCAATATCTGATTCTTTACGTCTTTACCTCTTTGAAATATAATGTTGAATTTACACACGATAATCTCAATTCTTCTTCAGTCAAGCTGAACATTTTATAAATAAATCCAAAAAAAATTTTAAATTGCTCCAAGCCTCTGAATCTTTCAATAAGAAATGATAAAGTTCAATCTGGCATGGAAAAGAACACGTTGACTTTATAATAAATTTTCGAGTCTGTTATTGGTCCGACATTGCTTATGTAATCAAATTTTTTGTCTTTTTACAAGCTTTTATTTAGTTCCACCTGTCCCGGTGTCTGTCTGTAATCAAATCTTGCAAGTTAAATTTGACCCACTTCTAGTTGCCCGATTAACGTGAAATTTGGCAGGTGTTCATAGTTCCCGTGAAAATGCATTATGGAATGGCGGACAATATTTGTGTTTATGGTCCGATTCGACTCAATAATGGGAGTTTTTGGGGTCGAAGATTATGAATTTTTTGTCAAAACTCATAAAATAAAAATGGCGGCTCCAAGATGGCCGACGATCTCTGTGATTATGGTCCGATTCTATTCAAAATTGGTATGTTATGGGGTTTTCGGGGTCGGAGATTATTAATTTTTATTAAAAATTCACAAATTCAAGATGGCGGCTCCAAGATGGTGGACGAGTTTTGTAATTATGGTCCGATTTGATTCAAAATTGGTATGTGGGGGTATTCGGGGTCGGAGAGCCCAAGTAGCATTTTAAGTGGACGGAACGTAGCGGCCACGATTCTGGAAAACTTCGAAGTGTTTGGCCACAACCACTGCCACGTAATATTCACGGTTCTATCACGTGGCGGCTACCAAAATGGGGAACACTTTTTTGGTGGCTGCTACGTTCCTGGATCTCAGATAGCCACATTCCAACCACGTTGTTGTCACCTGGCAAAAATGTGGATATGTAGTGGCCGACACTAGACACGTTAAACAACTGACTGATATGTAGCTCGATCTCTGTTCAGCAACATATTTTTGTGATAAATGTTCCTCATTCTTCCATTTTGCCTGTTTCATTTCTAACACTCGATCAACTTTAACATATAAACATACAAACGCGTAAGTAAGTATATTGAATTTGGATACTTCTCATCGGGATAAAATTAAAACGATTGAAAGTTTTATGTGAAATATGGGTGTTGTAGCTCGATTGTGAGCACGCGCCATCTGAATACACTTTATTCAAGGAAAACATTATAATTTTGAAAATAACTCGCCTCTGAAATTATGTACTTAAATCCCTCAAACATTGTTTTATCAATCTTGGTTAGTTGAAACAAATACTTACGTAACAAATTACTACGTTTGTTGCAGTGCTGATGACAAATAAATCTTTATTGAATATTTCGATCATTTCTCTAATAATGGCGACCCAGCATATTCCTGTAAATATGGCGGCTTTTGCAGAATATAACTTTAAAGTGGCAGAAAGTGTAAATATACCACTCTAAAGCTCCTTCCATCATAAAGTGCCCAGTGGAACTAAATTATTATTTTTTCCACCACTGGAAAGTGGGCGCCCACGTCGCAGGCCCATGACTCACCACTTCAAAGTTATAACCTTAAAATTACAATAGATCTTATACCCTTGAAAGGGGCGAACACGTCGGGCTATTATAACCTGCCACTTCAAAGTTTTAACCTCGAAATTGCGGGTACATGTTCATTAATTGTTAAAAAAGGACATGTAGCAAGTATAGTGGATTTATGCAGCTCCAATCAACAATTATCAAGTAACAATGATCAATTAACAAGTAATGAAAACGATGGCATGTATGCAAACAGAATTAACAATTGAAGTATAAATATTAAGCAGGAGCACAAGTCAGAGATCCGATCTATTTAAATTAACCTTTTTATACATAATCAAGGAAAATTGTCTATTGAAAAAATTTAGAAAAGTTAGTTTTTTCTCATTGCACGGACCAATCCACGGTCACTTCAGAATCAAGGAAAATTGTCTATTAAAACGCATAACCCATTTTATATTAAATAAAATCATTCATGCTTTTGTAAGCCACAATAAAATAATTTGAGAAAATTTAGGTTAGCTTTCGTCATCGCGCGGAATGGTGAATTTTGAAGGTTATCACTCATGGAGATAGCAAGAACCATCACCACATATCACAATCAAGTGCCTGCCACATTGAAGGCTTTATGGAAGTTACTAAAACGTAACCGAAACTATCATACTCTCTTGAAAGTGACTGTGACTTCTAAGTGATATTTAAGTGATACAGGATGGCTATCGCAACGGTTATTTTCCACTTTTAAGTTTGAAAACCTTCAGAGTGATTTGCTCAGGGGCCATAATGTTTCAGACACCTCAAATGACACTAATAAGTTATAGAACTGTGGAGTGGCTACTATAGATGGGAATTACGTGACTACAACCATACACATATAAAATTTCAGTTATTCTTACTGTATAGTGGTAGATTTAGTGGTGATTACGTGATAACCACCGAGTCGAAGTTGCAGTATCAGTTTCCGTCACTATAATGCTGCTTGGGAGATTATTAATTCTTTGTCAAAATTCATAAAATCAAAATGGCGGCTCCGAGATGGTGAACGATTCTATTCAAAATTGGTGTATGGGGGTTTTTGGGGTTGAGAATTATGATTTTTTGTCAAAATTTATAAAATCAACATGGCGGGCGATCTCAGTGATTGTGGTCCGATTCTATTCAAAATTGATCTGTGGAGGTTTTCGGGGTCGGAGATTATGAATTTACTGTCGAAATTCATAAATTCAAGATGGTAGCTCCAAGATGGTGGACAAGTTTTGCGATAATGGACCATTTCTATTCAAAATTGGTATGACGGGATTTTTGGCGTCGGAGATTATGAATTTAGTCGAAGATTATTGATTTTTTGTCAGAATTCATAAATTGAAGTTGGCAGCTCCAGGATGGCGGACGAGTTGATCTTTAGATGGTCTCCTCATTGAAGAACTAGATAGCTCAGAACTTACAGGAAAAAGGCGTCATAAAAACGATGCATAAACAAAAATGCATAGATTGAGGCGTAGGTACTCACAGAAAATAAAATAATTAATAAAAACAATTTTTTTGAAAACAAGCTTTCATTCGAATGCGCAAAAAGTAGAAAATAATTGGTTTGGATGTGCGACGTAGTTATTCAGTGAGTTATTGATTCAAAAGTTTGTCGCTTTTTTATTTGAACTGAAAACTTTGCGCATCAAGCTCTTGTATCTATGACTCACGGAATAAACCTACGTCGCATATCCAAAACAATTTTTACTTTTTAGCGCATTTGAATAAAGTCTTGGCTTTAAAAAATATATTTTAATAATTGTTTTTTTCTATGACGAACAGTTTGTGTAGGTAAAAAATTAGTTTCAATTTTTAATCATCTGCCAGTTCTCTGACATCGACAAGAAATTTATTTAATCCTTAATAATTTCTAGAGACTATGAAAAAAGTTTTACTTTTGTTTACGCTTCTAGATTTATACTTCGATTCTGATTCTGATTTATTAAAAAACTTTGTAGATTTGAAATTTTGTTGCTAGAGATCGAGACAGTAAAATCTTTCGAAGATGCGGATGCTTCCATATCAGTGCTTCGATTTTTCTGTGTTCGACAAATATGCTCCTCCATCACGGAAAAAAATTTTGAGAACGTTTCTATTAATTTTAAGAAATTTCCATTATCATTCTCATATAGTTTGCTAGATGTACCACGTAAAGCTAGACTTTGGCGACATGAATCAATTAAACTATAGCAGTTTTTTTCTCTATATCAAATAAACGTAATTGACTTTGATTCCTGTCAACTCCTTTAGATATCATAATTGACAAATTCATCCAAGATTCGATATTGTTTTTATGAGAGTTACTCTTTTCGTGTCTCTTTAGCACTAGTGACAAATGTTTCCAATCAGAACATTACCAAAAAGTTTACAACAGACCGCATTTCTTGTATATGTAAATGATTGAAATATCGACGGTTATATAGAAGCAAATGGAAAATGCCTCCTCTACTGTATTATAAAGTACACGAACAACAAAACTCGTTTTGACCCAAAGACTGCGGAATTTGAATAAATTCTTATCATTTGCTCCAAATTCCAGTTTTTAAATGAACTACTGACACGCATGAATTGCAAATCGACAGTCTATTTTACATTATTGTTGGTGAGGAGTCTTTTTAAGATGCAAATGAGATGTTTAACATATATTACGGAGATAGATGTGCGGCAATTAATTTGGAAAAATTCTGTTCTTTGTGAGGATTGTTATTCTTTTCTCGTTACTTCTCAACAATGGTTCGAACGGATTTTGACGTTCTTTTGAAAGGGGCTTTTCAACCGTTATTTTACTTCTTTTTTCATGGGACGATTTGATATTTATTTTTAACGAAAATACCGAATATACTGATGGAATTATTTGATAATTATGGAATTTTGGCCTGTATATCCGATTGTATAATGGAATAGTTTAAGAAATATAAAATCAAATAAAAAGAAGTTCTCCTCTATGCTATAAAAACATGATTCAATAATTTGAGTTTAAAGCGATTGTTTTTTGTTTCTGATTAACAAATTTAACACCTATACCGGGTGACTAAAGGTAGGAAATTCCCTTTGAAAGCATACGAATTGCTTCGTGTATACAGAGTGAACCAAATATTCGCTTTTTCAGATCGATTGGAATGTATATTATTGTATGTCCGAATTTTTCTTGTCATTTTTGATACATCTGTATCATGTTGAAAAGGGAAACATTCTCAATTGAAAATTGATAGAAAGATTTTTCTGTGAATGGAAAAATCCACGATTAAAATGAAATTATTTTTTGTGAATGTCTAACAGAAAACAACTACTTCCCCGGCTAAAGCCACGCTGGACATTGAACTACATCTGATAGATATTCTGAAAAGGCCCTAACTCAAAAGAAAAAATCTGAATTTGAAAATTTGCATTTTCATTCAGATAGTTATTTGATTTTCTATTCCAGTCTTAATTAAGAACTCATAAAGATGAATGAGAGTAGGTACTCACCAGAAATAATTCGTAACATTGACGCAGGAGAGACATCGCATTCACTAGGTCTTCAATACATTTTTGTCGACGAAAATCTATTTCACGCTTCCACGATCATCAGGAAGACCGGAAGAAATGGGAAACACATTTTCAAGAAGCAAT
Source organism: Gonioctena quinquepunctata (assembly GCA_018342105.1). NCBI lineage: Eukaryota > Metazoa > Arthropoda > Insecta > Coleoptera > Chrysomelidae > Gonioctena > Gonioctena quinquepunctata. The sequence goes on along the minus strand of JAFIRS010000053.1, from coordinate 1,458,284 downwards.
CTCACTTTGCAAAGATGGAAAAAGTTAGAATCATTTCTTTTGGAGAGACACTTTGAAATTAGTGTTTTCTGACATTAAAACCTGTCATGGGGTATGATAGATTGATTTGTTTATATTTTCAACAAATCAATCTGTATCATATTTCCCTATTCCTATAATATACCGTTTTTGAGTTATTTCGATTTTTTACTAACGAATTTCAGCTGAGTTCTCAATTAGACATTTTCAAACGATTGAAAGTAAGTTTTTTCAAATGAATCTTCCTTTCAATAAGTTGCCTATCCGATTGGAAGCGCCATTGTTTTTTCTATTCGCAGGTGTAATATGTTTCCTTTGCCCTTATTCAATCTTTCGGCATACAATGATATGATTTTAAACATCAATTCATTTTTTATATTTATGACATTATTTATGTGTTACCTGCTTTTTTTAAAGGCCATACAATATTTTTCGGTTTTTTATTATTATACTCAATTTTCTAAAATGTATCGTTTTTTTAATTCCGATTTTTACTTGAATATTCAATTTCCAATGAATCTTGCAGGTAGAAGATGGATGTACATGAAATGTACATAAAGAACAAAAAATTTCATTATTATTTATATTATCGTATAAAAACAGAACACATTTTTCTCGACGATGAAATGATGAGAAAAAAAAGATATTTCCTGAACTTATTGATGAGCGAAAAACACCATCACATAGCTCAGGTAAGTTTCCGACCTAACCATGAAGATGGCAGCACTCGTCAATAATAGCTAGGGACTGTATTTGCGCATCTTTTGAAAGTTACTCACCAAAATAGCAGCCATTTTGTATGCGCAGTTGTTACGGGGAATAATTTATTATATATACTCCAAACCCGATAAAGTATAATCTGTAGTGGTTTACGGTAATGTATGCTATAAGCGGCCAGCGAAGGTATCGACTGGTTTTTACGCGGGAATAGTTTTCAATCAATTTGGTCTACTATATACTTTATACGGAGAATCACATTTATTTATTTTTCCGGTTTCATTCATAATTCAACATTATAATATGTACGATTTTGAACGAACCCTATATTTCGAGTCGAAGATGCATTTATTCAACTGAGAATGGATATATAAAAAATATACCATAGCCCAATAATAATTCAGATACTCAGGATGTTCGACAACTAACTTTTGCAGGTTTTACTGTGACAAATGCAGTCATGCCAGCAAAATACGAAATTTTAATAAATCACTTTGTTTTTCTATAGGCGGGTTGACACAGTACGAGCAGACTCGGACCGAAGAAAAAATATTCAGTTTTTCGTTAGTAACTCAAAAACTATTGATATTTAAGAACTTTTGAAAAAAGATCCTTAAAGAAGAGAAAATTTCGACTCCCGGAATTCTATCTTCATTATTTATAATTTTTATTCAACGCCGAAAATAGGTCTCCCAGCGGCCATTACGACATGAGCGCAACACCGCTGGAGACAGTATATCACACAAAACAATTTTTTTATAGTATTAAATAATAATTTAAGAATTTGAAAAAATTATGGTGTCATCAGAACACTTGAAAGAATAAGATTTTTCAAAAAGTTATACGGTTGTTAATTAACTAATTTTTATCCAATCTCTGTTTTTACAAAAGTCGACATAAAAGTTTAAATAATTGACCTATGCATTTTTTGTAACAAAAATTGAAATATCATAAAAATGTTAACTTTTTTTTATTGACAAATATTATTATACAGCTGTTTTTGCATTTGATAATGGCATTAGTTACCGTAGGAAAAAAAACCGGTCATTTGTTGTGAAATTGTTTATAAACAAATAGACAAATATAATATTAAAAAAAAATATTTCTTACCATTTTATTGTCAAGACAAAATGATGATTTGAAAAAAAAACCTTAAATACATTTTTTAATTGTTTATGATTGTTCTTTATATTTCGTTTGTTTTAATAATTAATTAAGAAAGTTTTTTCTCTTTAAAAATCATAATTGACATTTTTATATAAGTTTACAAATTTGTTTGTACATCAATAATTTCATTGTTTATTAAGTTAACAATTTGTTACAAACAATTTGTGACCCCTGGTTTATTTTTTTCCTGAAAGAAAAAAATCTTACAAAAATTAACAAAGTACTAAAAAAAATTGTTTTTAGTTTTATATAACATTTTTAAATATTACACGATACCGAAATCAAAGTTATATATGGCTGTTTTTGTAATTTTTTTTACTTCCAGGAAAAAATAAACCGAGGGTCACAAATTGTTTATAACAAATTGTTAACTCAATAAACAATGAAATAATTGTAAAAAAAAAAAATTGTTAACCTATAGAGAAATACCTATTATGATTTTTAAAGAGAAAACAATTCCTCAATTAATTATTTAAACAAACGATATATAAAAGAAACGATTATAAACAATACAAAAAAATTAGTATTTTTAAATCATTATTTTGTCTTGACAATAAAATGATGAGAAATAATTTTAAACAAATATATTTGTCTATTTGTTTATAAACAATTTCTTAACAAATAACGCAATTATTTTTTCCTACGTTAATTAGTGCCATTGTTAGATGCAGAAACAGCTGTATAATATCATTTGTCAACAAACATTTTTTTAACAACATTTTTTTAATATTTCATTTTTTGTTCATTTGAAGAAATTATAACAAACAAAATTTATAACTTTAATAAACTTTTATCACGTGATCTTGTTGAGTATGTATATAAGAAGGGCTTCAAGAAGCAAAAAATTTATAGTCAATTATTTAAACTTTTATGTCGACTTTTGTAAAAACAGAGATTGGATAAAAATTAGTTAATTAACAATCGTATAACTTTTTGAAAAATCGATATAATTTTTTTTCCAACGAGGCTTTATACTTTCTAGTGTTCCGAAGACACCATAATTTTTTCAAATTTTTAAATTAATATTGAATACTATAAAAAAATATTTAGTGTGATATACTGTCTCCAGCAATGTTCAGCAATATGTTCCATTTTCCAATGCAAGCTCTATAACATTTTCTTATATCCGAGCTATCGACTTAATTTTATTAATGAGGCACATTCTAAAAATATTTTGATTTATATGCAGAATGTCCCAAAATAAGACCCTCCATTTTTGTTACATTTTTGTCTATATAACGCACTAAAGTTTCTGAGACTTATCTGCAATAGTTTTTCTCTTATGTCAATTTATGTGTCATAATAACGTCGTGCATGGACCCACAGAAAAATTGATAACCTCAGAACTATTCAAGAAAACTAAATCAACTTATCCTCAGACTCGGAGTCGATGTTCCATCGCCTAGGACGATTTTAAAAAAATGACAAATTGCAATAACTCGATTTTTTCAAATGCAACACCCTAATAGATTTTATGGCATCATTACATGGCATTATTTTAATGACCTTTTTGTCGATATAGAGTTTGGGGGGTTTTCTTTTTAAAGTTTGCGACATTTTTTGCAAAATAAGAAATGTTGATGGTTTTTTCGAAAAAAAAGGAATGCCAAAATTTGTCACAACAGCATCCTTTCAATAAATGTACACGTCTAATTGTTAGTAATAAATTTCACTCGCGAGGAATTAGTGAACATGGTCTACTGTATTCTGTATCTATCACGTCTTGAAAATTTTGTAGAAACATTCGAAATATTAACAGAAAAGCAACATGGATTCCGGGCAGGTGAGTCCATTGGTACGGCAATTCACTCTTTTTATAGTGAAATTATCACTTATAATCTCCCTAGAGCATGAATTATTGGCGAAAATTTTTTGAGTAGATGAATTTTTTGAAAATTATCACGAGTCGCGAACCGACGAGGTATAATTTTCTCCAAAAATTCATGTACGAGACAAATTTCCCGCAATTAATTCAAGCACGTGGGGGATTCGGTAAGAAAATTTTATACCGGAATTATATTTAAATAGAAAACATCAAGTAAATATTTATTTTGACGTTATTCACAAATAAATAGAAGGCTGTGTGTAATGGGAGTTTTGGGGGAGATTTTTTTCTGATTTTCCCCGTTTCCTAGTAAAATAAAATATATAATATCAGATATACTGTTATGTAAAGTTAATTGATTTCATACAATTTTCTCACTAGGTTTCAGGAAAATATTAATATTGACTAAAAATGAAAGTGGATACATTCGTATTGCGGGAGATATTTTTTGATTTTCCCCGTGCCCCAGCAAAATAAAATATATAATATGAGATACATTTTTATATAAAATTGATTGTTTTCATACAATTTTCTTACTGGGTTTCAGGAAAATGTCAAAATTGATTGAAAATTAAAGTGGATGTTCGTATTGCGGGATATTTTTTTTTCCCGTGCCCTAGTAAAATAAAATACATTTTTATATCTAAAAAAATTTTTCATATAATTTTCTCACTGGTTTCAGGAAAATGTCAAATTGACTACAAAAAAGGTGATATACAACAAAAAATATATAACTTTACCTATACATATATACTTAAATGTTTTTCATATTTTTTTTATTTAAAAAAATTAATATTCGCGGTAATAATTTGTTTTTCAAATAATTCAGGAAATCGGGATATTTTATTCTTTATTCTAAATAGAATGTTGTTGGCGTATGTTGCCGGTTAAAAATTTGTGGCATTATAAGTTCCTCATAACATTGTATACAATCATAAGTTAGTAAAAAAGTGATCATAAAATGAACTTTCAATCGTATGAATTGTGTTCCTTTTGCAAAGAATCACAGCACATCAAAATGTACCATAAAAATGTAAAATATCTAACATACCTAGTGGAAGAATCTGGATTGAATCCTGAGCAAGAAAACTTATTTAAAGAGATTGGCAACATTCTGCGTGATATTGTGGCTCCTTTTGGACACAAATCTAATACTCAAAGAAATAAACTGGGGTCTCAGTATTATTTTTATTTTATGAAACACAGGCATATTGTTAAAAAAAACACCGGTTCTGTGTTTTATTCACCACTTAGGAAAGAGGAGGTAGAAGTGGAATTTTTGAAGAATTTAAAATTAATTAATGATATTATAGAATGTACACCTTAATAAATTATTGTAATATTTCCAACTTATAAAGTAAGTAGATAAAAAATATTGTCAATATTATTTCAATATAATTTTTGTCTAATTATATGATAGCTGCCATGTGCCGGGAAATGTCCACCTATTAATTTTACGTCTACATGCTAATGTGGATGAAACATTTTCAGAAAATTTGCTGGTTACCATAGTAACAATGTCGAAATAAAGCATCTGATTGGTTGAAAATGACTGGTATAAAATTTTGAAATGTATTGAGGCGGCACATAGTCCTGTTGATGGGATTTTCTGTGATCTCAGCAGGGCTTCGACTGCATTGACCACGGTATTTTAATATCGGAGCTATATGATTCCGGAATGAGAGGGCAGCCTTTAAGTTGGATATCATCTCTTTTAAAGTATAGGAAACAATATGTTGAAGTGCAGCACATAGACCAAACGGAAATTAGGAAAAATAATTCAGACTATACTTTGGTAGAATCTGGTGTGCCACAAGGCTCGGTGTTGGGTCCTTGTCTTTTTTTATTACATGGAAATAATCTTGATTCATTTCTGAATGGTCAAATCTTGACAATGTATGCTGATGATTTATCTTTAATCATGTCCAAACCATCATCAACAAACATTAGTACCGACATTACAAATATTTTAGAAAACACATGTAATTGTTTTAATGAACAACTGCTATTTTTAATGCAGAAAAACCCAAATAGCAACATTTTGTAACCGACAAAAAGTATCCATCCCTCGAAAACCTCAAATTCCAAATATTTTTGGAATCGGGCAGCGCTCACTCCAGTACGAACTCGACTTTTTCGACGATTTCTATTGTCTTCTTTTATGATAATTTTGTTAATAAAGTGACTAGTAATCATCTGACAAAGCGGGAGACGAATTTTGTGTTCCTTCACTTTGTTATGGTCTTTACATCGTGAAAATCCGAGTGGAAGACTTTTTTAGTAGGGCCCGGCTTCAGGGTTGACCAGATAAACAAATTGAAAAACTCGCGGGAGCAGCTAAGTTGAAAAATCTAAAACTGCACTTGGGTTCAATCTTAAGCTTCCAAATTTTGCACGGAGCTTCTTCAGGGGCCAGAAAACCTAATTTACATAGGGCAGACTTTTTGGCCAACTTTTGACCCCTTTCCACCCCTTTCCACCCCTTCCCACCCCTCTGAATTTCCTCTATTTTCTCTGTTTATTCCTGGTAATCTTTTTCGTTTGAAAATTTTTCCCATCGATTTTTCTTGAACAATTTAAATAATCTGTAAGCTATATCAACTAGAAAAAAAATTCACAGGAGATATTTACACTTTTAATAATCAATCAGTAATGTGTAACCAAAAAAAGTGTTGTAATTGATCAAATGTGAGAGAATGAATTATACCGAAATCATTTTTGACACAAAAATCATTTTTGATAATTTGTTGGTAAAAATTGTTTATAACTTTATTCATTTATTTTTTGGTAAGAATTGTTTTTAACTTTATTTATAAACCGTTAACGAGCCTAACACCAAAGAATTCATTTGGTGGCATTCATTCATCTCCGTAAGTTCATTTATGTGCTCTTCCTCGCTCAAATAGATTATTTGAGCCGGCGGGGGCGAACAGCCCTTATATAAGGGTTGAAATGTATTTCTGTTATCATTAACTACTAGTTGAGGTAAGTTTATTAAACTTTATACACTCAATTATCTATGAGAAAAATTTTCAAACGAAAAAGATTACCAGGAATGAACAGAGAAAATAGAGGAAATTCAAAGGGGTGGGAAGGGGTGAAAAGTTGGCCCAAGTGTAGTTTTCGACTTAGCCGCTCCCGCGAGTTTTTCAATTTTTTATTTGGTCAACCCTAAGGCCGGGCCCTACTAGAAAAGCCTTCCACTCGGATTTTCCCGATGTAAAGACTATAACAAAGTGAAGGTACACAAAATTAAGTATAGGTATAGGAGACGTCGAATTTTTGCGTAGATCGATTTTGGGGCCCAACATTTTAAAAAATAGGTTTTGAGTAGTGCGCCTCAACCAAATTGGCTTCTGCTTTGTCAGATGATTACTAGTCACTTTCTAAACAAAATTATTATAACGGAAGACATATAGAAATCGTCGAAAAAGTCGATAGACATTTTTCCTTCGTACTGGAGTGGGCCCTGCCCGATTTCAAAAATATTTGGAATTTGGGGATTTCGAGGGATGGACTTTCATCCCACCAAACGGAAGACGTATAGCTTCTCATCGCGGTTTTAGACCCGCGGCTCTCTAACTATTATCGGGGATAATACCATAAGTGCTTTACAAATTACCGATAATTCTGAAAAAAACTTGTTTTTTAAAAACTGCACGAGTTTATTTCTTTCTTTGCTTCAAAGCATAAATTGCCCGACTTCGAAGGAGGAGGACAATTTTTTTAAAACAACGAATTATTTGGTTAATTTTTAAAGAACGAATGGTATTCAGTAGAAAGTTTCAAGAATACAAAAAGTTCATATTATTTATTGTTATAGTTGATACTACAATTATTGTAAGTAATATTGTAAACATTTGTATTTGTCTTCTCCGAAACTGAAGTTGATCTTGAACCTCCTCCTGGCGCGCATGGTAGACTTTCATTGCCACGCATTTTTTCAACGATAGCCTGATGGTGTTCGCCATCTATCTGTAGATAGCTCTTGCTAAGATGTCTAAGAACCATGGTGTATTCACTTATACCTGTAAAATATTGGGACAAACTGGGGGACACCAGCCCACTTGATAAAGGGAGTTATCTAGAGTTTCAGATGGCGCCGACGTCGTTTCTTGTCATAATTCAGTAAACTGCAGTTACAGACCATACAGGGTGTTTTTGTGATTTGCGTCTCTGATACGTTCTGTGATTGTGCTTTTGTCGCCTTTAAGGTTATGTCAATTTGTTGTGAAATATTTTGAGGTTGATCGATCGATGTAACATGTTTTAGAACAAACTATTCTATTTATTTATTTATTTATTTATTACAAAGTAGGGATACAAACAGATAAATCCAACGAGTATCCTCTTTTTAGGTAATCTAATAGTAATCGAATAGTGAGCTGAAATAACTTACAAGATAAACATTATGAATGATGCATTATAGAATAAATATGAACAAATATGAATAAATGTGAACAAATATGAATAAATGTGAACAAATATGAATAAAAATGAACAAATATGAATAAAGTGACAATATACTTATGTACAATGTGAACAACATATAAACAATATGTAAACAATTCAAATGAGATATTATCTGTATATTGAAGTGAAAATAATCATTATTAGGTTAAACGAAGGCAGAACATGGATTTCACGTAGTTTTTAAACCTTAGAAATGAGAGCCTATGTACCTATGTTAATGTTATATAGAATTCTAATTATGAACAATTGTAGTGCGTACCAATTTTTAACCGACAAAACCAAAAAGGAGGAGGTTCTCTATTCGACCCGTATATTTTATGTTTTTCCATCATATTTTTTTATGTATGATCACGCATAACTTTTCACTGAGACGTCCGATTCCGATTTTTTTTTTTCAGTGGATAGGGTGTACTTCGACTTTGGTCCTATTTGAATTAAAAAGATGAAATCCACCCCTAAGGGTAGCGAAATGAAGGATATTGATCACTCACCTTCTGAATTCTGGTCCGTTAACCTTAACCTTACGGGTAGAAAAATAGGGAATAATTGATTTTTCACTAGTGAACATTAGCACACACATACGTAGTTGACAATGACAGATCGCTACTGACATTATTCTTGTTCCGTCAAAATCAGTATATTTTATGAGAGGATGAAATGATATACAAAGTAATGAAATAAACTAACCAGAACAACGAAAATAATTCATATTACAACAAATAGTAAAATTAGATAATCATATTATTTAACTGGTAATAGTTGAAGTAAGGTGGGTAAGTAAGTATTTTGGAAGTAATCAAAAAACAAGTAGGTAGTAATTGGTATATTTTAGCCACAAAAAATTGAAAAATAAAAACTTTTTAACAAAAAATTAAACCGACGAAATACGGAACTGAAAAGTAAAAAATAAAAACTTTTTAACAAAAAATTAAACCGACGAAAAAATCAACTGAAAAGCAAAAAATAAAATAAACCTTCTTAGTCTAAATGATAATTGAGCTCCTAAACTAATGTAAGTAACTGATTTTGAGTCGGCGCCAAACAAACTAGCAATTGAATTAGGTGAAGCGTAAAATGATGGCAGCGAGATGCACGGCTGCGTTTTGATGACTTCTTTCATAGATAATGATCTTCGATAATAGTTTGTTTGGCGCCGACTCAAAATCAGTTACTTACATTAGTTTAGGAGCTCAATTATCAGTTAGACTAAGGTTTATTTTATTTTTTGCTTTTCAGTTGATTTTTTCGTCGGTTGAATTTTTTGTTAAAAAGTTTTTATGTATGGTTAATTTTCTATTGATACGGCTCCACCGAGTTGGTACTTATATATTTCTGTTCCATGAACACAAATTCAAAGTCGGTGCTTGTTCAAAAATGTATGTGGATAGTAGAAAAGGCCTAACAAATTTAATTAATTAAAATGTGTCTTGAACGTTTCTTATTGCTAAAAAAGGTGAAAAAGGGACATTTCTTGATCTTTGAACCTCCGAAAGTAATTGAGAACTACGCGTTTTGACTTCGAATTAGTGTTCATGGGCAAAATACGTAGGAACACCAAGCGGCAAAACTCAACTCGACGGAGCCGTATCAACAATTAATTTGGACAATCCCGCTTTGCTTATGAAGTTGAATTTTATATTATTTTCTCTGTTCAAGATATTCAGACGTGTCTCAGGAAAGAACTTACATGTTTTGTATGATTTTCTGCAAATGACATGAATGAATGCATGAATCTCTACTCCACAAAAACTTTTTCAAATACTTCTTTTTCAAAATAAATTTGGATAGATTGATGAATAAAAGGAATACCAGAATTTCCCGTGAGATTATATGAAGTGTTGGATAATCCTCCTGTTCAATTTAGTATTGTCAGGTGAAAAGATTCCTTTTTTGTGTTGTCTTCTGTGGCACTTGGGTATCCAATTCTTTCTCCTTTATTCTGGGAACAGCAAAACTTGATTTAAATTTTTGACATAGAATTCATCATGGAGTAACAAATCCAATCTCAATTCATAGAATGAAAAGTCCACGCTTATTTATGGAATTCATGTGTTTATTAAATAAGTGATAATTATCCTAATAATGGTCATTAGCCTTATAGATCTTGGGAGAGGGCCTTGTTCTTCCGAACAACTGCTTGGCTTAGATATCCCTCCTTCTCCGATTATCTCATGCGGTATGGTACTTACTGAAAAATAAAAAAGAAGTCGATTTTGATTATTGTTTTCTCTCCTCACCTTTGTTAGTAGGGCTCACCTCTTCTGGAGAAGTCATTCTAAGATAGCTGGAAGCAGCTTAGACTGTCGCTGACCAGGAATCATCGATTTCTCAACTTCATCAATAGATTTTATGATATCTACAATTAACTCTCTGATTTTGTTCAGGTCAGAAGATTGTTAGAGAGGTAATAGTCCGGCAGAGATGGGCAGTGAATGGCTTAGTAATAGTTTGTATCGGAAAGTTTAATGGAACAATGTCAGCGGGGACATTTTCCAATCCCCTCAATTTTCAAGTTAATTCATCGTCTAGAGACATCAGTCCACTATCCTACCTTTTCTCCTTTCTTCGTGGATGTTTCCATGACCCCAAAAAGACCATTTGAGAAGACATCACTTTGGAAAAATCGATAGGTAGACTTAAAGAAAAATCCGATTTTTTACAGACTTATGTAAACAATGTAGTAAATTTAAAGGATTTCATCTCATTTTCGCGCCATCTGTCCTGAGTGGGATCTTGTTCGTAGAACTATAATCTTTGTAAACGATCAATTCACAATTTTTTACATAAAAATATGCAATAATGTTGACAGAAAAAGAAAATTTCATAGGTTAGAAGTTTGAGATTTAGCGTGACACAAACATTCCTTAACCGCGCCATCTACTAATGAAGTTCTAAGCAGAATTTAACGTTTTTCATTTGTTGTCCCCCAAAAATTCTAAACGGAATCGAATCAGTGGATACACCAGGGTTTTTAGGCATCTTAGTTCTTGCTCAGCAACTCCGCTCTTTGCCAAATTTGACACCGCTGTTGCCCTCAATGAGTGGTTGGTATTTTTTTTTCTTTCCACGTCTAGTCCCACCTGGTTTGCTCGTTTCTTAGTCCACTTTGCTATCTCGTTTTGCCTCACAGGTAGGTATGTTTTTGAACAATTGATTTCTTACTTTCCAAAATGGATTGGCAGTTAAAAATAAACCGGCACTTTCTATGTGTTCTCTTTTCGATTTTAATGCGTAAAATAATCGAACTGGACAAAAATTATAGTTATTTCTATTCATTACAAACCACTTAGATGAGGCACATGGCTTGGATCCGCCTTGGGTAGTTTTTCCGAAAATCGGATTGTATTCAATTCTGTTTGTTTTTTGGCCTGAGTCATCGAGTTCTTCCTTGAAAAACTGTTGCTTTGCTCTGCATCCTTCGCCTCCTCTCCACGCCGATTCATACGACAAAACAAAGAACACCTTCTTTTGTAGTCCCTCTGGGGTCCTAAGCAGCATTATAGTGACAGAAACTCATACTGTAACTTCGACTCGGTGGTTATCACGTAATCACCACTGAATCTACCACTATACAGTAAGAATAACTATAATTTTATATGTGTAAGGTTGTAGTCACGTAATTCCCATCTATGGTAGCCACTCCACAGTTCTATAACTTATTGGTGTCATTTGAGGTGTCTGAAACATTATGGCCACTGAGCAAATCACTTTAAAGATTTTCAAACTTAAAAGTGGGAAATAACCGTTGCGGTAACCGCCCTGTACCATTTAAATATCACTTAGGAGTCACAGTCACTTTCAAGAGAGTATGATAGTTTCGGTGACGTTTTGGTAACTTCCATAAAACCTTCAATGTGGCAGGCACTTGATTGTGATATGTGGTGATGGTTGCCACGTTCTTGCTATCTCCATAAGTGATAACCACAGTTCGCATTTAATAAAAGTCGCCACAAATTACAATAACCTCCAAAATTCACCATTCCGCGCGATGAGGAAAGCTACCTAAGTTTTCTCAAATTATTTTATTGTGGCATACAAAAAGTTTGTTTAATCTGTTACGTGAAACGTGAATGATATTTATTCAATATGAAATGGGTTATGCGTTTTCACTAGACAATTTTCCTTAATATTGAAGTGGCCGTGGATTGGTCAGCGCGATGACGAAAACTAACCTAACTTTTTTCAAATTATTTTATTGTGGCTCACAAAAAGTTTTTTTACCTATTACGTGAAACGTGACTGATATTCATTCAAAATAAAATGGGTTTTGCATTTACAATAGACAATTTTTCTTGCTTTTGTATGAAAAGGTTGATTTAAATAGATCGGATCTCTGACTTCTGCTCCTGCTTAATATTTATACTTTAATTGTTAATTATGTTTGCATAAATGCCGTCATTTCCATTACTTGTTAATTGTTACTTGATACTTGATAATTGTTGATTGGAGCTGCATGAATCCACTATACTTGCTACATGTCCTTTTTTAACAACTAATGAAGATGTACCCCAATTTCGAGGTTATAACTTTGAAGTGGCAGGTTATGATAGCTCGACGTGTTTGCCCCTTTCAAGGGTATAACACCTATTGTAATTTTCAGGTTATAACTTTGAATTGGTGAGTCATGGGCCTACGACGTGGGTGCCACTTTCCAGTATTGGAAAAGTTAATAATTTAGTTCCACTGGGCACTTTATGATGGGAGGAGCTTCAGAGTGGTATATTTACACTTTCTGCCACTTTAAAGTCATATTCTCCAAAAGCCGCCATATTCACAGGAATATGCTGGGTCGCCATTATTGGAGAAATGATCGATATATTCAATTAAGATTTATTCGTCATCAGCACTGCATCAAACGTAGTAATTTGTTACGTAAGTATTTGTTTCAACTAACCAAGATTGTTAAAACAATGTTTGAGGGATTTAAGTACATAATTTCAGAGACGAGTTATTTCCAAAATTATAATGTTTTCCTTAAATAAAGTGTATTCAGATGGTGCGTGCTCACAATCGAGCTACAACACCCATATTTCACATAAAACTTTCAATCGTTTTAATTTTATCCCGCTCAGAAGTATCCAAATTCAATATAGTTACTTACACGTTTGTATGTTTATCTTATATATTTTGATCGAGTGTTAGAAATACATCAGGCCAAATTGAAGAATGAGGAACATTTATCACAAAAATATGTTGCTGAACAGAGATAGAGCTACATATTATTTACACAAACGCAGTCAGTTGTTTAACGTGGTTGGAATGTGGCTATCTGAAATCCAGGAACGTAGATCGGAACGTAGCAGCCACCAAAAAAGTGTTCCCCATTTTGGTAGCCGCCGCGTGATAGAAACGTGTATATTACGTGGCAGTGGTTGTGGTCAAACACTTCAAAGTTTTCCAGAATCGTGGCAGCTACGTTCCGTCCACTTAAAATGCTACTTGGGGTTCCTTCGTCACAACTGTTTACTAGTTTTTTCAGTTCTTCGAATTTCAGAGCAGTTGAGCTCACTTTTCTACTATATTGAGCCTGTAGGTCTCTTCTCTTTGCATTTTTCGCGTCCCGGGCAGATTTAAACGCGACATCTTGGAATGGGTCAATTTTATACCATATTTCTGGAAGTGTTCTTCCATAATAATTTTGGCGGTGACATTCCAAATAGTTTTCACGGTGCTTTCTTTGTACTCCTTACCGTTACTTTTCTTCATGTTATGAGCCCAGTCCTTCAAGATTTTCGCAATTTCGCATACTGACGTTTCTCGTTCCAATTTATACCCTCTTGTTGCACAAACATCCGTGAACTGATTCCGACAAACTTCTTGTTTTTCTTTGTATTCGCTGGAGTCGTTTCTTCGATTTTAGCTTCTTTGAAAGTCCCGCAACGATACATTTTAGACGTTAAATATGAATCACTGACTAAATTATAGTAGGTATCCCAAGTAGCATTTTAAGTGGACGGAACGTAGCGGCCACGATTCTGGAAAACTTTGAAGTGTTTGACCACAACCACAGCCACGTAATATACACGGTTCTATCACGTGGCGGCTACCAAAATGGGGAACACTTTTTTGGTGGCTGCTACGTTCCGATCTACGTTCCTGGATCTCAGATAGCCACATTCCAACCACGTTGTGGTCACCTGGCAAAAAAGTGGATATGTAGTGGCCGACACTAGACACGTTAAACAACTGACTGCGTTTGTGTAAATAATATGTAGCTCGATCTCTGTTCAGCAACATATTTTTGTGATAAATGTTTCTCATTCTTCCATTTTGCCTGATTCATTTCTAACACTCGATCACCTATAAAAATATATAACATACAAACGCGTAAGTATATTGAATTTGGATATTTCTGATCGGGATAAAATTAAAACGATTGAAAGTTTTATGTGAAATATGGATGTTGTAGCTCGATTGTGAGCACGCGCCATCTGAATACACTTTATTTAAGGAAAACATTATAATTTTGGAAATAACTCGCCTCTGAAATTATGTACTTGAATCCCTCAAACATTGTTTTATCAATCTTGGTTAGTTGAAACAAATACTTACGTAACAAATTACTACGTTTGATGCAGTGCTGATGATAAATAAATCTTTATTGAATATTTTGATCATTTCTCCTATAATGGCGACCCAGCATATTACTGTAAATATGGCGGCTTTTGAAGAATATAACTTTAAAGTGGCAGGAAGTGTAAATATACCACTATAAAGCTCCTCCCATCATAAAGTGCTCAATGGAACTAAATTTTTATTTTTTCCACCACTGTAAAGTGGCACCCACGTCGCAGGCCCATGACTCACCACTTCAAAGTTATAACCTATAAATTACAATAGGTTTTATACCTTCGGAAGGGGCGAACACGTCGGGCTATTATAACCTGCCACTTCAAAGTTTTAACCTCGAAATTGGGGGTACATGTTCATTAATTGTTAAAAAAGGACATGTAGCAAGTATACAGGATTTATGCAGCTCCAATCAACAATTATCAAGTATCAAGTCACAATTATCAATTAACAAGTTTTTAAAATGATGGCATTTATGCAAACAGAATTAACAATTAAAGTATAAATATTAAGCAGGAGTACAAGTCAGAGATCCAATCTATTTAAATTAACCTTTTTATACAAAATCAAGAAAAATTGTCTATTGAAAACGCATAACCCATTTCATTTTGCATGAATATCATTCACGTTTCACGTAATAGGTAAAACAAACTTTTTGTAAGGCACAATAAAATAATTTGAGAAATGTTAGGTTAGTTTTTGTCATCGCGCTGACCAATCCACGGTCACTTCAAAATTAGGGAAAATTGTCTATTGAAAACGCATAACCCATTTCATTTTGAATGAATATCATTCACGTTTCACGTAATAGGTAAAACAAACTTTTTGTAAGCCACAATAAAATAATTTGAGAAATGTTAGGTTAGTTTTTGTCATCGCGCTGACCAATCCACGGTCACTTCAAAATTAGGGAAAATTGTCTATTGAAAACGCATAACCCATTTCATATTGAATGAATAATCATTCACATTTCACGTAACAGATAAAACGAACTTTTTGTAAGCCACAATGAATTAATTTGAGAAAACTTAGGTTAGTTTTCGTCATCGCACGGACCATTCCACGGTCACTTCAAAATCAAGGAAAATTGTCTATTGAAAACGCATAATCCATTTCATATTGAATAAAATCATTCATGTATCACGTAACAGGTTGAACAAACTTTTTGTAAGCCACAATAAAATAATTTGAGAAAACTTAGGTTAGCTTTTGTCATCACGCGGAATGGTGAATTTTGAAGGTTATTGTAATTTGTAGAACGTGGCAACCATCACCACATATCACAATCAAGTGCCTGCCACATTGAAGGTTTTAATGAAGTTACTAAAACGTCACCGAAACTATCTTACTCTCTTGAAACTGACTGTGACTTCGAAGTGTTATTTAAGTGGTACAGAATGCTTACCGCAACGGTTATTTTCCACTTTTAAGTTTGAAAACCTTTAAAGTGTATTGCTCAGTGGCCATAATGTTTCAGACACCTCAAATGACACTAATAAGTTATAGAGCTGTGGAGTGGCTACCATAGATGGGAATTACGTGACTACAACCTTACACATATAAAATTATAGTTATTCTTACTGTATAGTGGTAGATTTAGTGGTGATTACGTGATAACCACCGAGTCGAAGTTGCAGTATCAGTTTCCCTCACTATAATGCAGCTTGGGATCTGTTTACTTCAGGTACGCGTTGCTATGGTCGTAAGCCTCTCTGTTACTTTCAAGGTAATCGCGAAACATCACTCCCGATTTTTAAATCGCGTCACTGCAGTTAAATTGTCTAGCGCGCTGAATTACAGCGATAATCCACATAGTAGGTGGATTACCGATGTAATTCAGCGATAATTCCACACCTCTTATGGACATTCTAACACCTGAGTGAAATTTTCGATAAAAGAACGCCTGAATGTGAAAAACACTTGGTATTTTTCGAGAAAAAACATGCAGGCATTTTTTCACTAATGTCAAGACACTTCATTGTTTGTTTGCTTACCTACATTGCTGATGACATTTCATTATTTGTTGAATGTCAAGATTGAACACACTGCGGGTTTTGGTATTATTTTTGATAATGTGCAATGAATTCAAGTGATTGTATATTCGGAAACTCTTCTAGAGATTGATGACTCAGATCAGCTTAACCAGAGTGAACACATATAGTAATGATCAATTGCATTTCTCTAAAGTATAGCTACCTAGATTTTCATACTATTACATCAACTACAATGACAACAACGATGTAATTCTACTTTACCCAAAGAAAAAGCGTCCGATAACTGGGTATTTTGCAGATGGTTTCCGAAAAAAACTGTGAATGCTACTCACCCATGAAAAATACGCACTTCAAAAAATCTCATGAAAGTAAACCGCCAAATCATTCACAATTTTTATATCTGTGTTTGCCGCTCAGTATTCCATTAGTATTTCATCTTAGTTTCGACTGCCCCCATTAGATATCGCTCAATGCGGCGTTTTAAAAAAAAAAACTGGTAGAGCGATTTAGGCAACGGTACGATTTATGCAACCTTACCTACCCTAATATACAATTTAAGGTAGTACCGCCACGAGACAGTTGAATTAGGAAATTATTAAAATTTGGCATACGTATTGTTTAACATGTGAACAACACCTCTATAAAATTTTAACAAGTTTCACCATCCCGAACCCGATATATATATAATAGAAGTTTACTCAATTAACACGTAACATAAGGACCATGCATAGGCAAACAGCACATTATTAATTCTACCGTTTGTACTAAAATTAAGAAGTTTATGAAAAACGAGGAGGAGCTAGAGCAGGATATCACAGATATTGTGAAAAAAAATCTAACTGATTGACCATCTAGTTTGACAGATATAATCGAAACTACTCTCGTTATTCCAAATAGTCCACGGGGAAGCGCACATTATTAATTCTACCATTAGTACTAAAATTAAGAAGTTTATGAAAAACGAAGAGGAGCTAGAGCAGGATATCTCAGATATTGCGAAAAAAAAAACAAAGTTATTGACCATCTAGTTTGACAGATATAATCAAAACTACTCTCGTTATTCAAAATAGTCCATGGGGAAGAGCACAGCCTAAAGGGGGGGGGTCGTAGAGAAATGCGGATTGTGCCAGGGGACTTTTTAAAGAAGAACGGGGGACCATTTGAGGGTCTGAACGCGAAACAAACTCCTTCTCCTAGTTGACCCCATCGATTTTAACGATCCCCCCCCTTCCCCCCAAAAAAAAAGTTCAAAAAGAGTACTACAAAAAAGTCCATTGAAGTTTTATCGAAAAACGATAAGTTTTTCCCATGACGTATGATTTCTAGTGAAAGCGGGAGGAACATTTTTTTTTACTGCGCTTTTCGGGGACATCAATTTTTTGAGTCGCCGACTTTCTATAACGAAGAAATTTTCTAGAGTCGATTGGGGGGGCAAGTGCCCCCCTTCAAAAAAAATTTTTTTCGCGTTTCAAATCGAAAAGTCCTTTGAAATTTTTCGATTCCGTCGAATTTAACTGTCTCGTGGCGGAACTACCTTAAAGAAAATAATAAGAAAGCTGACTAATTCTCAAAAAAAATGGGAAAATTCCTAGAAAAAAAAAACTTTTTTGACAATGTAGTCTTTTTTTTAATCGGGCTAAACATTTTAATTTGGGAATCAAAAAATATTGTATCCGACTTTAAATAATTAAATATTTATGATAGGCAACTTCACTGGGATTGTCATATTGATTGTTTGTGTAAAAAATTACAGAGTACCTAGCTGTTATAGTCTGAAATTTATGAAGAACCACTGTAGTGAGTACACACTACTGTCATTGTACTATGCAAATTTTCATTCCCATATAAAGTATGGAGTTTTGATTTGGGGAAATTGTGCACATGTGAATAGAGTATTGGTAGGTACTTCAGAAATATGCGATTAGAATTCTTGCTAGTATCGATACTAGAACGAGCTGCAGATATTATTTAAAAAAATTCAAAATCCCAACTGTTGTAAGCTTATATATACTGGAAGTTTGTACATACGTCTAGAAAAATAAAAACAAGTTTTTGAATACTGTTGAGAAGCATAACCATAATACACGTTTCAAAGGCCAACTTTACAACCTGAGAATCACCGGACTACGCTGTACCAAAAAAGTTTTTTTTTTACTGGCTGTAAATTATACAACTCTCTTGATGAGCATATTAAAAGCTCCCTCAATTTGAATATTTTCAAAACAAGACTGAAACAGCAGCTAGTTCAGAAGGCCTGCTACACTATAGATGAGTACTTAGTATAATTTGTGTTATGTTCGCGATATATGCAATTGATTTGATTTGTATTCAATATAGCATACTTATATATACGACTGTCTCTCTTGTTGTCTCTTGTGCATTCACGTCTTCTACCTTTTTATGATATATTGTCCGAAAAGTATGTTCCTGCAAAGATGAATTTCTCAATTTTTATCATATATTTTAATTTAATGGTATGTATTTTATTTTATTTTGTTTTGATGTTTAATTTATTTTGTTTTGATGTTTATTTGTGACTTGTCATAAACATGCATCTGTCTTTGGTCCTTGTGATTGAATTTACATGTATATTTTATGATAAATAAATTGATTGATTGATTGATTTAAGAAAAAATCGTAGGTGTTCTGGTGAATTTATAAGTTTTAATTACTTTCCGCTTTTTATAGATTCGACTAATATTTGTGGAAATGACAATATCCCAACTCTGGAATAAACAGTCTCACAGTCTAATCCCCAACATATTTCCACCAACTTTTATATCTCAATATCCGCAAACCATCAGCACCCTACGAATAAATCAACAATGTATGCAACTCCGAGCGATTGGATAATAAACGCAATAAAAACATATGATTACGCGGAGCGCGGACCACTAGATCCACCCCTCCACTTAGTCTGGCTCCTCCTGAATACGCTATTGGACGCGGAGATGTTCCATCGGGGGAAAACACGCCACGATCAACGATCCGATCTGCGTTGGGCTGTGAGACCAGCGCTAACATTTGCCCGTGCCGTTCGCTCCACTTTAATCAAGTACACATGACCTAACCTAAAAAAGTCGCAGTAGTGTCTTTCGCGTCTCGTGTGTTTGGATTCGGGGTGATTTCGGGGATTTTCGCAGGCGAGATTCTTGTGCAAGTGCGTGGGGTGCTTTCGGCATTCTGCAATTAGAGACTGTCAAAATTCGCGTCAAAAACAGAGAACCAGTGCCCGTGTACGCTATGGAAATGGATCCTCAAGAGAGGGGGAGTGAAATAGGGGAAGAGAGTCCTGTGGTGAGTGATAAAAATTAGACTGATCTCGTTTCTTATGAGCAATTGCTTAGCCTACTAGAAGCTATCTGTGTTTTGCGAGATTTGCCAACGCCGATATAAAAAGAATAAACATTCTTGCTGGTTGAATATTGTCGAATGTAGAGTTGAAGTGAGTTTAAACAGCACGTAAAATAAAATAAGAAATAAAGTAACGTGAGAAATAATAATTTTCAGAGTGTTTAGAGAGCTGAGTAAATTAATGTAAGAAGTGAGAAGCTGTCAATCGAAATATGGGATTTTATGTTGAGGTTATATACCTCAATTCCAATGATGTATACTTGAAAAATTGGTTCTTGCTATTGTTTATTGAATAAAAAATAAGCCACTGTTGACAACGCTAACAATATTATAAAATCTTCGTCATCTAAAGACATTATTGGCCAAAAATGGCACTGAACACACCATTTACCAGTTATGAAAACAAAAACATATAGGTAGGTACCTACTAGGACTGAATAACTATCATCAACTTTCGTCAATTTGTCTAAATTATTCAGTATATACATGTGCATGACAACTAGTCAAAGTAATAGTGAGTTTATACAGCAAGTAAAATAAATTAAGAAATAAAATAAAGTAATTTAAAAAGTTAAAACTACACAACATCCATAACAAGTTCATACAGAAATAAAATAATATAAGAAGTAATATAAAATAAGAAGTAAAATAAAACATGGTTAACTTTTATCTTTTATTTTATTTTACATTGACTAGGTAGTTGTTAGGCATATCTACATACTGAATAATTTAGACAAATTGACGAAAGTTGATGATAGATGGGCATGATATATAATAGCTATTCAGTCCTAGTATATGTTTTTGTTTTCATAACTGGAAAATGGTGTGTTTTTACAATTTCGTTTTTGGCCAATAATGTTTTTAGATGACGAAAATCTCATAATATCGTTAGTGTTGTCAACAGTAGCTTATTTTTATTTAATAAACAATAACAGGGACCAATTTTACATCATTGAAATTGAGGTAACCTCAACATAAAATCCCAAATTTCGATTGACAGCTTCTTACTTTTTACATTAATTTACTCAGCTCTATAAACACTCTGAAAATTATTATTTCTTATTTTATTTTACGTGCTGTATAAACTCACTTTTAATTAATGTAAGAAGTGAGAAGCTGTCAATCGAAATATGGGATTTTATGTTGAGGTTATATACCTCAATTTCAATGATGTATACTTGAAAAATTGGTTCTTGCTATTGTTTATTGAATAAAAAATAAGCCACTGTTGACAACGCTAATAGTGAGTTTATACAGCAAGTAAAATAAAATAAGAAATGAAATAAAGTAATTTAAAAAGTTAAAACTACACAACATCCATAACAAGTTTATACAGAAATAAAATAATATAAGAAGTAATATAAAATAAGAAGTAAAATAAAAGATGGTTAACTTTTATCTTTTATTTTACTTTGACTAGTTGTTAGGCACATGTACATACCGAATAATTTAGACAAATTGACCAACGTTGATAATAGATGAACATAATATAATAGCTATTCAGTCCTAGTATATGTTTTTGTTTTCATAACTGGAAAATGGTGTGTTTTTAAAATTTCGTTTTTGGCCAATAATGTCTTTAGATGACGAACATTTCATAATTAGTTAGTTTTGTCAACAGTAGCTTATTTTTCATGTAATAAAAAATAACAGGGACCAATTTTACAAGTATACATCATTGAAATTGAGGTAACCTCAACACTAAATGGCACATTTCGATTGACAGCTCCTTACTTTTTACATTAATTTACTCAGCTCTATAAACACTCTGAAAATTATTATTTCTCATTTTACTTTATTTTAGTTCTTATTTTATTTTACGTGCTGTATAAACTCACTTCAACAATATTATAAAATCTTCGGCATTTAAAGACATTATTGGCCAAAAATGGCACTGAACACACCATTTTCCAGTTATGAAAACAAAAACATATAGGTAGGTACCTACTAGGACCGAATAACTATCATCAACTTTCGTCAATTTGTCTGAATTATTCAGTATATACATGTGCCTGACAACTAGTCAAAGTAAAATAAAATAAAAGATAAAAGTTAACCATCTATTATTTTACTTCTTAATTTATATTACTTCTTATTTTATTTCTGTATAAACTTGTTATGGGATGTTGTGTGGTTTTAACTTTTTAAATTACTTTATTTTATTTCTTATTTTATTTTACTGGCTGTATAAATTCACTGTTAATAGACAGAGTAAATTTGACTTTTCTTATGCCTTTAAATGAAAGGAAAATTGCTGTTCATGTTTGAATTCGAAAAGTTAGCGGTGATTTATTTGTTATGACCAACATGCCAAAAGTGTGTCCATGAGATGTGAGAGGTTAGGTTCTTTATAACTGCTGAAGAAGGACGATTTTTTCGATAGGACCGGCTGTATGTTGTGCCGAAAATTTGTGATTTACTGTTTGTAGTTTATGCTGGTAAAAAGGAGGCATTGTGAGTGATTTTTGGACGAAAAATCGTTGCTTGAAAATTACGCGATTTAGAACTAAAAAGTGAGCTTGTACACAACTCGAATTCGTTCCAAAAACATTTTCGGATAAAAATAAGTAATCGGTATTTGTTTTCGTCTACTATTTACATATTTGCGATATGTTCATTATAAAGCAAAGTTAAAATTTGACATGATTAATTGCAGGATAAATTCGGTTATCTCTCCGTTCAGAGATAGGTAGGTACTTCTTTTTCGATTGAATTATTTCGGTTATTTCATACACAGTTTCCGTTTTGAATTATTTGTACAATGACCTATTCGTACTATTCAACTACCTCTTTTTCCGAGAACCTCAATTTATATTGTCCCTTTGCTTCAAGTAAGAAGTAAATGGGTTTCTGTATACCTAGGATTGATACGAACACAGTGGCGGATTTACAGATTTGCCGCCCGTAGGATATTCAATTTTTGCCGCCCGTAGGCTATTCATCTTTTGCCGCCTCTAAATTTTGATATCTTAGTCCACAATCATATCACTTGTGCTATCCATTCAGCCAGACACTCTTACCGAATGGTCATGTCGTTTGTTCTGGCGTTACGACACAAATACGACTACCTACGCAATTGCATGCGCTCTACTCTTGCCTAAAAATCTAAGTCCGATGTTTTCTCACATTGAACCGTACCTAACGAATACGATGTACATGCATATTATTTAAAAAGCAACTTATCAGAAAGGAAAATGATCGCCGAGCTCATAAAAATTATTTTTTCAGTTATGATTAATTACTTTTTATATATCGTATGGATTTTTGAAGATCGTGTTCACAGTAAACACGATAACTTTCGAAAAAATAATTTTTTCACTCCAATTTTTTTTAATATACTCATTTGACTGGAGAGAAGCCGTTGAATAAAAAATTGCTGCTAAGTATTGTTTTATCTTATTATAATTAATTCATTCCGATTGGCATTTTCTGAGAAAGTTGGCTTTGTGAAAAAGTTAACAAATGTACTAAGTAATGTAAACATTCAATTTAAATAATTCGTGTACGACATGAGCGCTTAAGGCATGCTCATTTGGATTTTCCAAACTTTTTCTTACTACAAATAAAATAATTAACTGATGAAATGTATCAATTTTCTAATCAGCAAATTGTCTAACTTCATATTTTGTGGAAGGAATTTTTTTATTGTCAAGTCGCAGTCGTTCAAATATCAGTTATTCGATTAATTTAAACCAAAAGACTATATCTCTATAAGATATTGAACTAGTTTTTTATTTAATAAAGATTAGTCAATTTTAGTCAGTATTTTTTACGCATAAAGAAATAACTTTCTGAAATTGAATTTGACAGTTTGCAAACTTGCTGCAGCAATCATGATTAGACCATCGATATTATATCAAGATTGAATTGTGTAAGGAGATCTCATTATTATTAGGTACACGGAGAAAAAATTATAGCAATTATCAGTGAAGAAAATATGCACAAAAAAACTAAAATTTCGATTTTTGTTAAATATTTTAATTTCTCTCCAATTTTCGAAATTCGTATTTTATGTGTGTAGAATAATTTTTTTTTAATTTATGAACTAAATTTGCCGCCCTAGGCTCCAGCCTACTCAGCCTGCTGGTAAATCCGCCACTGTACGAACATTTTCGATCATTTAGGAGTACCCACAGGTGAGTATTTTGTTGAAACCTATTGAAAATTGTTGCTATGAGGTAGGTATATTCATTTGGAATCAAGTTTAATGTAGAAACTCAACATTTAATGTGAATATGTTCATTTAAATAGTAAATAAAGTAATACTCTAAAGTAAAGAAGAAAAAAATATTCAAATCGAAAAATAAAACTTATTTATAAGAGCTAACTAACAATTTAATAATAATAAAAGGTAATTACTAATTTCCTATTATTAATATAATATATTATTTGTTTTAATATAATAATTCAGTTTAGACTTGAATATACAGGGTGCCCTATATAAAACTCCGCGTGCAAATATCTGGGAAATGAAAGATCTTCAAATCAAAGAAAGCAGCTGATTTCGATGTCAAAGGCTCCTCTTATTTACGTAGAGATCCATCATTCGGGCGTCGCGACACCGGCGCCATTTTTTTAAATTGGCACTCAAGATTTTTCATGGCTTTTTTGGATTATGCATCTAATTCTGAATACAGCGTTATAGCACACTCATAGTTTCCCTTGAATACTGATGAGAAACAGTTATTTTATTACATATTATAGAGAGGGCCATGGATGTGTCAAAATAAAAAGCAATAATACGAGTTTAGTTGATCTACCAGTTATGATTGTATTTCCCGTTCAGTGTCATCTAGTGTGTTACTACATAATCGCAGACAATACAAACTAAAATAAATGTTTCAAATTAATTTTGAAAAATTGACTTTGAACTTAACTCGACCAACATGATAATTACGAAAAATGAAACTGATAACATGAATTATTTTAGTATGTGTTCAAATTGCCTCCCCTCACGTAGGATACACATTTTGTTATACATTTTCTCTAAACAAGAAAGTTACATCTAATATTTCTAGATCATCATCAAATAGATTCATAAAATCACAGTTGTGGCATAAGCAAAGCAACAGCAACAGCAAAGGACCTAAAACAGTACCTTGAGGTACACCGAATTTTGTGTCAATAGGATATGAATGCACATTATCCACCCAACTGATTTGTTTCAGGCCATATAGGTACTTAGTCCTTAATTGTAATTTAATGCATATTTTACGAATCTAGGATTCGTCAATATAATATATTTAATTTTTTTATGAAACTAATAGGTATGCAGTGATGGAAAAACAAACCTTCCTAAAGAGATAAGATTCATTTTTACAAGAATATATTTTAAACGTGTTTAATTCAAACATGTACATGGAAAAAGTCTCTCGACATCAAGTTATAGGTAATTATAGGTAACTATACATTATACAAAGCATAATATGGTGAATTTTGTATGGCTTTATTAGAATTTTTCATGTTTTTTGAATGGCTTCATGTGGATTTGTGTCATTAAGTGTGTAACAGATAAATTTTATACGGTTGATTGTTAGCCTCCCCCCTCTAGTTACAGCAAAGCTTCCGTTCAGTTTCTCGCAGATTCCTATTTATGATACATCTTTTCATCTGAGATAATCTTTGGGATTATTATCACAATTTGGAAAAAAAAAAGTTATAGTCGTTTCGCCGTTTTTGGTATTTTGAATATTCTCTTATTGGTTTAATATGAAACAATAAACTCAACTATTATTGGAAACTTCATGAAAAATACTGTATTGGAAAGGAGTAGGTACCTACTTTCCGTCGGACAGATATATAAGTACATAAAATTATGTTCATTTATATCTCAGTTGGGATATTATATGAATGTCAATAACTGTTTCGCTTTGCGACGTTATGACTGGTTCGAAGAAAATCGTTCGTAATAGGAAACATATTTCCAACCTATTCAATGTACATAGCAAAATAAATCAAAACACAACAGTAACGTGTTCAAAGAATAATTTAAATTTATAAGGTTCAATTTTTTTGGCTCACTTCGGACAGTGTCTTGGCAAGCGTCAACCTTTTTGAGCAGGAATCTTCTTGGTTATTACCTACTATTATGTGAGTTATCAGACCAAGTCTAGTAATACAGGAGGAATTTAGGTATGTTTAAAAAAATGGGTAAACCTGCCAAAGTGAAATGTCATGATTTTCACGATATTTCGACAGATGCTTCAGAACACGATAATAAAAATAGATCCATCGAAATTTTTCCGCAAAATCGGTTATTTTCGGAATTATGGCCCTTGAAAGATTCGAAAAGGTCTTTATTTTTCCAGCAGTATATGGAACCCTCGATTTCTATTCGATATCTTCTTCAATGCAATTCATAACAGTTTTTTTTCGGGTTTAGGAAAATTGTTTGCTTTCAAAAAATTAAAAATCGTTCGACATTTCACGTTATACATTTCATCTGTCAAAGAGAGAACTATAATCTTCGCATCTGTTTTCTACATTGTTGCCAATTATTCAATTCTTGATAAATCTTCAAATATCCGGTAAGAGCACTCCTGCTTTCCGAAAATAGCTGAGAGACTTTTCTTGGGTGTTTTTCCCCCTGAACACCAATCCGGAAGAAAAACGTGGCGCTCTCGTACCCTTTCTGAATTAGAGAACTTTTTCTGATCCAGAACACGTATTTTCCAAGCATGGTTTCTATGACGAATGGTTTGTTCATTATGTGAGTTTAGATTGACCCATAAGACACTGCTGTTTCATCGACCACGTAAGACATTTGTGAACATTTGTGCCATCCACGGATAAATATATTTTGAGAACCTCATCATGTTCTCCATTTCAACTGGTCGGATGAATCACCCTATAGTTTTAAGTATGCAGTGGCTAAAATTATATAAACATTAATATTTAAAAAAGTAAACAATGAACTTATGTATAGTTTCAAAAATCGACACATTATTTTGAATTTATCCGCGGATAAATATATTTTGAAAACCTCAGCATGTTCTCCATTTCAACTGGTCGGATGAATCACCCTATAGGTAATAAATATACTTACTCCATATCCATATCAACGAGGATCCAAATGACAGAATTTGAAATGTATATCGATAAATCCAGTTTTTAATTGCCAAAAAACACTTTGGATCTTCGAATAAAAATACACATCTGATTGTTTTTGCTTTTTATAGGCGTTTTTTTCATTCAATACCCACTAATCACATGGAAACTACTGATTTGAATGAAATAAATAAATATGGTCAGGTACCTCGCAACGAACGAGTTTGTAAAAATACACAAATTGAAATAGGATAGCGGTATAGTCATGCTTATTCCAAAAATGCCAAATTATCACTTTTTATGCATAATTCTTCAAAATCAATTTGCATAAAAGGGAACTTCTGCTAAATCCCAATAATACGGTAAATTACGACTGGATAAAGGATAAAGTATGGAATCATTGATCTAGATATACAGTGAGGACCAAAAGTCCCCCCCCGTAACTTCTACGTTTTACACATTACAAACAAAAATTCAATAATAGTTGTAGGGTTCCGTTTGTACTGTTTAATGGCTTAAGTTTTAGTTATACAGGGTGTCTCAAAAAAGTGCGGCAATATTTTTTTAGATGAGACACTTTGTATATAATTGTATTTTTGGATTATACGTAACATTCTAAACAAGTTTGATGAATGGTGTTATATCAGATAAGTTAATAGTGTTCGAATTATGAACATTTGTCAATTATTATTTTGACTTAACTATCCTAACATTTTGTAAGCTAAATCTGCTGTCACATGAATTTACGACCTGGTGTTGCAAAAACTCTCTGATCGTGAACTCCAGTAAAACCTTTCTCATGCAGTTTTTGTTCAGAAATGAAAAAAATAAAAATAATTTTTGAGTGAAGGTTGGCAACAAATATGTCGAATCGTCAAGTAGCACCAGATTCCTAGGTATAGTTTTCCCAATATCAATTGCAGAAGCATAAAAAAATCTTGCGGCGAAATCCTGTGAGCAGCAGTGGCGGAGATAATTATTTTTATTTAGATATTTCAATATCCTAAAACGTATTTCGATCGGCACACACCAAGACCACAGACGCTACTGGTTTTTAATCTTTCAGAGCTATTAAAACACAAATATAACGCGTGATTTATGACCTCCCATCGTATAGACACACCTGCCAGCATTGATGTCCGACTTGATTGACCCAGACGAATCGGTTGCAGAACAGACGGCAGTCACTCAAGTCCACGTTGACCAGCGGGCTCTTTGTGCCGACGGAGACTGTATACAAGTAGTACAGATTATTTTTCGTTCCGTTTCTTCGCATATACGGTCGTGTTAGCGAAGTGAGTTTTTATTTGCTCCCTATAGAAACAGCTTCTGCAATTGATATTGGATGGACTATACCTATATTGATAGCAAAATGACTTTCCAATCTAGCATAAGCCAAATAAGTAAAAAGGTCAATAGTGGATATTACGCGATAAGACAATTAAAATAAACTCTGAGTGCAGATCAACTCCTCAACGTTTACTATGCTACTGTCCACTCTCATATATCATACAACATAGCTCTGTGGGGTTGCTGTGCTAATATAAATAAAATATTTATTTCACAAAAAATGGTCATTCGCCTGATACACAACCTGAGCTATAGGGACTCTTGTAAACAATATTTTATAGAATACGGAATCATGTCCCTGCCTTGTATTTACATTTACAAATTTGTATTGTTGCTGAAAAAAAATATAAACAAGTATGGTATGCATACTTATCCCACCAGACATGGGAACATTGTAAGAGCCCAAAAACATAAAACCAAATCGTTTGAGAATTGTCCATCACATGCAGGGGTAACATTCTTCGATAATCTTCCTGGAGATATAAGAGATGAGACATAGAAAAACGTTTCAAAACCAAAGTAAAGGAATTTCTACTTCAGAACTGCTTTTACAGTGTTGGTGAATACCTTGGTAGGTGAGGTCACTCAAATTATAATTTCTCAACTGATTGTCATAAACTGTTAGATGTTGAATATGTTTTATTTTTAAATCTATTTTATTTTGTTTGTAACAATGTTTCAATGAAATGTGATCGTTCTCTGTTAGTGTGGATCATAGACAAATTAAAAATAAAGAGACTGAAACATTGGCGATCTTGACCATCAAGTTTTTGGTACGGCCAGTCGCGCATGGAGCGCTGCCCGCAATCCACAGACGACTGATGACATGATAATTTTCCAATTTCGACATGTGTCAGAAAATAAAAGATTATTGTTTACAAATGTATTTTTTATTATGACAAACCACGCAATCATTTCAGAATAATTCTTCTACTGTTATTGTCATCGAAAAATTGATGACAGAAATTATGAAATTATACCTAGTAACTTGAATTAGGAACCCAACGTCGAAAATAGAATGTTTTGTTATTCGAGTTGACGCTGAAATTCCTGGAAATATTCTTTTACATGGTAAAATATAAACTGCTTTTCACAAACTGATACTTATTTCCATCCATCAGTTGCAGAAATGTTTTCACAAACTGATACTTATTTCCGTCCATCAGTTTATTCCTTTCCTATCACCATTTGAGGAAGTACGGAGATTATCATCAAACTGGAGTATTTGTTATACCTACTCGTTCTCCTTTGTGCTAAAAATTAACAAAATTATGGAAGGTTTGTTGTAGATGTAAAAATGTAAATGTTTTGGTTGATTTGAAGATAAGACTGAAGAATATTTTTAATTTTGTTGTTTTTCAGAGTTTTATTATTGTTTTGTCTGTAGTTGTACCTTTTCCTAGATACAATAAAATGCGTTTTTATAGTGTTCAACTTATTATTCTTGTTTTATAAGAACTTCAATTTTGTTCTTGATATCACGATACAAAGATATGTTTTGAAACTTTATTTTAACCACGAACGAACTAACAGATTCTACGAATCGATTACTGTCTATATTTTATTAGTGATCGATTTGTCATTCCTGTATTTCATATGATACAACCATTCATATGAAATACAGAAATGGCAAATCGATCACTTATAAAATATATACCATATCCATCATATAAAAGTAACACATTCGAACCACCCGCCTTATCTCAATCGGTAACTGAAGATAAATCTGTTTTACCAACTGTACTAACTTAGTTCGGCCAGTTGCGAGATATGTCGCCACTGTCTAAACGTGGTGCCAACTTTTACTGCAGGTTTGACAACTCTCTTTATTTTTAGTTTCTCTATGGTGTGGATAAAATGTTTATACATATTTATTTCTCATTATTGAATAACTTGTTTTCATTATTGAGTTATTCTAATCTTTTTTTTTTGCTGACGAATATATCATTATGTGATCTGAAAGGATTTAATAAAGATTTTATTTATTTATTATTATTATTATCTAATGTTGCTAACTGCTGATGGGCACCATGAGTGGGGTACTTAGCTCGGCGTACCATTTTTACAATTTTTAAGTTGTTACCCTTACTGGTCCAGGCAAATGATTAAATTATCGCGTAAACGTAAAAGTTTCTCGTAAATAAAATTATAGTTTTAAAAAACTAAAAAAACAGGCATATGGCAATAAGGACTAAAAAGTTGAAAATAACAAGAATAAAGTCATTGACCAAAAATCTTCTTTTATGTAAAAAAGAGTGAGGTGCTTGATATCAGTTATCTGGTTATCATTATGAAAAGTGAGTGAAGATGAAACTACAAAGTCAAACTTTTAAAATTATGGGTTTGACTTAGGTACCCCACCTTACTGGGTTACATATCGGACATTAGAGAGTTATTGCAACGTCCGTTCTATAGTTATTTTAATAAATTTATTTTATTTTGACATATATTCATGCGCATTGTGTCCGACTTTGAGGATATCGTCAATATAAAATACAGGCATCCCTTACGTTGTTTAAATAAAGGCCAAGAACCTTTTACTAAAAGTTCCTTTATTTTGACAGATTTGTTTTTTTTCTGTCATATATATGTCGCCAGTTGAAAATCTAAAGTTTGTTAAGCCCTGCTCGTCTATATATTTTCAAAATCAAATAAAGCAGGTTCATTTGGTGGTGGTATATTTTCTACCACAACAATATGTGAAGAATTAATTCGTCCAAGTGTCACTTATGCGTCTAACTATCGAACATTAGTGTGATTCTCTTCATTAGTTTATTTTTTTAGTGAAACAATGACTGAAGAAAAAGGGAAAAAAAATTGAGATTCCCATTCGAAGACGATATAATTTTATTACGTGAGGTTGTTTCACATAATTTAACGTACTTGTCAAAATAAATCTTGAACATAAGCATCTTGGTTTGTTGCAATAACACCCTTTCGAAATCGCGTTAGAGGATACTTTAGTAGCGGATCTTTCAATAAAGTCAGACATTATTTGTAAGTTGCAATAACTCTCTATTATCTAGATGGGCATGTTGTTAACAAAAATAATAACGCATAAAAGAGTTGTTGTTATACAGTAATATCAGTGCATACCAACTTAATATGTATCTAGCTCATTTCAGCTAATTAGTTGCTTCCTTCATTTGAAAAGGCTGCTAACAAGTAACTGCATTTATAGTGTGCTTTGTTCTATTGTGACTATTGTCTATTCGATTCTGCTAAATCAGAATGTAAACAAAAAGTGGTATTTTTTTGGATGTTGTAATTTGGCCTGTCAGAAAACAAAGGCGATTTTTTTCAAAGAAACCCGCTTGTAGATACAGTATATAGGTCTGTTTCAATAACGAAACGAGAAGTTCAGCGACCTTCGAAAAAAATCCAAACTGTTGATAGCGCGATCACAAATCTATACTCCAGCGTTGCCAACCATTTTACTATGAGAGATGTGTTTTATATGCAAACGAGGAACATAAAAATTTAAGCATTATTATTTCTTCCAGAAGATCATCCCTAGCAACTTTTTGTGTTGATATTAGTTGCGATCCTCGAAAATGAAAGCCTGACTCAAATTTTGCCTGTAGCTGTAGGAAAGAGCGGTCTGTTTGGTTGACGATGTTTTTTGTTTATCTTTAGAACATCCCTGAAAAGTGGGCGACATCTTTTAATTTACCTCTAAGCAGTTTCTTTCAGACAAACTGGAAACACTTAGTCATCCCACTCTCAAATTGTTAAGCTTAAAACTCGCTGAACATCGCTTTACCAAGAATTACGTCGCAATTTTGGAATTTACTGCAATGTGATGTTTTCCTAACGGCTGCAACTTCCATACATTCAAGAAAAATGTTAATGTATGTATTTCCTATCCACTTTCCAACCCTAATATTATCTATTCTCTTCTGAACATATACCTCCTGTTTCGCGAATTTATGAACATTATCGTTCATCCATTTCCTTATATCGCCTAGAGGGCAAACTTTTGTGTAACCAAAACTTGGATAAAATAATTAATAAAAAACCTTTTTAAAGACAAGTTATTATTCAAGTGCACTAAAAAGTAAAAAATAATTGCTTTGGATGTGTAGGTTATTCCGTGAGTAATACATTCAATCAATCAATCAATCAAGATATACTTTATTGTCAGAAGAAAAAGTTCTCATGGACAAAGCTTAGTAACAATGAATACAAATAGTATAATAAAAATGTATAAATAAAAGTGTCTGTGACAAAATTTAAAATATGATATACGCATACAACACAACACGAAAATACACGATACAACGGTAAGACTATAAAATAAACCGAAGATTCTGTTGATAATGTTACATTGTAAATAATCAAAATATGAATTTGTAACAACACATACATATGGTTTTGTAGAGTATAAATAATATGAGTAATATACAAATAAAATTAAAATAAATATAAAAGTTGAGGCTAAGCATGTAAAATAAAATAAAATATATATGAGAGTTATGAGGATTGAAAATAGTTATCTCATAACATGTAAAATAGACAATAGAAGAAGCTAAAATGTGGTGGTAAAGTAGGCATTAAGGTCATCAATTTTCTTTTAAAGCCCTTCCTGAACCGTCTGAAGCAAGTTATATTCCTTGTGCTAGGAGGCAGGTGATTGTAACTTTTGACGCCATTGAAGATAATGGAATCTTTTACCATTGTCTTGGTAGTCTAATGCTGTTATGTTGTCGTGTGTTGTATTGCGAATCAGTTATTTCAAGAAGATTTTTGTTCTTGTGTATGAGGCTGACTGATTCCAGAATGTAAAGGGATATAACTGTTAAGATTCTGTGCCCTCGACACGAATCTCTTGGTTTAGTTTACAAATATATCTCAGAACTCTTTTTTGTAGAACGAATACATTTTGTAGTAGGTATTGGCTACATCCTCCCCAAAATGCGATACCATACCTCAAATGTGACTTTATGAGAGCGAAGTAAGCAGTCCTTGCTGCTGAGTATCCTAGCTCATTCGAAATTACCCGTATGGCGTAGCATCCAGATGCCAACTTACTACAGAGGGATTCAATATGGATTT
This sequence comes from Gonioctena quinquepunctata, assembly GCA_018342105.1. Lineage (NCBI taxonomy): Eukaryota > Metazoa > Arthropoda > Insecta > Coleoptera > Chrysomelidae > Gonioctena > Gonioctena quinquepunctata. Next base: position 1,424,714 of record JAFIRS010000053.1, on the reverse strand, counting down.
CAAATTTTAACTTATTATCAATATCTAACCCGATAAACTTAGATGATGTTTTATTGCATAAGTGGTCAATACCAGTAGATATTTCTGGGAGATTGCAACGAAATGTTATGATATTCGTTTTTTTCAAGTTTAGTACTAAACAATTAGAGTGACACCATTTTTGTATTACTGTTAACACTCTCTTTATTTTATAGTGTAGGTTTTGCGCAGTTTTGTCGTGCCATAGAAAGGTAGTATCATATGCCAAGAGAGTGATTTTTGCCGTTATATTCAAACCGGTGATATCATGTATGTATAGCAAAAATAGGATTGGACCAAGAACATACCCCTGTGGCACTCCATATTCGATATTAGCTATGCTTGAGACTGTACTACAGCGCACTAACTGCCTCCGATTCAACAAGTAGGATATGATCCAATCCAGTCTTGTATTGCGAAAGCCGCAGTCAAACGCTTTGGAAAAATCACAGAATACCGCCGCAGCGCATTCTCCGACGTTGATTTTCCTGTATACCTCTGACATAAACCAAAGCTTGTCGCGCAAAGTTTTCAGTTCGAATACAAAATCGACAAGCTTTTGAATCTATAACTCCCGGAATAACCTACGTCACATATCCAAAGCAATTATTTTTTACTTTTTAGTGCATTTGAATAAAAGTTTGTCTTCAAAAAGGTTTTTCATTAATTATTTCATTTTGTGCTTTTTAATACTTGAATACGCCTTAATCTATGCATTTTTGTTAAAGCATCGTTGGAGACCATCTAAAGATTAACTCATCCATCATCTTCAGTTAATGAATTTTAACTAAAAATCCATAATTGACTAAATTCATAATCTCCGACCCCAAAAACCCCCACATACCAATTTTGAATCGAATCGGACCATAAATCTAAATCTCGTCCGCTATCTTGGAGCGCCATTTTGTTTTTTTCTATAACAAAAATTCCATGAGCCGCCATTTCAATTTCATAAATTTTGTCAAAAAATTCATAATCTCCTACTTTGAAAACCCCCACATACAACTTTTGAATAGAATCGGACCATAATCACAAAACTCCTTCGCCATTATGGAGCCGCCATCTTAATTTTATAAATTTTGACAAAAAATTCATAATCTCCGACCCCGAAAACCCCCACATACCAATTTTGAATCGAATCGGACATAATCACAAAACTTGTCCGCCAAAAAGTACGTCTCATGTATAGCCTATACCAAATAATTTCTGTTAATAGCCACAGTTCGGGCATCTTCGAGAAGAATTGGTTGTTAGGTAGGGGAAGGCCAAAATGGTCATTTCAATATTGGTTGAGCTCTATGGTTATGGTCTTTCAAATGAATGAATGTGTTCTTCAATTCTCGTAGAAATGTTTCTAATAGTTTTTCCGATATAAGAGTTATCACAATTATTGTAGATAAGTTTATAGATGCCACTTTTGTCGCAGGGATTAATTTTATCTTTGGTGTCCACCAGTAATGAACCCAAAGTGTTAGTAGTTCTGTAGGAAATTATGATGTTATCGAATTTTCTATAGAAAAATTTGGAAATATCTAAATAAATGTCTTTTGAAAATGAAAGTGAAAAATATTTTATATCTGTAGGCTGATGGATAGAAGGCTATATTTCTTTCTCTTTTTAGAGATATTTTGTTAATCAACTTGATGATGATGTTAGGGTTATATCCATTATTTACTGCAACTTGTTTAGGATATTCACTTCTTTTTGAAAGTTGAGGGCAGATAAAGGATCGTTCAGTAGTCTATATATGTAGGAATAAAAGGTAGACATTTTATATTGAAACCGATGATTGAAATCTAAGATCAAGGCAAAGTTTCAAAAGGAGCAATATATCGTTATCGAGGGGGGGGGCGGGTCTGATTTTTTTTTGCTGCGCTTTTCGGGGACATCAAGTTTTTGAGTCGCCGACTTTCTAAAACGAAGAAATTTTCTAGAGTCGATTGGGGGGGGGGCAGGTGCCCCCTTCAAAAAACATTTTTTTCGCGTTTGAAATCGAAAAGTCCTTTGAAATTTTTCGATTCCGTCGAAAATAGTTTTTCTAATTCAACTGTCTCGTGGCGGAACTACCTTAAGAATGGAGGTAAATAAGTTGATCACATCAAATGAGACCAAAATACATTGTTCTGTTATTTCGAAGTTCTCTAAGGCATTAATTAGCGGAGAAGTATTTTTCATAGTAAATTTAGGTGAAAAATTGACTAGTTATTAATTAAGGTTAAAACGAAACTTGAGATTTTGATGACAGGTGTATTGAGAAAACTAACCACAGGTCTAATGGGACAATTTAATTTATGGATTTTAGGTAATCCAGAGTCGAGGGGTGGATGGGTTACTAGAAATCAATTTTGAATATGGGTATTTATTTATTGTTCTTTCGATAATGAGATAACTGCAATTCGTATTCTGATGACAGACAACGAACGACAAGGAAATGGATGCAAAATTGGCTTGAAATGTATTCCAAGTAGATTTTCTCACTATTAGAATGTTTGAGGATTATCTCGAGAATAGTTATTTTCTTGTCGACGGTTCGTCAAAAGAGGTCATTACTGAAATTGTTGGTATTATTATAATGTGAATGGTCTATAGGAAACAGATCACGATCTAGTATATATTATGGTATATTTTAGAAAACGGATCCATTCTTATGGGACCTGTATGTATTGAAGGATATAAATAATATGGTTTCTCATTATTCATTTATTGGGTAGAAAAAAGATTTAAATCTCATCTGATCCCTTGTCCAAGACAAGATACTTTTTCTTAATCGAAAGTAGGTACTTCTTTTAAAAATCCGACTTTTGTCAATAAATATTTTTTTTCTTCATTGTTTTTTAGTTTTCAGATTGTGCTTGTGATTACCAGGATCAGTACCTACTTCTGCCACCATGGGGGCTGTCATAGTTTCATCTATCCCCTCCAGCCTAAAGCACACAGCCAATATGAATTGAATGCGTTGATATACAGGGTGATTCAAAGGTACTTTGACAAACTTCAGGAGGTTATTCCTCACAATATTCTAATATGAATTGTCCGATTAAATATATGTCCGGAAACGCTTCGTTTCCAACATACAGGGTGTTGAAGTTTTATTTTTATTTTCGTTTTTTGTTAAATAACTTTCGAAATTGGTATTGAGAGGTTTTTTGAGGTGTCGAATTCGAACCTGATGTTATTATTGCTCTTACTCGTAGGGGGCGCCACCTACACATCTTTTTCTTTTTTTGAAGATTCATAACTTTTTTGAGCCTACTTCTAGTACATTTTTCAGTAAAAAAATCAATTCCTCTATCATATCTACGTAAAAAAGCTACCCTTGTTACAAGTCGCTATAAGCAACCGTTTTCTAGATATTTGGACTTGAAAATTTCAAGTCGATTATTTGATAATAGATGCGTGTTGAAGTTATTACCATTATTTTGCATTTTTCACAAGAATGCTTAGGAAATGAATTTGACGTTTAAGTAAGTAGGTAGTTTTGGTTTTTTGTAGGGGGTGCCAACTATTCTATTTATTTTTACTCGTTTGAAATAGTTATATTTGTATCAAGGGTGCAAAATCTGTATTTTTTTTATTAAAATTTTTAAGAAATATCAACATTTTATTTCAAGAAATTTTTAATATGTAGAATAAAATAAAATAAAAGAAACTAAATTGAATTCAAAAAAAATTGTTCAAAGTGTCCTCCTTCAGCGAAGATACATGCATTCAGTCTTCTAGTCATTGAATCTCGTACCCGCTCAAAAATTAATGGTGCGTGTTTCTTATTGTTTTACAGGCGTCTCTATTCGGTTTCTTAGATCTTCCTCGTTCGCCACTGGAGTTTTATAAACTAGTCCCCAAAAATTAAAATTTAGCGGGTTTAGATCTGGGGATCTTGGTGCCCACGCCTGGTTTGGTTCTTCTACACCCCTACCGATCCATCGGTTTGGATAGACAGTGTTAGGAAATTCTCTGGCTACAACGCTTAAATGGGCTGGAGCCCCATCATGCATAAACCACATGCGGATACGAATTTCTAATGGTACATTCTGAAGTAGTCCTGGCAATTCATTTTCTAAAAAGTCTCTGTAAGTTGCGTCATTCAGTCGGAACGGAAGAAAGAAAGGACCTATCAAGTAATTATCAATTATTGCCGCCCATACGTTTACAGAAAATTGATACTGATAATGTCTTTCACTAACTGCTTGCATGGTTGTTATGGAAGTTTGTGACACATAGTAATCCGTTGGGGAAAGTCTCGTGGCAAAAGAGCTTGTACCCTTTGAATATGGTACGGATAAAATTGTTGATCGTGGATAATTCTCCAAACTGTGGACTGAGTAGAATTGAGAGCTTCAGCAATTATTCTTGTACTTGTTTCTGGATTCTCCACGAGAGAGTTCAAAACAGCTTCTTCCAATTCTGGGGTTCGGACGGCTCGTGGTGTTCCAATAATATCAGCTGCCCTCTTAAAGCTACATGTTTCTGCCAAACGACGGTGGAGACTGGTAAATGTTGGAGCTGAAGGCAGTACTCGATTAGGAAATCGCTCCTGGTAAATATGTCTTGCTTCGCGCGCATTGCCATCCGCAAGGCCTAAACGGAATGCATATCGGCTAAATGAGCATTATTGTTTAAATAATCCATTTTTTCAAAATTAGTGTTTAAAAACTTACAGAAACTTCAACAAAACAACAAAACGTTTAACTGTCACATAATATGTAATTAGCAAAACTACTCACTTAAACGTCAAATTCATTTCCTAAGCATTTTTGTGAAAAATGCAAAATAATGGTAATAACTTCAACACGCATCGATTATCTAATAATCGACTTGAAATTCTCAAGTTCAAATATCTAGAAAACGGTTGCTTATAGCTACTTGTAACAAGGGTAGCTTTTTCAAGTAGATAAGATAGAGGAATTGATTTTTTCAATGAAAAATGTGCTAGAAGTGCGCTCAAAAAAGTTATGAATCTTCAAAAAAGAAAAAGACGTGTAGGTGGCGCCCTCTACGAGTAAGAGCAATAATAACATCGGGTTCGAATTCGACACCTCAAAAAACCTCTCACTACCAATTTTCGTTTAATTAAGGTCAGTATTTCGAAAGGTATTTGAAAAAAACTAAAATAAAACTTCAATACCAGGTATCTTGCGTTTCCGGACATATATTTATTTGGACAATTCATATTAGAATATTGGGAGGAATCAACTCCTGAAGTTTGTCAAAGTACTTTTGAATCACCCTGTATAATTATAGGACATGGTGTGGTTTTATCGCAAAACAATCTCGAATCTACTGGTGGTTTTATCAGTATGAAACAGCGAGAAGACGTTTTATCACTATAAAAGTGATCTGATTGATTCTCTGTTTGATTGGCTCAAAAATAATGAGGGAAAAGTCGCGAGAAATGCAATTAGTGCATGTTTTTTCATGAAAAATACCTAGTGTTTTTCAGTCAGTCATTCTTTTATCGATAGAAAAATGACGTTATTTATAAAAAAATTGTATTTTCATGGCTTGGGAAAAACGACGTGATTTATAAAAAAATTGTGTTTTCATTTTTCAAAAATAAAACAACACAAAAATTTCTATTCAACATTTAATTGAGAATGATTTTTTTTTCAAAACCACTATATTTCACAAAAACTTAATTTCGAATCCAAGCAATTTGAGACGTGATAAAAAAAATTTAATATCGCATTTTATTAGTAGGTAATAGAATAAGAAAATAATGATTTGATTCGAGATATATAACAATATTAAAATTTGTAAATTAGTGTTTTCTATAGCCACTTCTGGGGGAGCAAATTAGCATGACAAAACACTAAATAATGGCGTATATAATTTTAGATTTTATTATGAAATAACGGAGCTGTGCTAGCTTAAATTTAAGCTTACAAAAACTAAATATTTTTCATAAAATGGCGGAAGCAATGAAAATGTTGAAGAATGCGTATTCAATTTTAGATTTTGCGTTACTCAAATGATTATTATTGAATTCTGAATTTCCGTTCTAAAATATCGATACCGGATGTACGCCATTTTAATTTTTTACATCAGCCTTTTGGAAAGTCGATCAACTTTTGTTATCCCATATTTGAACAGATTATTTTTATCCATTCAGAAGTTATAGTGTCCCTATGTCCTGATCCACCCAGTACACATGTACCAATCGATCTTTCGATTACGATTAATAGTTCATTCATAGACGGTAATTGTTAACGAAGACACGCCTTTCAACAAAATATTATCAAAGAGCAAGCGCTGCCGGTACGGGCAACAACCTCTTGATCCTGCGTGATATGCGCTTTGATATCACTTTATTGGGATCGTGGCGTGATGCTTTGTCGAAGATCGCGCCCCGCCATTGGCGGAGAGGGAGTCTGATCATACCACGCCTTTTTATATCCCCATTGGGTTGCGCTGATGCGCTGCTTTCGATCAAAACTCTTCCTCATTGAGCGAGACCATTTCCTTATTAATCTTTCCCATGAAATTTCTCGTTCCGATGTTTCTATTGTCTGATTTTTTTTGTAGAGGATTGCTGAAGGAGTTCCAGTTAGTGCCATTTCACTGAACAGGAAAATTAGGTAGTCATTCTTAACAGAAATATAAGTATCGCACCACAATGCCTTGTTAATATCTTTTGAGATCATGAATAGGTATTTGGGAAATTTTCATAGACTTCCTCCGAATATTCGTCAATGAGAAAATATTTTCAGGAATGATTAAAGCACCTATGGTATTTATTCTATCGCGGATAGTAAACTATCATTTTTTCGACCCAGAACTCGTTGTCAAAGTAACAGTTTATTTAAAACAGTGAAATTAAACAATGTTTACCCACTCAGATGTAAATTTTACCAACTCAAGGGTCATTTATTTCAAAACTAATAATATACGTCCAACTTAACTTGTACTTGCAGGTACCTCCTACTCATGTATTAACTTTTTTTTTGTTGCTCTTTTTCCTGTTCTCATTATTTTTTTGTATTGTGATCTCAATGTTATTATACTTACATTAAATGCTTACTAGTATGATAATCAAGATTTGCCATATCTACTCGCGATCGCTAGTAGCACATTTCCAGCAATTTAAAGATTGTGTCTATCTGAAGTTTGATATAATACTGGTCACTGAATCATGGCTCTCTGCAGAAATTCCAGACGACCTGATTGCACTTGATTACTCTCGTTTCGGACGTCCATCGTCTTAATTGATTTAAAAGGTTTTCACGACGTTTCGAATGCTTGTATCTGCAATCGTCTTCAGGTGAATACTGAAGACGATTGCAGATACAAGCATTCGAAACGTCGTAAAAACCTTTTGAATCAATTAAGACGAAGGACGTTCGAAACGAGAGTAATCAAGTAACCACATCGTCTACAACCTTCAAACACTGATTGCACTTAATGGATATATATTGTACAGAAGAGATCGCCTGATAGGGAGAGTTGGCGGTGTGGCAATATACTTAAAATCAAATTTAAAAGTAACTCCTGTGCGAATAGATCCTAGTAACACCGAACAATTATGAGTATTGTTCTTCGTAAAAAATGTCAAATACGCACTTGGTGTTCTTTACCGTCCACCCAAGCAAAATATAAACGAATTTATGAATGATTTTGAAAGCTCTTTGAGTATGATTGCTCCCAAATACGATCACCTATTATGTTCCGGGGACTTCAATATAGACATGTTGGATGTAGGAAGTAATGCTACTATACTTTTGAGCAATACCATATCAAGTTATTATCTCAAGAATGTAATACTTGAACCAACTAGACTCAGCCAAACCAGCGCCAAAGCCATCGATTTAATTTTATGCACTGAATCTATCCTTGTCAACAACGTACTGGTCAGTGATGCCTCTGACATTTCTGATCACTGCCTTGTATCCTGTTCGATCGGTACTGGCGACGTCTCCTCTGAAACCAATACGTACATTTCGCGATTTCAAAAAAATTATCTTGACTCTTTCACAACTGATCTGATTCACACTGATTTCTCCCCAATCTAACACCTTGAAAATATTGACTCTAAAGTAGAAGGCTTCAATAATACACTCATAGCCTTCTTTGACTATCATTCACCTTTTAGAACTGTTAAAGTAACCAGGCCAGCAGCACCTTGGATCACTGATATAATCAAATTGATGATGACACTTCGAGATAAAGCATTGACTAAATATAAGCGTACCAAGCTAGAGCATGATTGGAACTACTATAGAGATCTCAGGAACCTAACTAAACATGCAATAGTTCGCGAAAAAGGGCGTATATCCAATTCAGAACGAGAAATTGTGGAAATGGCAGTAAGTCACTATGGAGAGAACTCGACAAAATGAATATCCACTCTAAAAACAGAAACCTAACTATCCCAGCAAATTTGAAAAATGCTCAAGTTATAAATGATTATTTTACCAGCTCTTCACAGAGCGACTTACAACTAGAAGCTGATACTATCAACCACTACTCCAACAACAATCTACCCGGTGCAGGACCATTTAAATTCACACCTATCAGTGAAACTGAGATCTATAAGTACCTTCTTTCTATCAAATCGCGAGCTATTGGTGCGGACTCTATAAGTGTGAATATGCTACTTCATGCTTGTCCATCTGTCTTAGAGCATCTCTGTCACATTTTCAACTACTGTATAGAAAAAAATACCTATCCATCTATTTGGAAACATGCTGTTGTCCCCCCTTTACCAAAAATCAGTAATCCGACTGAACTCAAATTTCTTAGACCTATTAGTATTCTATGTGTTGTGTCCAAAGTCTTTGAGAAGATCATACATGCACAAATGAAAATCTACTTGGAGGATTATAATCTCCTACCTCCGCACCAATCAGGGTTCAGGACTCATCACAGTTGTAACACAGCACTTTTGAAGTTGACTGACGACATTCTCAAATATTTAGACGATAAAAAGTTGGTGTTACTTGTATTTCTAGACTATACTAAAGCATTCGATAGAATTAAACATGACCTATTACTAGCCATACTACACTATATTGGTTTCAGTGATTCTTCTGTTATGTTTTTCAAAAATGATCTATACAACAGTCAAACTCGATAACAAACAGTCAAACTCGATAACCAACAGTATGATATCGTACACATCCAAAATGGGGTACCACAAGGATCAATTTTAGGCCCGTTGCTCTTCATTTTGTACACTATTGATTTACACAGACGATGTTCAACTATATCTTCCCTTCTCGGTTCAGCATATGAATGATGATCTGACTGCTATAGTCGACATGTCGAGCAAACTGTGTCTTTCTATCAATCCTTCAAAATCAAATGCCATTCTATTTAGCAGAAACAAAGACGTCCGAATTAGGTGTTTACCACATATCAACCTCCGAGACAATAACGAACTCATTCCATTCATAGATACCGTTAAAAATCTAGGCTTATTTATGGACTATACTCGGAGGTACACGAAACATGTGAATACTTTCATCAGAAGAGCATTTTGCAATCTGAAACTTATCTACTCCAACATATCCTTTCTAGACAAAAAAAGTAAAATCATCTTATGTGAAGCCTTAGCCTTGTCTCACTTAAATCACGCAGATGTTGTCTTCGGCCCAGCCTTACTCAAATCGGACAGACAATTGGTACAAAATTCATGTGTCCGTCTTATCTGTGGTTTGAGGAAACGAAATAATATATCAACCCCTTTGAGAGAGCTGGGTTGGCTAAGTCTTCAAAAACGAATCTTTCTGCATTCATCTGTGCTGTATCATAAAATCATCCTCGAGAAGAAGCCAGCATACTTATATGAAAAAGTATCGTTCCAAACAGACGTCCACAACATTAATATCAGATTCAAGTCTAAATTGACACCACCTTTGCATAAAACCTCTCTCTATCAGTCTTCATTTTCCTACATGATATCACGGCTATACAATGAGGTACCAGATGATCTGAAAAATACTTGTATTGGACACTTCAAGAAAAAAATGAAAAAACTTCTGTTGATGGATGATATACATTTATAAGTATTCCCGATGTATATCTACACTTTTAAATAAAATAATTATGCATCCATGGTCTATGCCTATTCTACGTGATCTGACATACTAACATATCATTACTTACATAGTTCTTTTTTGTGTCTTACACATTATTGTTATATAGGTATATTGCTGGATATGGATATTTTTTATTCTCCATTAGCATATTAGAATATGGGTTGAGTGTAATAAAATACTTACCCATCTAACACATGGGTAAACGCTAACTCTGCCCTTTGATAATAGTAGGAATCACATTACATGTATGAATTATGTTTCACTTACTATCAATAAAAACGATTATTATTATTATTATACCTAATATGAATAATAACTAGGTGTAATATTGAAAAGGGAAACATTCTCAATTAAATATTGATAGAAAGATTTTTCTGTGAATTGAAAAATCCACGATAAAAATGAAGTTATTTTTTGTGAATGTCTAACAGAAAACAACTACTTCCCCGGTTGAAGCCTCGCTGGACATTGAACTACATCTGATAGATATTCTGAAAAGACCCTAACTCAAAAGAATAAATCTGAAATTGAAAATTTGCATTTTAGTTATTTGATTTTCTATTCCAGTCTTAATTAAGAACTCATGAAGATGAATGAGGCAAAGATGAATGTTTTCCAAAAAAGAGTGCCCACCAGAAATCATTCGTAACATTGATACAAGAGAGACATCGCATTCACTAGGTCTTCAATACATTTTTGTCGACGAAAATCTATTTCACGCTTCCACGATCATCAGGAAGACCGGAAGAAATGGGAAACACATTTTCAAGAAGCAATCTCACAAAAGTTAGAACCATTTCTTTTGGAGAGACACTTTGAAAGTGTTTTCTGACATTAAAACCTGTCATGGGGTATAATAATTATGTAATCCATGCTTGGCGCTACGAATATATCTACATATTAAACGTACAATTTTTTTTAGGCCTGGAAATATTTATAGCGGGAACACCATTCTCACGAAATTCTGGAAAGCTCGTACTAGATGAGGTGGTCAGATTGGTAGGCGATGGATTATTTGCTTCCGTGCTGACAAGTATCTCTTTAGATACAGAAATCTTCTTAGAAAAAATTCTTCTATGTAGATCTCTGCCACATACGACGATTTCCATCTATTTTTAGGATAATTTCAACCAAAAGCTTCGCTTTCATGGTTAAATCAGATAACCGCAAATCGCAATCAGTAAAATTTCCAGGCAAAATGCTTTCTCGAAAATATCAAAAAATGTTGAGCGATGAAACTCCTAGCACATATGATATAACCCTCGATAAAACCCCTAGCACTTATGATATAACCCTCGAATAAAATGCTTAAGTTCATGACACCTATGTCAAAGTACTTGCCCCTTGTCCTTTGAAATAGTGGCATAGAAAATATGGGAGAAAATGCAATAACGGCTTACATGGGAAGTGGACAACTCAAAATGTTGAACCAAGCACAAAAAATATCCTCAATAAATAATTAGAACATTTCAATCTAGGTAAATTATAGGAAACTATGACAAATTGGGAAATATTTGATTTCAACAGAATTTAGTGCTTGCTTAAAACCTATTTTATTCTGTTTACATTATTAGAAAAGTCATTCCATAACGATCTCGTAATTGCAATAAAACGACACTTAAATCTCGAAATTAATTACGAATAAATCTCGAAATTTTATATAAACATCATTCCAGCATTCTAATTACTTGCACATCTGCAACCCAGATCCATGTAGATACCAGGCGGAGCGAAAGTGTCCACGATCTTCATGCATTATTCTGAGTAGTCGAACATCTCATCGCACAAAAAAATGTTGTTTATTGAAAACGTAGATTCCCAATATAAAGTTTCCGACTATTTTTTTCCAAGTTTACCCAAAATATAATACGTTTGTTAGCTGCTTTTTCCAAATCCTAAGAGGAGCCAAACGGATATACAGATGAACTATTGTAACCGGAGAAGTAGTTGTTTTCTAGAAAAATCGAATTTAAACGGTTTTCTTCACATAAAGGATTCAATATAAAATTGAACCAGAGAAAGGTAGATCTCAGGTGAAAAACAACTACTTTCCTGGCAAATACCACGCAGAACGTTGAATGATATTCACCTGAAAATCCATGCATACTTCCATATAATATCAATGGACATTGAATGCAAATGTTTCTTTCTGATAAGCTCGATTATGTTTAATTTATGTCGTGTTCACCTAACAATCCGCATACCGGTTTCAGGCTTCTTGGCCCTCATCAGTACGGAGTAGTCAACCAGCCAAAGGTACAAAGAACTCTGGCTGAAGTGAGACACAACGTAAACAAACCATCATCGATCTTGTAACCTATAGGTGCCGAAAGATAAACTTTAACTGGGGTACCTAGTGACAGAAGGAAACTCTCGAAATCTCACTCGATAGGTTTCTAATAAAGATTCTTTCAGTAGGTGTGCGTTAGCATATAGTGGATATGAGTGATGTGTCGATTTAACGGTTTTTCACATAAAGGATTCAATATAATTGAACTCAGAGAAGGTAGATCTCAGGTTTTTCACCGAGATCTACCTTCTCTGGTTCAATTTTATATTGAATCCTTTATGAAGAAAACCGTTTAAATTCGATTTTCTATTCATTCCACTCCACATGGCACTTATCTCTCACTATATGCTAGACGGGCTTGCCACTCCTACTGAGAAGGAATCTTTTATTTAGAAACCTATCGAGGTGGGAGATTTTCGGAGTGTTTCTTTCTGTCACTAGGTACCGCCAGTTAAAGTTTATCTTTTCCGGCGTACCTATTATATTGAATCCTTTATGTGAAGAAAACCGTTTAAATTCGATTTTTCTATTCATTCCACTCCACATGGCACTTATCTCTCACTATATGCTAGACGGGCTTGCCACTCCTACTGAGAAGGAATCTTTTATTTAGAAACCTATCGAGGTGGGAGATTTTCGGAGTGTTTCTTTCTGTCACTAGGTACCGCCAGTTAAAGTTTATCTTTTCCGGCGTACCTATAGGTGTTACAAGATCGATGATGGTTTGTTTACGTTGTGTCTCACTTCAGCCAGAGTTCTTTGTACCTTTGGCTGGTTGACTACTCCGTACTGATGAGGGCCAAGAAGCCTGAAACCGGTATGCGGATTGTTAGGTGAACACGACATAAATTAAACATAATCGAGCTTATCAGAAAGAAACATTTGCATTCAATGTCCATTGATATTATATGGAAGTATGCATGGATTTTCAGGTGAATATCATTCAACGTTCTGCGTGGTATTTGCCAGGAAAGTAGTTGTTTTTCACCTTTCTCTGGTTCAATTTTATATTGAATCCCTTATGTGAAGAAAACCGTTTAAATTCGATTTTTCTATTCATTCCACTCCACATGGCACTTATCTCTCACTATATGCTAGACGGGCTTGCCACTCCTACTGAGAAAAATCTTTATTTAGAAACCTATCGAGGTGGGAGATTTTCGGAGTGTTTCTTTCTGTCACTAGGTACCGCCAGTTAAAGTTTATCTTTTCCGGCGTACCTATAGGTGTTACAAGATCGATGATGGTTTGTTTACGTTGTGTCTCACTTCAGCCAGAGTTCTTTGTACCTTTGGCTGGTTGACTACTCCGTACTGATGAGGGCCAAGAAGCCTGAAACCGGTATGCGGATTGTTAGGTGAACACGACATAAATTAAACATAATCGAGCTTATCAGAAAGAAACATTTGCATTCAATGTCCATTGATATTATATGGAAGTATGCATGGATTTTCAGGTGAATATCATTCAACGTTCTGCGTGGTATTTGCCAGGAAAGTAGTTGTTTTTCACCTGAGATCTACCTTTCTCTGGTTCAATTTTATATTGAATCCTTTATGTGAAGAAAACCGTTTAAATTCGATTTTTCTATTCATTCCACTCCACATGGCACTTATCTCTCTAGTTGTTTTCTGTTAGACATTCACGAAAAATAACTTAATTTTTATCGTGGATTTTTCAATTAACAGAAAAATCTTTCTTCAATATTCAATTTCCCTGTTCAACATGAACACCCCCAAGAGGTTATCTTGAACGATGGAAGATAGTGATCGTTGTCGCCGTGATTGTCTTCTCTGTCGAAACTTATAACGAGAAGTTCTAAAACTTCCCTATCAAATCTAACTTTCCTATTCCACCAGTCCTAAATAGGTATATTGTTCTGTCTTCTCCCATATTTCATGTGTAGGTTTTTCTAGAGCTGAGGATTTCTCAGAAGCTAAACTATCGGCAGTATCTACGGATATTCAACTATTTTTGAAAAGCTGCAGGACATTGTTACAGGTCTAAATATAGTTACTCATGAGATGTGGATCTTAATTTTTGAAAATTCGGACGATTTTTCCCTTTTTCAGCATATTAGAGAACGTACCGGCTAAAAATTACAAATTAACAAAATGTGTGATAGGTTTTATCATATACTGCTATGATAACTAGTAATACCCATAACAATAACTGATGAAGGTTGAAAAATTGTTATTTATCACAGTCTAGAATATTATCAACACACCTCGTATATGATAGAGCATGTGCGTACCATTAACAGTTCATCAATAGCTCATAGACTATTGCTGAGAAATGGATGCTAAATCAATATTAACACTTGACAAGGGTTTCGGAACATTTTCAATTATTGCAAGAGAAACTGTGCAGATCGCCTTAATTTGACAGGAAGATAGGGGTCGTATACAGGCCTTAAACATAGGCGTCGGGTGGGGTGTATCAAAAGTGTTTTTTCAGCTGATTTGTTTTTACCTCGCAATGCAAAAATAATTTAATCATTTTCCGAACAGCTCGAATTTTGAAAAACGTAGGAACATAAATAAAGCACAATAACAGAAATTAAGGCATTTTTCAAAATGTATTTTGTAATTCAAATACTTTGTTCCTAATACTCATATATATATATATATATATATATATATATATATATTATAAAATTAATTAACTTCAAAAACAAACCACCTTAGAATAAATAATAATAAAAAATTACTGAATAGTCCCTGGTCTAATTTTAGAAGTTAATAAATTTCATGAATTAAATCCTAAGAACCTACAAACAATATATATATATATATATATATATATATATATATATATATATATATATACAGTGTGTCCAATTAAGTCGGCACCATATGGAAAACTTTTTTATTATTTGTTTTATGAAAAAAAGTCTGTAAAAATTCATGGCCAAAACCCAAATTCCGAAATAATCCGGATATCTTTTTTGATTTGTAACAGGTTTGAAAAATTAATTGTCAAAGTATTTATTTTTTAATTAAAATTCTAAACCCAAAACTAAATAATCAGATATCCAATCCTCATTGTTCAATTACTACTAATTGGTTCCATCAGGATGGAGCAGGTCCACATTATGCTCGAATGGTTAGAGATTTTCTCAATGAAATCTTTCCCAATCGCTGGATTGGACGACGAGGTCAGATTGCATGGCCTGCTAGGTCCCCAGATTTAAGACCCATGGACTTTTTTCTCAGGGGTTACTTAAAAAGTAAAGTGTACATCAATCGATCTACCAATTTGGAAGACCTTAAAGAGAGAATTTGAACTGAAATTCAACGAATTACACCAGCGATGTTGTCAAACAACCTAAGTTCGAGCATTTGTTGTAAATTTGTTATGTTGTCAAACAACCTAAGAATTTATCAGACGTCTTGGATATTGTCAACTAACCCAAGGAGCTCAGTTCGAGCATTTGTTGTAAATTTTTATTTGTTTATTTTACTACTTTGATATTTTCATTGCAAAATAAATAATTAAATGAATGTTAAGAAATATGAACACTGGTTTCCTTTATACTCAGTATACTGTAACTTGAAGTGTTACATATGACGTATGTGGTATGGTTGAACTCAGAAAAATATGAGCTTTAAATTTTTTATATAAAATGTACCCTTTCAATTAAAAAAATATCGATGACGTCATATCTTGTAAGGTGGTGGGGAAAAAAACATTTTTCTGAAAAAAAAGGTGGAAAAACTAAAATACAAAATCGACCTGTTCGAGATTTACCTCCGAAAATGATTAACTCGTAAGTTAATGGAGCGTTTCTACACTTTATGAACATATATGTATAATTTCATGTCCTGACTGACTGACATACGAACATCGCCCAGACCAAACCGCTGGACCTAAAGAGCTGAAATTCTGACAGCGTATTCCTATGATGACATAGATAACCACTATTCCATCCCTAAAGGGGCGAGGAGGGGGTGAAAGTGAAGTACCTACCGTTAGTTTTTGAGTTAGGGTCATAAAAAGTTATTGCAAATAAAGAAATAGTTTCAGTGTTTTTAGAAATTCAACCACTCAAGCGGTGAAATCGGGGAAGAAAATTTGTATGGTGGTTTTTAAGTAAGGGTTTTGGCTCTCTGTTACAAATTAATGAATTGTGTTTAACGGAAACTCCGTCTCTAAAGGGGGGAGAAGGGGTAAGTGAATTTGTAAAAGTCGTCACAAAAGATTACTTTCGCTGTTAAATCCATTAGTTATGTCACCCAAACGAGATAACGGGAAACGGGATAACAGAATAACGGAAAAAAACGGGAAGCGGGCAAAGCCACAGGCATAAGCTAGATGGAACAACACAAAGAAAAACAGGAAAAAAATACAAATTCTAAGCTACCAAATAGACAAATAGTATTGGAAATCCCAGAACATACCAAAATGGGAAAATACCCCTGAGTTTTGAAACATGTTCAAGAAGTAGCAGAAATCTCCTAATAATTCATATACCTTTTTCTGATACTCGTATTTGTATTTGGTAAAGCACATACTTTTCGAATATCAATATTTCAAAAAGAATAGGAAGATGTTTATTTTTTTATTAGTTTTTATTGGATATTCTCACCTTCAGAAAATTCTATCACGTCCGTTAATGCCGAAGATTTGATTCAATCAATGACCCTGCCTGATTTTCAGAAGGATTGAAATGGATTCGAATCACAGGCTTTACATGAAGTAATTTGACCGTTGGTCATTTTTATAGGGGTCACAATTGATTTTAATCTGCAACGAACTGTTACTGACTCAGTATATTATGAAGAAGGGAAACGTCTACTTCTTAATTGAATTATTTCAATGATAAAACTATGAGATATCTTACTTACAATCCAACCCTCTTTTGAAGCCAAACGAATCCGTGAACATGTCTGCATTCTGGATATTATAGATGATGATTCTGGTAATATACAGAGTGTTATCTAACTTCTTGCACATCCGTGATTGAAGGGTGTATAATGCTATTTTATAACAATGGTTAAAAAAAAAACGAACAAAATATTCTATTTTTTTTGTCAAATTCGTCCAAATTTTGGGAACCGCAAAGCAGCGAAGTTTTGGTAGGTAAGAGATATTTGTTTGATTTTTTTTCTAACTTATCGTAAACATTTCAAAGGAAAAACCATTTTATCAACTTTTGTACAAGAAGTTAAATGACACCCTGTATAATCATTTTTCTTCATGGCTGAGCATTAATATGCATACTTTGTAGAATACATTCGATATTAGAGATTGCTCGACTTTACTAATAATTTACGATTGAACCTCAAAAAAAAAATTACATGTTGCGAATGAGAGAACTACATTTTGCGAAATATCTACAATCAGTTTGAAATTTGGCATGTTTAGATAATTCAGGTGAAGAACTTTCAATTAATCTATTCATATTATGCACATTAAAGATGTCGGACTAATGATTCCATTAGTTTGTCTAAAAAAATTGATATCAGGGGATGTGTTTTGTAATTTTTAGTTCAGATCGACTGAAAAACCTAGAAAACTTATTGTAAGACTAAAAAGGAAATAAAAATATCATTTGTAGAAAATAATCACAGCAAATCAATAAATCTGTCCATTACACTTTTTTTGAGAGCTTATAGTAAAAATATTTTTAACCGAAGAAAAAAAGAGCAGGTTCTCTAGTGGACGGGATTATAATTTTGTTTTTGCAACGCAAAACTTTTTACAGAGTAGTCCGATTTTGATGATTCTTTTTTAATGCATAGGGCATACCTTGAAGTTGGTCCCATTTTGATTTGAAAAAAAAAAATATGATTGATTTTTTACCTGTGAACCGATTCTTTTGAAACTTGGCACACATATGTAGTTCTGATGACACTACAACATAATTAAGAACTGGAGTTTAAGTAGGTAGTAATCAGTAGATTTTAGCCACAAAAAAAAATAAAAACTTTTCAACAAAAAATTAAACCGACGAAAAAAAAAACGCAAAAGCGAAAAATAAAGCTTTTTAGTATTAATAACTAAATTCTTAAACTGTCGTACGTAACCAACTTTGGGTCGGCGCCAAACAAACAATCAGCGAAGATCATTAAATTACTTTAAAGAAATAATGAAAATGCTGCCGCTTTTCAGTTTCTTTTTTCGTCGGCTTAATTTTTTGTTAAAAAGTTTTTAGTAACTAAAATTTACTAACTATCAATCTAATTATTATGATATTACCATTATTATTATATTTCCTTTAATCCAACTTCGGCATACAAAAAACTTAAGAAATTATGCCCAAAAAAGAATATAATCATCTAAACACACGTTAGGTATATAGAAATAAAAAGAAGGAAAAACATCTTCCACGTATTACCACTCAACGATAATAATGATAAGTTTATTTACAAAAGTAGCAATATGAAAAATAGATGCAGTAATACATATAACTATACTGTAAATAAACAATAATCACAGAAGCGATATGTTGATCACTTGTATGTGATAAAAAAATAAAATAAGAATCGAAAGACAAAAAATAACTAATACTAGAACATGTATTATAGATGATTGAGTTAATTCAATATAGTTTAGGCATGACATACAATATAATTAAAATGATAATCCCTCTTATATAATATAAGCAAGCAAAAGAGGATATGAGAAACAGTAAAGAAAATAATATGATACAAAAGGCTGATAAAAGAAGTGCTAGTAGATAGGAAAATATACACCCATACATACAAAAGACTGATTTAATGATAATAATTATATTCACTTTATTTGTGAAGTATAATAAGTTAATTAGTAATTAGTAATTTGGCGTCTATTTCAGATAAGGTCGATCTATCAGATCATGGATTTGATCATAGGGCTGAGACCTAATAAATGATTTCAAGTGATTTTTGAAACAATGGGTGGATACCACAAGGTTCGGTGGGGGTAAATACGTGTTTTTTTGTTTCGCGTTTCGTAATTGTGTTGTGGGGTGTTCATGTCTGTTCGATGTTTGTGTTGCCAAATATAACAGTTGAAAAAAATGAGTGGCCTTATATCGAAAACTCCAATTTCGTTATATAAAGAGTCTGATGAATGATTTATTTTTTTATTGAACATAATTTTCTGGAGTTTTTTTTAATTATTCAGAGTTTATTTAATGTTGTTCTCCCAACCGCACCCCACGCCATTATACCATAGGATAAATGAGGTTCAACAAGCGCACAGTAGACTTTTTTTAGTTGTTCTTTGTTAAGAATGTCTTAAAGCTTTTGGAATTTATTTACCAAAAATTGAAGTTTTTTTATTATGAAGGTTATGTGATTTTCCCACTTCAAATTATTATCCAAAATTAAACCCAAGTTTTTAATTTTTGGTGTGGATTTGATGGTTAAATTTGTATTGATATGCAGGTTTGTGAATATTGGTTGGGCCAGTTTATTAGTAAAGGTGGGGAGATAAAACGTTTTACTTTCGTTTATGGTTAGAAGCCTCGTTCGTAACCATGTAAGAATCGATTTAAGATCATTTTCCGCTTTGTTTTTGAGGGATTTTCAATCAGGGTCAGTATAAAATATTGCAGTATCATCTGCATATGCTATGATTTTACCACAGCTATTTATTGAGAAGAGTATAAATATTAAAAAGGACTGGGCCTAATACCGTTCCCTGAGGTACTCCGTATTCTATAACCTGTTCTGCACTGATAGAGTTTCCGATCTTAACAGACTACGTCCTATTGGAGAGATAACTTGTGAATAAGTCTAGTGCACTTCCTCTTACTACTATATTCTCCAGGGTTTCTAATAATAGGCTATGGCTAACTGTGTCAAAGGCCTTCGACAGGTCTATAAAAACACTAAGAGATGGTTCACTCTCATCTAGGGATGAATACATTTCAGCAGTGAGTTTAATTATTGCATCTTTTGTGGAGATACCCTTTTGGAAGCCGTATTGGTTTTCCGAAATGATTTTGTATTTATTGAGGTACCTTGTAAGTCTTTCCTTGAGAAGTTTTTCAAATATTTTCGAAAAATTTGTGATGACTGATATGGGACGATGATTGACTATGAGTTGTTTGTCGCCGTTTTTAAAAATGGGGAAAATTATGGATTTTTTTAAAGTTGTTGGAAAGTGATCTTGGTGCATGCATTCATTAAATATCAAGAGTTCATCCACGGTTTTTTAAATTTAACTTTCTTTTTCTTGATGAATGTACAGTTAGTTAATTGTTCTTCAATTATGTTAACAAAGTTATGCGCTGCTATTTCTGAATCATTCATATGATATACTGCGTCCCAAGATATATTTGACAATCTATATATATATATATATATATATATATATATATATATATATATATATATATTGTTATGTTATGTTACGCCAGTTAAAGGTTTAAAAGGAAAAAACCCAAAAAAAAGAATAATTACTAAATAGTTATTAGTTCCAAGAGATTTTTTTTTGAATAACTTTTGAAGTTCTATTTATTTATAAGCCTTTGTATAATATGGATAGATAAAAATGTCAAAATAATATAACACAATCAATTTCATACACTGTCATAATGATCATAAACCATAATTGGAAAAAAGCCAACAAAAAGTCTAAATTTACAAAATTTGCATGAATAAAAGGTGATCAACACATTTGTAAATTTGAAACATACAGTATATGAAATTGGAGATAACTAAAAGTAACCAATGGTAGAATAGCAAACGTCTTCATGATAATAGCCAATCAGAGAATAGATGGTCATAGGTAAAAATTGGAAATTGTGAAGGAATAACAATTGGTTGATATCATAAGCAATTATTATTATAATTTGTAAATAGTAATAAGTATGGAAAAATAGTTGGATATATAAATTGAGTAAGATAAACCTAAACAGTGAAATGTGACAATTTAGTGCGCGAATTCAAAAATTCAAATGGGAAAACAGGAAGGGAAACTTGTATCGAGGCAACAACAAACAAAGCCAACGAGGAGATTGAAAATAAAATTAGAAGGGAATGGACGCAACATTTTGAGAGAACAAAAATTGAAAGAATTCCATTATTTGAAGAGCAAAACCAGTATTACCTTAATTATATATCATTTCCACGTCTCCAAAGCTGATTTCCGCATCTGTATGGTTCCTGATTTATGGTATTGGAGTTCCTGATAGCGCTAGTAGTGACAAGGTATCCAGTTTCAGGGCATATCTTGAAACACCGACATCTCCAGCAGGTATTAAAACTTTAATAGTGCATTTACGGTCCTGAACTATTTCACAATAACGAATTTCACATTCGAAGAACTTTGTGTCACCCTATTTTGAACAATAACAGAAAACGTCACTCTCACGGAAAAAGTGAGGTTCTGTTTATTTATCCATGATCTGATTTATTATTTTTATCCGTGAATATTTGTTTGATTCACCCTAGTATAAGTTATTTCTCGTAGGCCAGGTATTTTAAGTCTTCCTGAATAAAGGAGATAATTGCTTTATGATATTTTGTTGTTTGTTTTTTCACAATGATCAACAAACATACCTACGACCATTGAATAACTTGAGTTTGACATATCAAGTAGTGGCTAAATTGCTTTGAACCGGCTATCTGAGATGAGGGCGTACCAACTGTGCTAGCTGTGGTGAGAAAAGGAATAACAATTGTCAGCTACGTGACGAGAGAACAGTGACGTTCGTTGGCAATTATTATTACCACATACAAATTATTATACAGGGCAAAAATATCTATCTATATCACATCAATTTGGCTCACAAAGAATACCAAAAATTATTAGCTATCTTACTACATAAAAACAATTCATTTTTCAAATTATCATAACCCAAAACGTGGGGCAAAAATATTACAATATTTATTTAAAAAATTCAGCATATATAATAATCATGGCACCCAAAAGTGGGGCGAAATAAGAACAAAATAATTTGTTATATCATCATAACATAAAAATAATATATATATATATATATATATATATATATATATCTATTTTTCAACTTATTATATATATATATATATATATATATATATAATCTATTTTCAATATAGTGTGTCGTGAATAATTATGGCTAAGAAGAGTAGGGTGGGCTTGTTCTATAATTATTTGTAAAAATGTTGTGTAGTGGTCTGTCATGGTGGTCTTTATGATGATTGGTAATAAACGTTCTTGGACTAATTTAAATTTTTTAAAAAATGTTCTCTTCTCAGAGGTTTTCCCGGATTTTCTCACTTATAATTGCACGAGAGGTTTGTATTTTATCGGATAAATTTGGGTTGTTTAATGAGAAACTGCTGCCTAGCAATTAGACGAGAAAAACTGTCAACTATTAAAAACGGGACACCGAAAGTGGAGCGTGTTTAGGTTGACAGTTTTTCGAGTGAAATTGCTAAAGGAAACAGTTTAGAATTTGAACAACACAAATTTACCCGATATCAATACAAACATCGAGTGTAATTCGGAAGGACAATTTAATGAATAATAAATTTAGAAACATATCAATGCAAACTTTATTTATTTTGGCAACCAACACCGCGATAATTGATAAACAAATGAATGTAAAAAAACCACTAGTGCATTTGTCGCTGTAGAAGTTGCAGCTAACTTTTACCGCTGTCAAACTGACAATTGCACTGTGGCATATGCGATTTTTTATACATGAGTTGAATTGTCAGTGGAAAATGCACCGATCCGGTCGCACAAAAAAACATTTTGTAGGTTTTTGAATTCTCTACGAAAGTGAAACGATTTATTCAATACAATTTAAGATATTTGTAGAAAAAACATTTTTGACGATATTTCTTTAAAAAAAATCCACAAAACGATTTTGCTGGGACCGACATCGGGTTTTTCATCTTGCTTCTTTATTTAAGTATGAAAATAGCCTCTATGTTTTCTCTATTGGTTGGCCTAGTAGAGAAGCTGGAAATTTTAGAACCTCCAAACTGACTGGACACCGGTCATTTGCCCAGTCCGATACCGCGGACTCCCCTCAGCCGAAACCGCCTTATAATAAAACGTTCACAGTCTGATTGTCGGACCCGAGCTGAAAAAATTATAATTAAATTTGGCGGTTTAATTCCGCAGCAGCAGCGGTCGTAAAACAAAGAAGAAGCAGAGGCGCGGCTGGCGATTGGCCGGCGACCGCGGGGTGCCACGCCCCTCAGTTATTGTTCTCTTTTATTGCCGACTGTCGAGCAAGATTCCCCTCCGGTATTGAAATGATGGTGAGCCGCGAGGTCTCGTAAAATATTTTTATTGATTTCGAAGAATGTTTGGGCGAAGCAAAAGAAAAACCGATATTATTGTAGCGAGGACACGTTTGGGTGGATATGGTACCGGGCGATACGCGATATTGGGTCACCCCGTATCTGAATCATCCAAGAAGTTTCCAGATCCCGTAAGTAGTAAGAAGGATATCAATACGTTTGCCTAATATTCATATATCTTTACCTAGTTACAATAGGCCAATAAATAGCTACTAATTAATAATAGTTTAAAAAAAAAAAAACACGTTTTTAAAAAAACCGAACTAAAAAATGAATAAATAATGTTTAAAAAAACTAAAAAACACCCTTTTATGGATAACATAACTAATAAAAGGAAAAAAATTTTAATAAATTTGAATTAAGAATAGTGTAAAATTAATAAATGTAAATGAGAAAAAAAATTATTTTATTTAAAAAAAGCGTGGGGTGCTTTCTAAGATTCAGATTACGTACCCCACGCTTTTTTTAAATAAAATAATTTTTTTTCTTATTTACATTATTATTTTAATATTTTAATTAAAATTTATTTTCTATTTTTTTAGTTTGGTTTTCTATAAAATTTTTTATTTTTTTAAATTATTATTTATTTATTTTTTAGTTCGGTTTTTTATAAAAAGCGTGTTTTTTTAATTTTTTTAAACCATTTTTTGTTCTAATCTACTATTAATTCCGTGATTACTATTAGTAACTGTAATTATTTTCCAAATCATTTATGTGTACAGCTGTATTAATACTCAAATCTCGATTTTAGAAGTCATTCAAAGATTTTAACGTTGTCAATAATACAGTGAGCCGCCATCTTGAATTTTTCAATTTCACGAAAGAATCATAATATTGACTCCAAAAAATTTTAATAAATGAAAATCACAAAACTCGTCCACCATTTTGGAGCCGCCATCTTGAATTTTTCAATTTTCACGAAAGAACCATAATATTCGACTCCAAAAACCCCTACATACCAATTTTGAATAGAATCGGACCATAATCACAAAACTCGTCCACCATTTTGGAGCCGTCATCTTGAATTTTTCAATTTTCACGAAAGAATCATAATATTCGACTCCAAAAACCCCCACATACCAATTTTGAATAGAATCAGACCATAATCACAAAACTCGTCCACTATTTTGGAGCCGTCATCTTGAATTTTTCAATTTTTACAAAAGAATCATAATATTCGACCCCAAAAACCCCCACATACCAATTTTGAATAGAATCAGACCATAATCACAAAACTCGTCCACCATTTTGGAGCCGCCACATTGAATTTTTCAATTTTGACGAAAGAATCATAATCTCCGCCCCCAAAACCCCCAATACCAATTTTGAAGCGAATCGGACCATAATCACAAAACTCGTCCGCCATATTGGAGCCGCCATTTTTTTTTTTTTTCACACTAAAATTTCTTAATGCATTGTCACCGGAATTATGTATACCTGCCACATTTCAAATCATTCGGACGTCTGGAAGTGGGTCAAAATCGCGCCCAAAGGAGTCGGTTACAAACAAACAAACAAACAAACAAACATACAAGTGAAGCTAATATAAAGCGTGTAAAAAAAGGCCTGTGCCCTACAAAAGGAGGGCTAGAAATGATTTTGATATATAATAACGTTCATTTATTTTTCCTGAAAAAAATGTAGTACAACAAACACAGAATACAATAGTGTATATGGAATTTTTACAACTACAGATTGCAGAACAGGTGAATAACTGAATAGAAACCCCAAAAAAGCTCGGTGAGAGCTTGTCTATGGGTAATTCTTCATTTTTGAAGTTTAAGTTGCAAGCCTGCTGTGAAGGTATGTTCTGCAAATCTATACAAACATATAAGATGGAGGACGAATAAAACCAGGTTTCCACTTTGGTATTTAGAATTGAATATAATGATGTTATTTTCGCGTAAGGTTTTTTATAACTTTTTGTTTTTATTTTTGAGTTCTTGCACTTCACTTTCCAAAACTTCTATTTTCGTGGAGCTTTTCAAAACTATGTCTTTCAGTTCGGTGATTTGCGAAGTTAAGGAGTCAAACAGAATTTTGTTCTGATCCGATATAAAGGTTTTCAGATCGTCCATGTCTCAAGTGCAGATGACACTTCGATTTGGTAATATAACTATGCTCACTGACTATTTCGACTCTATTTGAAGTAAGGATTGGATGTATAATTTTACTCACAGTGGTTGGATTTACGCTTCAAGTTTCCAGGTTGCCTCCTGTGGATTGTTTTTTGATTTCACTCAATTCAGGAATATTGATCAGCTACAGCGACTGTCAATTTCTCACACTTTTAAACAGACTTTTCCACCACTTTTAGCCGTTTATTTAGGAGTACTTTCAGGACATGTATCCAAGTTGAAGCGGTTATGGACACGACATTCTGTGGGGCACTTTTTAAATGTGATGTGTAACGAACTTAAGGTGGGCGTTCAATGTAGTGTATTTTTATTTCAAGTTGCATCGAGAAACGGTTACACTTTTAGAACTCAAATTCAGTAGGTAAACTCAGAAAGGATTAGCGTAGTAATTGAAAATATTGAGATTGAATTCTTTTCGAAAATTGAGTTTTTTTTTGTCGAAAATTGAAGGAAATAAGCCAATATATGCTTATTTTTTATTTCAAACGAAAGACCCAAGAAAATAGTTCGACTTCCGATTAAAAGCGAATCTCCAAACAATTTCGTTTGGGACATTAACTTGTAATACGAAATGGGTGGCGAATAGCCAAATTCAAACATATAGCGAGAAATAGTTCCTACTTTAACCAACATTCCTACTGATTTCTTAGTCCAGCCGATGTCGGATAAAGAGCGCCATTGTAAATTTCAATCATCCAGGGCCTACTATACTTATAATGAAATAGGAATGTGATTTTGTTAACTTCTTTAGAAGTAGCAAGATAGACAAAATGAAAGTTTCGCATTCGGAGATTATTCATAATCGTATCATGGAAAGTAATTTGGGGAAGGATAAATAAAAATCAACAATCAAAGACGGGGTCCGGAGGTTCCATCTGTATAATTGTAAAATTGTAAAAATTGTTTTTGTAAAATTGTTTTTACCCGCTTTCTCAGTTGTTTGACCAACCCTCAGAAGTTAATGAAAACTTGTACGAGTTAAGATCACGGGGACCTTACCTTTTATAGTGGGATCCGAAACCACTCAATATAACGAAGCTTTTCCTGACTGATAATAGGCACACGATAAATAATTTTTATAAACTTCCTTCTGAGGGTAGTTCACCTCTTTGACAGTTATTTATTCAATATTTCGAAAATTGTGTTTTTCGCAAAACGCTGATATTTTTACAAGCTTTAATCCAGCTTGCCTTGTTTGTTTCCCTGCGATTATTATTCATTTCTCGATCTGTACGTTCGTGTGAAATTTTGCAAATGGATTTTGAATCACTTCTAGTCGTCCGATTAATTTTGGCAGGTGTTCATAATTTTTGTTAGAGAAATAAACAAAATGGCGGACAAGTTTCGTGATTAATGGGCGATACTATCAAAATTGATATGTGGGTATTCTTTGGGTGAAAGATAATATATTTTTTTTAAACTCATTGATTTAAAATGGCGGCTCCAAGATGGCGAACGAGTTTTGCGACTATGGTAAAATTCTATCCAAAATTAGTGTGTCGTAGTTTTTGAGGTCGGAGATTATGATTTTTTAACCGACGAAATCTAAAAGGAGGAGGTTCTCTAGTCGACGCGTATATTTTTTTATGTATGATCACGCATAACTTTTCACAGAGCAATTCGATTCCGATGATTCTTATTTCATTGGATAGGGTGTACTTCGAAGTTAGTCCCATTTGAATTTGAACAAAAAAATCCATCCATAAGGGTAGCAAAATGGAGGATATCGATCGTTCACCCTTTGAATTTTGGTCCGTTAACCGATTCAATCAGGCATAACTTTGTAGTGGGTTTTCCGATTTGGATGATTCTTTTTTTATTAGATAGGGTATACCCATAGTTATTCATATTTCAATTTGGAATGAAATGATCCACCCCTATGGGTAGAAAAATAGGGGTGGTTGATTTTTCACTTGTGAACATTGGCACACATATGTAGTTGACTTGACAGATCCTCCTACATCCGTCACAATAATTACATTCTATTAAAGGATGGAATTATAAACAAAGTGATGGAATCAACTAACCAGCACTATCAAAAATAATTTATTTTATATAACAATAAATAGTTAAAGTAGATAATCATATTTTTTAACAGTTAATAGTTGAAGTAAGCTAGGCAAGTAAGTATTTTGGAAGTAATCAAAACTTCGATAATTGTTTGTTTGGCGCCGACTCAAAATTAGTTACTCACATTAGTTTAGGAGCTCAATTATCATTAAGACTAAGAAGGTTTATTTTATTCTTTGCTCTTCAGTTGATTTTTTCGTCGGTTTATTTTTTTTTTTTAAGTTTCAACCAACTCTTATATTCTACAAGCTCCAGAAATACCAAATATTACAGCAACCCACATAAATGAATATGTAAATAATTTGAATGAAAATTCAAGTTTTGTGACTTAAATTAAATATTATTTATCTGAAGCTTCCTGGATAAATTTGTTGATTTGTTTTTTAATTAAAATCTTGCATTTTTTTGGCCTATAACCTTTTGCCTGCCGTTTCAATAATGCACGAAGTTTTGGATATTTAAATATATGCACATCATATTTAATTGCAAGGGTTGCTTTCAACATTGAATAGTGTTTACGTACAACATTTTCTAAGAAAGAACTTGCATTTTTATTCTTGCGATATTCCATGAAACGATTGACTCATGTGAAGTATTTTTTTGAATTCTGGGTAGATTTGATAAAGTTCTGGAGTTCCTGCTACAAATTTTGAGTAGTAGCAGCAAATCGTGGATTCTAATAAAATAACAAATTAGTGGCTTTAACTTCACGCGGCGCCGTCTTTTTCGTAAAAAAGAGTTCAGAACTGTTCAAGATTCATATTTGTCTTCATTCGAAAT
This sequence comes from Gonioctena quinquepunctata, assembly GCA_018342105.1. NCBI lineage: Eukaryota > Metazoa > Arthropoda > Insecta > Coleoptera > Chrysomelidae > Gonioctena > Gonioctena quinquepunctata. The sequence goes on along the minus strand of JAFIRS010000053.1, from coordinate 1,396,150 downwards.
GTGGGTTTCTCGATTTTTGCACCTTATGATAGCTGATAAATTGAAATATTTCAAAAACACGTTTTTTGGAGTTCTGGGTAGATTTTATAGAGTTCTAAAGTTCCTGATACAAATTTTGAATTGTTGCAGCAAATCGTGGATTCTAATAAAAAAACTTCACGCGGCGCCGTGTTTTTCGCAAAAATGAGTTCTATTGGTATTTTCAGATAAAAATGGAAGAGCTCTGGAGTTCTTGATCGTTTTTGGAAATAGTTTTGCCGACATAAAAAAGTTATTGAAAAAAATCAATTTTTGACTTTTGATAACCATTATTTTGAAAGAAAAAATAACATATAGGTATTTTAGTTCTGATGGGAGTTCTGAGAAGCACTCGGCGAGTTCAAAAAAATATTATTATCGAGTTTTATCGAAAAAACACAAAGTTTTCAATTTATTAGTTATCATTCGAAAAACCCACATTTCGAATGAAGTCAGAAAGGAATCACAGAACAGTTGTGATGGGAGTTCTGAGTAGCACTCGGAGAGTTTCACAAATTATGTTTGTCGAGTTTTATTTACCAGCTATTATAGACCAGGGCTGAAGCCTTTGAAAATGGTAAAAAGTGAAAAAAAATTATAGTAGGATGAAACCCATTGGAAAAGGAAGAGAATATAACAAAAATGAGAGGAAAAATAATTTACGGCGATCTGAGGTCGGGAAGTGGAAGGGGGTGAGTTTTTAAGGGTAAAAACGGTTTATCTCGATTTCCGGCAAAACTACAAGTCCTATGGAAAAAAGTTTAACTTTTGTTTTCAAACTTTTTTCACATAAAAAACTTATGCGAAAAATTCAAATAACCAAATTTTTTGTTTTTTATTTTTATCTTTTACAAAAAAAAAAAATCCATGAAATTTGGTTTATGTCCCAAACACACTGTAATTTTTTTTTTTTATATTATTTTTTTTACCTTATTTTGACTTAATATCGAAAAAGCACCTTAATTTTCAATCGAAAATTCTCCCGTCAAAATATCATCTTTTTCAAAAAAGTCGTTGGACTTTTTGTTCGTTGAAATCTCTACTTTCTGATGGTATAAAAAAAATATACATTACTATGGTAAATGTTCTCAGAAAATGCAATGAAACGAAAAAAATTGAATCCGATTTTTTTTTATCACTATGTACAATTTTGAGCTATTTATTAAAATTTACACTTTAATTACTCGAAAAACGTAAGATTCCATGTTACATTGATGAACAAAGAAATTGCAAATCGAAATATACTACTATAATTAACAACCAAATAAGTTAATAAAGTTAATATTTAATAAGACATCTATAATATTTTGAGAAAGTTGTAGAATCTTCCTTAAATTATATGCGTTTCTTTGCATTTTCTGAGAACATTTGCCATAGTAATGTATATTTTTTTTACACGATCAGAAAGTACAGATTTCAACGAACAAAAAGCCCACCGACTTTTTTAAAAAAGCTGATATTTTGACGGGAGAATTTTTGATTGAAAATTAGGGTGCTTTTTCGATATTAAGTCAAAATAAGGTGAAAAAATAAATATTTCAAATTAAAAAAATCATAGTGTGTAAAAATTGTTTTGTAAAAGATAAAAATAAAAAACCAAAAACTTGGTTATTTGAATTTTTCACATAAATTTTGAGGTTATGTGAAAAAAGTCTTTAGACAAAAGTTGTAGATTTTTCCATTACCTACAACTTCTTTCCATAGGACTTGTAGTTTTGCCGGAAATAGAGATAAACCATTTTTTACCCTTAAAAACTCACCCCCTTCCTCTTCCCGACCTCAGATCGCCCGTAAATTATTTTTCCTTTCATTTTTGTTATATTCTGTTCCTTTTCCAATGGGTTTCATTCTACTATTATTTTTTTTGGTTTAAAAAATTATCGACCCTGGTCTATTATGAGTTGCTGAATTCAAGAAATTAACATTTTGAATATCTATTGAACTCGTTTTCAACTGAGGAATATCACACTCGATTATCATATTTTATGGAACTCGCCGAGTGCTACTCAGAACTCTTCGAACTGTTCTGAGATTCCTTTCTGTCTTTATTCGAAATGTGTTTTTTTCGAATTTCGCACCTTATGATAGCTGATAAATTGAAAAGTTTTTTGTTTTCGATAAAACTCGACAAACATAATTTGTAAAACTTTCCGAGTGCTACTCAGAACTCCCATCACAACTGAAATATCTGTTATTTTGTCTTCCAAAATAATGGTTTTCGAAAGTCAAAAATTGATTTTTCTCAATAACTTTATTTCGGCAGAACTATTTTCAAAAACGGTCAAAAACTCCAGAACTCTTCCATATTTATCGAAAAATACCACCAGAACTAATTTTTGCGAAAAAGACGGCACCGCGTGAAGTTAGCGCTACTAATTTGTTTTGTTGATTATAGAATCAACGATTTGCTGGAACTATTCAAAATCTACCTAGAACTCCAAAAAATGTGTTTCTGAAAAAAGTCGGCGACAACTTCACCTGAGTAAACGATTGTATGCAAATTTTTGTCTGGATTTTGTTGGCAACAAATCCACTGAAGCAGTATTTACTGCCTCCCTGACTTCTGGGGGGTTCCAGAAATGGAACAGACATCATTATATACTCATCACTTTACTTTTGCTTTTTAGATCGTTCGAAAACGCGGAAAACACTATAGGAATACGCCAAAAAATCAACTTTCAATGCGTCAAGTTTGACAATTCAATATTATTGTTTCCATAGTTACAAAACAAAATTATTTCATGGCATCCTTTATTTGTGAATAAAATTAATAATGCTCATTTCAAAATTTTAACAAGTTGATTGTAATAATTTATGTCCTTTTGAAAAATTTTCGATTTTTGTAAAAATAGTATGTATACCTCGTAGAAAAAGCCACATTCCTTGACATTCCTTGACATTCCTCCGGGGAAGTTCAGCTTTTCCTATTAGATATACAATATAATATTTCTATGAAACCGTAGTAACTGTTTTCCTATATCAAACCTACGTATCTTTGTCGTTATTATTTCGATCCATGCATAAACTCCTAATTTGAATATTATAATGTCTATCATTTTCATTCATAATGCATTCCTTCATCAACATTTCCTGTTATTTTTATTGTCGTTTTTCATGAATTTAATTAGGAAAACTACAAAAAACACTGATAGGCTAATCGTATTTCCGTTTCTCCTGATGAAAACCATCAACATTAAATTTAATCAATTGTTCTATAACTCGAGGTATTGGGTTGTTTCACTACCGTTTGTTAACTGTTTTGGATGAAGATTAAGATACCGGAATTTGAAAACACCAAGAAGGTGAATAACAACAAACAAAAAAGTCTATTACGAAATCACTAATTATCTACAAACGTGTTGTTATTGGAAAAAAAAACAGTGTGCCCCTGACAGAACAACCAGTTTCTTTTTCATATTTCGTGGAATTCATTAAAATAACCTACACCACACAATCATTGATTTCTACAGGAGACTTTAACGACGATTAACTACAATCGCACATTTTGTAATTATTTTAAAAAAATACAAAAACTTAGCGTTAGTACAAATAACCAAACAATAAACAATTAGTTATAAACAAATTTTGATTGGCATTATATTTTTTAATGGTACAAAAAATCACAGAAAACAACCATATACGACAAACTGTGTAATTTTTCTAGAAAATTCTATAAATAAAAAAAAACAGTTTGTCATACATTGTTGTTTTTGTAATTTTTTGTACCATTCAAAAAAAATTGTTAACTAAATACAAAACTACATTATTAATAATAAAAAAAAATCTTATTAGGTGGAGAATAGCCAATTATCAATATAAAAGAAAAACATTTCTATATATTATTTAACTCATAAAAAAAAATATGATTATCAATTTAAAAAAATAAGATTTTCGAAAAATATTCAAACTATCCATTTGTTGTGAAATGCTTTTGTCAGACATGAAACTGATAGTAATGACAATATTTACTCGATTTCTCATATTTTGTTGACTTTAGGAATTTTTTATTAACAAAATACTCAACTTCATTCTGTAAACAATTATTCGGTTATTACATTGTTTCCAACGAAATACATTCTTTCAAGTGTTCAGATGATACCATTTTTTTTATTCATATTTAGTAGTATAAAAAAATATTGTTTGGTACACGCTCCCCAAAACGGCGACTTTAGGAATAAAAAAAATCCGTAAAATGCTACTTTTACGGACTCGTCCGTAAAGTGTGGTCATAATAATAACTTTTTTATGAAGTAGGCAGTTTGTTGTATTCATTAAAACCTTTGAAAAATGATGAATTAATGGTATTAGTATGATTTGTTCTATTATTCCTAGTCCGGGTTAGGTAATTATAAACTTCTACATTGAAAACTATATAATTCTTGAAATATGATGGAGCCAGATTATTCAATATTTTGTATATAAAGATCATACTAAAATACTTTAATCTTTGTGAAACAGTGAGTCATTCTGCATAATGTCAATTGGGGTGTAGAGGTTTGACTTAATACGCATTCCACGATTTTGGAGTCTTTGGAACTGGAATAGTTTGTTGAGGTTAAATGTAGTCAAAATAAGGCTGAATAATTCATTGCAATTCTCGAGAAAAAATATAGTTTTTTAGATATTTTTTCTTATGTATTCATGATGATCCTCAAAAGATAAGGTATTGTCTAGCTGGAAGTCCAAATACTTCACTGTTTTGGCCACTTCAATTCTCTCATTGCTCTTGATCCAGTTTATGTCATTTGTCATTTATATTTAGTTGTTATTATAATAGCTCTAGTTTTAGACACGTTCAATTTAAGTTTGTTGATTTTAAGATATTCCTGAGCAGCTGATGATATGGAGTTTATTTTATCAGTTGCTCTGTTTATATATTTGAGTCACTGCAGGCTAGTAAGGTGTCATCTGCAAACAAGTTTATGAATTCACAATCTATATAAAGATTGATATCATTCAGGTATAGGATGAATAAGGGGCCTCCCTGAGGTACTCCCACTGTTCGTGTTTTCGATTTCATTCTATAATGAATTACCTACTCTAACTCTCTGTTTTCTGCTCTTAAGATAATCAGCCAGTCAGCTCCACCAACCCCATACTGATACAATTTCGATAGTAATATGTCTCTGTCGATTGCATTTGTATCTTTTCTAATGAATTATTATCTATGTTTCCTGGAACAAGACTCACTGTATATAATTTTCAACCAAGCCTTTCTTATTCATAACTTTTATTCGCTAATAATTTGGGAGCAGAACTAATATCACACAATTATAGTGGAGTAACAGTCTAATGCAACAGAAAGTCATAAAACTGCACTCCTTCAAACGCCCGCGAAGAAGACGAACTAATTATGGACTAGTTTTTATAGTCTGCATTGCTAGCGAACACTCCTAAAACTCGCGGGACCAGTCGCTTTTTTTTCTCTGGGCATATAATTGGACAATTATGCCGAAAATCGCATAGGTATAAAAATGCACACTGATTATAACCTGAGAAAAATGCACATGAAAAAGTCAGTTGCCAATAGCAATTCAGAATAACTAGGCTAGTCGTTTCTTAGTTAATTATTAAAATAAACAACTTGTCCAGGTCCGTTGACTGGAACATTCAGCCCTGAAATGTTTAGTAATGGATGGAACTCATTTCAAAACAAGTAACATAGACAATGAATTTATTTGTAAGTAATACAATCATCGTTGTTGTAAGATTTACCTCACCCGCAAGATTTTATTTTTCATTCCCAACTTCTGAATTGTCATTTGCATACTTCACCTCATATCGCATCAACATTGACTTGAATGATTTTTTGTTGTTAACATTATAGTGAATATAAGATCAAAAGATTGCTTTGAATTCTTGATATTGAGGTTCAGTGTACAACTGATAAAACTTTGCTGGGATGAATAAGCGACCGAATTTTTGACAGAAAAATCAAAATCCCCGACCTTCAATTTCTAGATAGCAAGTTTGAATGGACTGTGACCATGTTATCTAAAACATGACTTATACAGTGTGACCCATTTAAAATGGAACCACCCCTGTAGAATACGCATTTTTCAGTCATTCTCAAAAAAAAAAAATTTGTAATATCAAGCATCAAAAACTGTATCTTTACACAAATTTTCATAATTTTAGTTTCATTTCCAAGGCACTCTATGGTTTTTTTTCTTCGTCAAAAACGGCAAAAGTTTATTAGGCAATTTTTGTTTCGAAATTTGACTACACCACTGGATTTGTAGTCGTTATAAATGGAAACCATGAAAATTTCATAAAAAAATATTGGTTAACAACGAAGTTACAACAACTTTAATTTTGGAAACAAAGTATTTGATTATAATTTTTATTCAGATTATAGACATATTTAAAATCTGGCAACACTGCCGATACAAAGAAGAACACCAGTGAATTTGTACAGCGAAAATCCGAAGTCAATAGCTCATTCCGTTCTACAGTTATAACTCCTGAAAGTATGGTAATGTGAGCGATTTGTGGTGGAAGCGATTTTGTAATAAAAATCTGACTACGCCACTGGATTTGTAAATTATATTCCCTTAAAATCATTTATTTAAGTTCAGGTTGTAAGTGTATTCGAAAATAACAAAAAATTAAAAATTCATTTTCAAGTTATGCAGTCTTCCATAGCCGATAAAAACGAAATGAACCGAATCAAGTTTTAAAGTATCAAAATTATTTATTCAATAATAAAACAGAAAGCAGGACAAAAAATGTTTTTTTTAAATTCTGCAAAACTCAACTAAAACAAGCGTTTAGGGAAGGTATCAATAATTTGAGGAAAGCTGAACTAATACATTAGGCATAGGTATTGTACTAAATCAATAGTAGGCTGTGATTTAGTAGACCACAAATCGCTCACATTACCATACTTTCAGGAGTTAGAACTGTAGAACGGAATGAGCTGTTGACTTCGGATTTTCGCTGTACAAATTCACTGGTGTTCTACTTTGCATCGGCAGTGTTGCCAGATTTTGAATATGTCTATATTCTAAATAAAAATTATAATCAAATACTTTGTTTCCAAAATTAAAGTTGTTGTAACTTCGTTGTTAACCAATATTTTTTATGAAATTTTTATGGTTTTCATTTATAACGACTAAAATCCATGGTGTAGTCAAATTTGAAAACAAAAATTGCCTAATAACTTTTGCCGTTTTTGACAAAGAAAAAAAACAATAGAGTGCCTTGGAAATGGAACTAAAGTTATGAAAATTTGTGTCAAGATACAGTTTTTGATGCTTAATATTAAAAAAAAAATATTTTCGAGATTGACTGAAAAATGTGCATTCTACAGGGGTGGTTCTATTTTAAATTGGTCACACTGTATCATCATTTTAAAACTGCAAGTATATCTGTGAAATGAAATTTTCCTGGAAGAAATATGGGCCAATCACTATATTGTTTGAAACATCTAATAATATTCTACCTGCCTACATATCACTGGGTGTTTATCACCCAACTAAACCGATAAAAAAAACACGAATACATTTTGCTTCAAGTAATATTCAATTTCGTCTGGCGTTTGCAACCTCTTAATATTTCTACCGCAATTATTCTAATTTGAATTTTATTATGTCCGAAAGACTGCACCTTGCATCTTTGCATGGGGAGCCCCCATTTCGAAATTGTTACAATTTGTTCGTGCATATATTCAGGATTTACGGGTGGAGTTCAAAAACAATTATTAGCGCGAAGTCGCTCGTTCTGTTCGAATTCAAAGTAAAATTGAGAGTGCCACAGGGATCTTATCGTGGACCTCTGCTGGTTTGCGTTGTCAATAATGATATAATAATAATGAGTCTTTATTGTTACTGACACTATTGGTTGACCACAATCTATTACCCTCGGGAGGGGAAGTTCTTCCACATAACCGCCGCATACTTATGTAAAAAAGCAAACAAATTCAAATAAATGTTATTAGTCCAATTGTTTAAAAAAAATATTTGAACAGCTATTGCTAAAGATTCAAATCGAATGTTATGCAATAGCTTTTTTATTATATCTTAAAATAGTGTAACAATTCCTTCTTGAAACATCCGCAAATATTTTTTCCGTCCATTGCTCCCAAAATTTATAACGTTCCAGCTTTTTCAGTGGTGAAATGATTACCTCCGAAGCGAAAGCTTTCCATTTGATTGTCACTGTCCCTCAAAAATGATACTCCACATGGAAGGAACAGATAAATAAACTCTTCATTAAGAAGAGATGCCAATCACTCAAAGATTCCCACCCCTCCCGTCGATGCAGAGTCAATAACTGACATTCCGAGATAGATCCATCGAATATGTCACATGATGTATGCGATACATCTTTTATTATGTCTTTATCTTTTAATAACGCAGCAGAAAGAAATCTATCAACTGTCAAATAAACCGGGAAACAACCGGACTCGATTACGGTAATCTCGATGAAGAATCGCGAACACTCCACGACTCTGATACACTCGACGACTCGGGTACAGATCGGGCTGCATAGGCGGGAGGATCAACCACAAGTAAAGTTAAACCATTTTTAAGTGCAGAAGCATAAAAACAAAAAACATGTCAAGAAACGTTGTTCCTCCACAAAAAAACACATTCATTCAATCATAGCCGGATTAAGAGGGGGGCAAACGGGGCTGCAGCCGCGGGGCCTTCACAAGATAGGGGCCTCCACAATATAAATTTTTAGGTAAAATTTCCTAACAAATACCGAAGGATATGCAAAATTATATATAAAAAATCTGACAACGAAAGAGCAGTTCTCCCACTTTTTCCTCTCATTTTTCGTTTTAAACACTCAAAAACATGTTTCGTATTCTTGTCAAAATCCATGGTTAATATTAATCTTCGATCTGATGAATCATGTGTATATGCGAGAAACAATCACCAAGTAAAACATCATACTATTATACAAAATATTATATCGTATCGAAGTTAGCTGTAAAAACAAGAACAATTGAATTTAAAAAATATATACATTTTTTTTTATGAAATGAAGGATTTTTTGTCGATGTATTCTTCGAATGACACAAGCGATCTAGATACACAATGAAATTCAATAATCATAAGCAAAAGAAAATAATATTTCAATTTATGAATATGATTGCATCAAATTATTTATGAGAGCCCTGTGCGCATTCCATAATAGAACAAAAGTTCAAATTCTGTTGACTATTTTTCTGCCGATTCTACAAACACTTTGCCCGTCTATACCTGTTTTTCCTATTTATTGGCATCGACAAGTGTCCGCTGAGTGGCGCGCTTGTAGCAGAGAAATCCCCGAAATCTGAAAGTGTGAGTCTAAGAGAAGGATGACATTCCGCAACAAATGTAAATCCTCCTGGAAAAGGACTATCAAAAAGACCAATCTAAGATGTTCTACTATCAAATTCTTGACAACCAAAATTTCAGAGCTACATTCTCAAACATTGAAATTACAGTAATTATTTTTTGACATTGCTAGAAACCAATGGAAACGTTCAATTCAAATAATTCATATACGTTTTGGCCAATCAATAGTGGGAATATTCTACCTAGAAAATTGTCGCGGTAATAATTTGATATATTTTGTTTTTATTGCCTGACAACCTATATTTTTAATTTGACGTCTGTCATCAATTCGCATGAAAAGTGTGAAATGAATCAAAACCGGTTTAGTACATTATATAATTTTGCAAGGAAATGTGTTTATGATGGTAACATCAAAAAATAATCTAAAGAATACCACACGAGAGTTCGATATAGTAGAAAATAATTATCTAGATTTCTTTCTCAAACTTGTTGGCAATAGCCACTCGAGCCAGTTGGTCTCTCTTATCTATTGCCTGGCAACAAGTTTTCGAAAATCTGTCGAATTATTTTCACTCTCTTGTGATATTACAACTGAGAATGTGATGTCAAATTGCACTGGAAAGCTCTCATTTTCCAAAATGAAAAAATAGGAGAATTACGATGGGACAAAGCCGCCTATCAAAGTTATCGCTTCTTAGCATTGAGAATGATTTTCTCCGGATGCTGGATTTGACCGAAATCATCAATGATTTTTCGTGGAAAAAAGCTCGCAAGAATCCATTCGTTTACGCTGTAATTTAATTTATTTCTTGTATTTTATTATACCTACATATGCTCGTGTCGAAATAATTTGATTTGTTCCGCAATAAATAAAAAAAAACTTGTTTGAAAAATAATTAGGGGCCTCCACTCCTTTGTTGCCCCAGGGCCTCCACACCTTTTAATCCGGCCCTGCATTCAATACATAAAAACAAGTGTCGCAGTCTTGAAGCGGTATCCTTTGAGCAACATAGGCGGAGATAACTAATTTTATTTTGATATTTAAATATTTTAAAAACACGTTAAAATAAAAAAATATGCCATAAGCGAGGAATTATGTATTAATAGGCAATCGGATCATCATAATTTCATTTTCCTAGGGTCGAAATGAAGCCAGATTTTCCAACAAAACACAACAGAACTATAAAATATTTTAAAACCTATTCCGATCCCAGACCAGAATCACTACTGGCTTTTATTTATTTAGACTTCTTGAAACACAAATATAACTCGTGGTTTATTAGTTTTCTTGGCCTCTCAACGTATCGACACACCTTCAAGCATTATCATTGGCTTGCGGTCCGTTTTGATTGGCTCAGGCGAATCTGTGGTGGAACTAGACAGCTGTCACTTAAACCCACGTTGGCCGTTGGCTCGTACACATTATTTTTCGTACCGTTACTACGCATATACGCTCGTGTAAGCGAAGTGAGTTTTTGATTTGCTCCTTATAGAAACAGCTTCTGTATTTGAAATAACTAAGTTGCATGCCCATCGTTCGTCATGAATTCTTTTTTGGCAAGTTATAAGTCTTGAGTTACAAAATGTGAGGGGGAAATGTCATTCATACCGAGATCACAAGGAATCTCAAATAAGGCTTTCATCATTGTCACTTTGTCGTGCAGCTCTTTTACCTATGTGTGCCAAAGTTCATTGATTCAAAATGAAATATTCAAAAATGTACGGGGGCATATCTAATATTTGGTTCCTTAAAAATTACTAATATGTAAACATTGAAGTGAATAGTGGATTTTGACCAATGAGTCAAAAACTTTAGGTCAAGAGTCAACTTTTTCTCAACTTGAAACTCTTGTGTATGAACGTCCTCATTGAAAATCAGTTATTTTACTTTTAGTGACTCTTTACGGAACATTCACGAATTTTAGATAAAAATGTATTAATTTATTCTTTGACCAAAAATGGGTCGTATTGACAAGATATCGAAAAATTTTATTGAGAAAATAGTTTGGACTCCAACGAAGACCAGATTGAAAAAAAAACAAATACCATTTTATTTTTCTACCCTTACTAAGAAACATTATACATTCTTGTTTTATCTGAAAACAGCTTCAATAACCCAAATCACATAAGTTTGGGTCAAAACTAATCAAATATTTGTGGAATAGACATTTTGTGGGAGATTAATTATGAAAACACGATTTAGCCTTGTCACTTGGTGTAGTCATGCCCTGTATATTTATGCACGTGAGCTCATTCAATATTCTCAGCCCGTAAATAAAATGTAAACCAACTAATATTTGTAATTGAAACTTAATAATACATTCAATATTGGTTAGTAAATTTGAACTTCAATGACTTGGCTATATTTTTGAATTTTATAAGGTGGCTTTGAAAAAAGATCTACTTTTGTTGTAACAATAACAGATGTCACAATAACTTGTTGACAATTTTGTTGGAGTTGTCGTTCTGTATCAGTTTTTGCGTTTTTCAATCTATCAATTTTATTAAATGGCTCCAAAACTTTTCTATAAATGGCTCCATTGCTATAAATGGCTCCAAAACTGAGTATACAAGAAAAAATAGAAATAGTATTGCTATATGGCGAAAATTATCATAGCACAAGAGAAGTAGCTGAAATTTCCAATGAAAGGCATCCAGACCAAAATTTCCATTTTATTACGGTGGCATAGATATTGGTTCGGTTGAAAACAAATATAAAAGTGTTCACGTTGATCCTGTTGTAAATAATGTACTGTATTTGTAACTTATATTCCTGTTCTGTAGTTGGGTGTAATCTGTAGAACAGTGTATCAATAAATACATAAATAAACAATGTTTTACTGACCACTGAGACACCAAGAGATTCGACGAAAATTATGGCAGAAAAGCCAGAAATATATCAAATCTCTGTTAGAAGAATGTTAAAGCAAAATCACTGTCACCCATACAAACCAAAATCGTGATTTCTCAAAAATGTGCTATTTTCTGAAGAAGCAACTTTTACCTCAAATGGTGTCGTCAGTTCTCAAAATTGTAGATGGTGGGTAGATCATAATCCTAATGTTATTATTGAAGCCAAGGGCCAATATAGTTTCAAAGTGAATGTATGGTGTGGAATTTTAAATGAGCGAATTGTAGGTACCTTCTTTTTTAGACAAAGTTTAAATGGCGAACGGTATTTGAACTTTTTACGGACTGAGATATGTACATTCCGATACAAATTTTGATTTGAGAAGGAGATCAAATCATTTTTCAAAAGTTACCTCGTTTAAAAATTGGATATTTTCTTTGTATATTTTCAAATCTAGAGAATATCAAAATGCAGCAACGTATCCAAATGTAGTAACATATCACAAAATATTGAAAATCCTATATCTTCCCGAAGAACATCCAGGCGCAAATGAACTATTTACGTAAACATAGACATAAATTATTAGAATCTGAATGCCTATACAAAAATAAATAATTCATTAAAATCACAACCAGAATTTTTTCTAGAAAACCAACCAAATATCGATGCATCTCTGGAATGTATAAGATACCTATCTTTTTCTTCCTCGAAAAAAAGACCAACAAGCAATTATCATTTTTGAGTGTTTCAAAAAATTCTGAATATTGATATATGTCGTTTTCATTTTGTTCAACTCGTCAACAAAACAAAATCCCGGTATTCCAATCACAAACGCCACCCAAAACAAGCAAAAACTAAATTTGAAAAATAAAAGCTGATTTTATAACTTATTTCTTAGGAGTTTCTTCCAAAAATGCTTGTACATTTTCCTACGTAATCTTCCTATAATTCTGTGGTTACCAAGGTTCTGGCTATTCAAGAAAGCCATCAATTTCCCACATTTTGATATATTAATATTTTCTCCAATAACGAAATAAGATACATGTTCCAAGGTTTTACGAACCTTTTTTGGTGCACAAGCTCTAAAGATATAATCATTTTCATTTATTAATTAAACATTCAGCTCCCTCTCTCTTCGTTAGTCTCTAATATAGATTAGAAATAAGCACAAATTATGCTCAGTTTATTATTCAAAAATGCATTGCTTCATACTTCATAAAAAACATCATGTGTTCGTTTTCGATTTTTCTCGATATTTGAGCCACCGACATTTTTTCAGGAACACCCTGATTGGTGGCCGCGAGCGTAGAGGCGCTGGCTGATGCCCAGATGGTCCGGGTTCGATTCCCGGCACGACTACTGAAATAAAAATGTGTTTCTGTAGTTTCGTTGAGCGGGAAGAGAAGGTAACCAACCGAACATTATTGGTACCTAGATATCAATCCTTCGGACTGTCCACGGTTACCAGCCGAGTAGTGCTTCGGATGACACTTAAAAAGCAAAGGTCCCCGTCTTCATAACTCTCACAAGTCTCTGACTTCCGAGGGTTGCTTTGTAACTAAGTTGGCGGTTAAAAACACTTTTAAACACAACACCACCAACACACGAAAATAGGAGTGTTGGTTCTGCCTAAATATACACTGCACGACTCTGATATGGATCAGTATTCAATAGTGTCCGATTCGATCATCATTCATCGAGACTAATTGATTTCATTCTTTGATTTGACAATGTAACAATCACTCGTTTTATGCGAGCATCTATATGTTATACTTCTCAGATATAGATTGATTACGGGTTATAATAGGCGCAGGTTCGAGGTGGCCTGTGGGACTATTGGATGTTTCCTTGATAATTTTTTTTCAATTCGATAGTTATTTTTGGTGAAGCTGTTCGAGAAACGTTCTTAAATTCCTTATTTTAGTTTTCCGATTTTAATAAACGAAAATAAAAACAAAAAATCCACATTATCCACATAACAAAACAGTTTTCAAGCTCCTAAATCTTTGAAGTAGACTTTCGAAATCGTAATAGTATTTTCTCGTTGCAAGCTAAAATAACTACTAAACCGTTCCGATTAATGTCATACGATAGCTCAAAGCTGAATACTACTATCTTTAAAAAAAAACTAATCAAGCTAGGGTGATTGTTATAACTTCCTGAAATGCGACTTGACAACAATGGTTGAGATTAAATTCAGTGGAACATTTGTCTTTTCACCAGTTAATTTATAAAGATTTTATTACATTGAAAATTTTTTGACAGTTCTAACAACCATTAAAATTTTGTCATTTGAAACAATTTCAGCCAATCATGTCAACATTACACTGACTATTCCACGCACCTTGGAATTTTCACAAAATCTGACCAATCAAAAACCAAAGGCAGCTTGTATTATCGCGAAAACACCAGCTGTCTTTCAATTCTGATTGGTCTATCAGCATCGTATTTTCAACGACGTAACCATGGATACGGATCGCAATGCAAAGTTTGACCAAAAATAATTGTAGCTGCAAACGTCAAAATGAGTCGCTTCGGTGCTACTTCAAACGAAGTAATAAACCAAAATATTGAAGAAAATATACCCAGTAACACAAATTAATCAAAATCTTATGTATGGAGACAATTTATGACCTTCTGTGTGGAACGCAACTACAAATTAGATGCAGAAAATAGCAACGAAAGATTATCATTCATTCTAAAAGACTGGGCATTTAATATGCGGAAAATTGATGGTAGTGATTACAAGGAGAGTGTTATTAAAACCATATGGAACACACATAGCTGCAGTAGAACTAGCTTGGAGAGGTAACGAAGCAACTTTTTCCATGTTACATATTTTTAAGGAAGAGACTGACAACAAAGGCTGTTTAACAAACAGAATTGCATATAACCCGATATCCTCCAAAACCCGCCAAGATGGTGATAAAAACTGTGCACATACTAAATGGCTTACTCAAGATTTGAAAAGTTCTGAAATGTGTCCTGTGAGATTATACCGGAAACTTATATCGAAAAGGGGAATTATTACCAATGACAGACTTTTTCTGACAGAGAATGGCAAGTGCAATAAATATAATAATAATAATTGGAACAAGAATTGCCTTATTGGTATTAATACAATATCAAAATAGAGTAAACTCTCTGCAGAAAAGATAGGATTATACACTAAAAAACTAAAAATAATTACTCTAATCTGCAGTTAGTCAGTTACTACAATCCGGCGTTAGTGAACAACAAGCTATGAAAATTACTGGACATGGAAGTTCGAACTCGATGAAACCGTATTTACATCTTAGTGCTGAACATCATCAGAATTTAGTGAATACTTTTAGGAGTACATCAAGTAATAATACCAACAATACATTGTATCCATGTAATAACGGTTTTATTTATTATTAAATTTCTTCCTCTCATTCTGCCGAATTTACATTTTTTGACCTTTTACTTTGTTCGTGAAATAGTCTAATAAAATACCACTCGTGATTGAATTTATCTTATGAGTCTGTCTTTTATTTCTAAACGCAACTGAGTTGCTTAAAGAAAACTCAAGAAACTCAGTTTCGTTTAGAAATAAATCGACAGACTTATCGCGAAAATTCAGTCACTAGTGGTATTACTACTGATAATTGCATTCAGTGCAATTATCAATCACTATAACAACACGATTGAGTTTGACAACTTCATTCCAAATAAATTTCAAAATGTCACGTTTTGGCAATGCGAATGGTCAAAGTATAAATGCGCTAATCAAAGAAAAAATTCCCAGAAATACAACCTAAAGTCACAAATATATTTGGGGAATATTTATGGAATTTTGCTGCGAACGAGAATGTGAATTAAATGAACATAGAAGCGTTCATTGGGCGGTCAATATGAGAAAGAAAGACGGGACCGAATTTAAAGAAGCAACGGTGGAACGTTTCGTGCAAACTTTTGCAAGAAAAGTACTATAATGACTATAATATTATGATTGACCCGTTTAACAATATTGTATTTAAACCAGCCCGAGTTGCCCGCGATGCAATCATGAAGAAACTACAAGCAGATCCATGTAAACGTAAGTCCAGTTCAGTTTCATTAAATTTGTCTGAAGTTAACAAAATAATATTGCTATGGGTGTAACGAATTTTTCGTTACGTCCTTACACATAACCAATTTCTCATAACTTTTCCGGTTACCTTTACGGTAGTACGGGTCAGTAGTCACTGCGCTCAGGTCGTGAAGAATGTACGTTCATTATTGTCCCTAGAAAATGGTATTTTGACAGTGTGACCGTGACATTTCATTTTCGTGTCGATCGCGTTTATCGAGCGTTTGGTTTTTTCCAAGTTTTTTCAAATAGGAAAGAAACCGAGAATGGAAAACAGGTGAACTGTGATTTCGTCGAACCGAAAGGATAATCGCTCTCTTTCTTGATTTGAACGTCGAGATAGGCAGGTGTACGGGGTGAGTTGATTTTGTTGCGTACAATCTATAGATGAAATAAGTTTCATTGCTGGAGTTTGGAGTAATATTATTCTCTTTATCTTTTAATTAATATTGTAGCTGATTAGCATTCTCTTGTTTTTTTATGCTTGTAATATTAGAATTCTTGGAAATACTGCATGGTAATTTTTGAAGGTTAAAGATAGATATTTCGGCCATTTGACAAATCATTCATAGTACATATTGTGGCTAACGTAACATCTGTTCCGAATATTGGGAACTGATTTTTTTCATTGGAAATCAGTTCTACGCTTTTGCCTTTTTTAGGTACCAAGTAATTGGTAATCTCGAATGGACTAGAGCTTACTCCCCTCATACTACCAGTAGATTGTTCCAAGGATTCCAATTGAAGCGAAGGGCGTATTTGATTGTTTGGAGTGACTAATAGGACGGCTCTCTGGTAAGCAATTTTCTTTATTTCATAACTATATGTTTATGAGAGTAATTTTCTTTTCTCTTGAGAAAGAATTGCTTATCGAGAGAGTTGTACCTCTGGCCTAACGGTCTCAGAACACTCGATTCAATATATGCCTCAAGCGTAAAGTTGATTTCCGTTTAATAAATTTCTTATATCTATTACTCCATTCAATTCCCAGTGTGGCTTATTTGATTTTTGATCGTTGCAGAGTCAATTCACTTCAGTTACTACCTTGTCGCCAAGAGCAGGAGATTCTCAAAATTTTTTGAGAATTACTGTTTATCGATTTGAAAAGGGAATTGCCGCCCTATTTCAAAATTATCTTTATCTAAGAGAGTTGTGCCCACTGAAAGACGTGTGGTCTCCCTCTTCGGTTTATCTTTGGAAATTCTCAATAAAAGAATTTTTTCACTGTATCTTTATCTAAGAGAGTCGTGCTCACTGAAAGACGTGTGTCTCTCTCTTCTTATCTTGGCTGAAGAGTATACTTTTACTCTGACTATTATCGTTGTTCGGAAACCCTATTTTTTTATGTAGCCTACTAGAGTATTTTGGTTATAACGCTATATTTTCCTTTGGCACTTGCTTTAAAATAATATATCTTTGTACTGGCAACCTTTAAATATTTTGCTTTAAAATACTATATTTTTTCTCTGGTAAAATTTCAAGGAAATTTTTATATTTCTTTTGGAATACCTTTCCTTATTAAATTTTTTTACCCTTCTGGTACATAAAATCACCTTATCAAAATTTACTTGTTTCAAAACTCAACTGAATTTGAACATAACGTTTTGGGTGAGGTTTGTTTTGTTTGGTTTTAAATTTTGTTCATTTTTAATATATTTTTAAATTATTAAAATTAACTTATAAATTTAACTCCAGAATAGCAGATTGAATTGCTATTTATTATCTTTGTTCTTTCACTGTAACCTTCTCGTCTTTTATATAGATTGAGATTTTTATTGTATGCTATCATTTGCATCTATCTTTTGACTCTCGATTAAAATTTGAAACATAAAACTTGAGGTTCAAAGGATATCCTTCGTTCTCCCTTTTGTACATATTTTGATTCCTATCATCTTCTTGCATGATATATACCACGGAGGGAACCCATCTACGGAGACGGAAGGACTAGTAGCCTGGGAGGTCTTACAGCACATCAATATCAGCACTGGTCCGTGAAGATCAACTCAATTCACGCCGATAAGGGGGTCTAAAACCAACTATAGAACCACCCACGACCATCTTAATCGTAACCGCTGAAACCAAGTTCCTCCTAGAACCGCTGGGACCGGCTTCAAGAAACTAGCCTTCCTCTATCTCGTTCAAGATCTCCGAAGGTATATTCGTGACCAACAACTGGAGGAATCATAGGTGTAAATGTTCGAATTTTGATCAGAGTCAAAATTACTGGTTCCTTTTTTATGTAATTTTTCCATTTTTTTTTTAGAGAAGTTAAATACTTTTCTAGTATTTGTAAAAAAAATTTATCTTGTTCAGAATTCCAACTGGAATAAATTTGTTAAGTTGATTTATTGCATATTTATTTGCCTTCCCATACAAGCTAGGTAACATTTATTTAATTTTATTTATCTTTGACTTTTGTCTTTAGCAAGTCTGGCGCCCAACTCTGGAACTAGTCAAGTTAATTAATGTATAATTTTTTTAGTGGCCAAATTTGATTAACTAGGAAAAGTCATTAATTGAACCTTACTCACGGCCTAACCGTATCCATCTGAGCAGCCTATCGGCAAAGTGATTTCACCTTGTTAAATTTGAATCATATAATTTAAAATCTGGGGTTCAAAAGTAAGGGGTGTTGCATGGGATGAAAATACTCCTGAAGGTCTTATGCGTAAATTTAACCATATTGCTGCTGTAGAATTAGCGTGGTGGGGAGGAGAGGCAGTTGCATGTCTGGTGAATTTTTTCAAATCGAGAAAAATAACGATGACTCTCCAACAAATCGCATTGAATACAATCCGGTATTCAGTAAAACGTGCCAAGGTGGTTCTAAAAGCTGTACAAGTAGTAAATGGTTGGTTTTCAATAGTGAAAGACAAAACTGCCCTCTACGTCTTTTTCATAAACTGATATCAAAACGAGGCGACAATATTACCTCACCACGACTGTTTTTAAAACCAAATCGACACTGGAAAAATGAAACTGACAAATGGTACGATAATGTACCTGTTGGAAGAAATACAATAAATGGATGGACTAAATCTGCTGTTGAGGCAATTGGCTTGAATGTAAAGGACAAAAAGATAATAAATCACTCGAATAGATCAACTGCTGTTAGCGAATTGGCAAAAAGTGGTGTAGAAGAACAACAATTGCTGAAAATTACTGGTCATAGCAATCAAAATTCTATAAAACCATACTTAAATCTCGATCAAGAACACCACAATAAGATCATAAATATTATGCGTGGTAATAGATCTTCTATAGTAGAGAACAGCAACGAATATAATGTTAAGTTAAATTTTAATAATTGTACTTTCACTAACTATACTTCTAATAAATAAATAAATGTTTCATTGTTGAGTTATACATTTTTTTGTCAAAAAATTTTCCGCCGAATGTCCCTCGGACATTGATAAATGCCTCATAATTTTATGACGAATTTCTCAAGCTCGTTGCTTGGTAACAGCCCTCAGCCTTCGGCTTCGGGCTGTTTTTCCAATAGTTCACGACAGATATCAGACAAACTCAATATATATAACTTCTGAAGAAAAATTCTGAGAAGTCATTCCGAACGCATAACCCATGCAAAGATCAAATATTTTACGATTTATGATCCGTGCATCTTTTATTTTGGTTGAATCAAGAACAAAACCTGGACGTTTTGGCTCGATGCCATCATGTCTGCGTTTTTATATCATTTGCGGCAATTTATTTGAGAACATTTAATTACATGGCTGCCAGCCAAATTGGTTGAATTCCGTTTCTTTGAGTTGAATGGTTATTCTTTCTGAATTTCTAATGGCTTAATTAGAAATGGATGAATGCGTGAATATTGTTTATTTTCGAAAGATTTATTGCGGTTATATCGGTTGTAAATGAAAAGATCCGATTTCAAGTACTTATAGATTATGAAATTGCCGTTAATACAACCTACATCTTTTTTATTCTCTCTTATGTTTATTCTTTTGTTCTCCTGAAATGAAACAGTGATTATGGAAGTATATTTTTAAACCGCTAAAGTGGTGTTATGTATGTTTCTTGAATATCAAAAGCTAGAGAAAGTTTCAATGAGGTAGAACCATAGAGAAGAGAAATAGAGTTGTCAAATATGCAGTAAAAGTTGGCAACACGTTTTCGGTTGCCGGCTGTAGTGATATTTCACTCGGTCCGGGTGAACTAATGATGAACTATCCATAAAACAGATTTTTTTTTCAAGAGTATCGATTGAAAATGGCAGCTTATTTGAAATAGTGTGTCTTCCTTCTCATAGAAAAACCCCAGTATCTCCGCTAATTTTTGGAGTAGAACTCTGAAATTCTCAGGATTTGTAGATATACCGGGGATGAGCATAAATATTTCCTGGAGCTGACTTACACTGCCCGCCAGGAGCGATGGAAATGCTGATATTTGCGAAAAATGATAGTAGGAGACAAGGAGGGCCCAAAATGTTCACGGACCAGGACATCAAATTTGATACTAATACAATTTTTTTGCTGAAAAATTTTCAGTTCCGAAATCCGAATTTGTCTCCCTTCTCGTATCTTCCCTAATTATTGAAGTAAAATAACTGACGCTAATGGAAGCTTGCTGTTGACGAAGCCGTAGTGTAAGGAGATGAAATTTTTTAAATTATGGAAATATTATCCGAGTAATAATTATCCATTTCGTGACACCCCCGATCTTTAAATTCGTGGACATATGTTGAGTTTGAGTTGTTGATATTATATGTATACCGAATGATATTTTTGTTCCTAGAGTATGTTGTGGCAAAATGTTTTGTTGGGTTCAAGAAAAGACTACTTTTGTCGCAGTATTCAGCAAGTTTGTATTATAATGATAGTAATTCCATATAGTATTCTCATAACTCATAATCAAGGCCGTACCCAGGGGGGTTAAACCCCCCCGAAATCTATCTGGAATAAGGTGAAAATCAGGTAGTTTTATGTAAAGTAGAACCAGAAATCTAAGAAGCTCGTAAATCACCAACCACTTGAGTTATCAGCAGGCGGTGGTTTCTACGCAGAGTTGTACCTGCCCTAGCCATTACATTTTGTTTTATAGGTAGGTATAATGATATTGGGTTGAGATAATTATTAAGAAAAATCGCTTGAATATAATTGAGAATTGTTTATTTATATATAATATATATAATAATATATATATATATATATAATTATATTATATTATATAATAATATATGATATACCTAATTAATGTAAAATGTCAAACTTTATACTTTATAAAAAGTTCAGTTTTTCGATAAAAGGTATTTATAAACAAAATTACTCACGAAGATCAGTTTCACTTTCACTGTCGTCATCCAAATTGATAATAACTTTTCTTTGGGAATTTTTCTATATCCATATATGACTTTTCCACCTTTTTAATATGGGAAACACACTTGGCCCAGCTGCTATCAGGAATGTTTGTAGTTTCTGTTTGAATAAGAGCTACTACAGTTGAACTTAAGGTTGGAGAAGTATTATTTCTTCGAACTGCTGACTTTAGCTGATGCCATATATGTTCAATTGGGTTAAACATACAGTGATAAGGAGAAAGTCTGAGCACCGTATGTCCCAAGCTTTCAGCCAATGAATCACAAAAAGATTTCTTTTTTATCGAATAACTGCGTAAAACTTCTAGTAACTGTTTTTTTGTGTACTTTTCCTCATAGTACATATCATTATTTAACATATATTCTTGTATAGTGTCTTTGGTGTCATTTGAATTCGGCTGTAGTATCATCATGATAATCGACTAAAGAGTCCTTATAATTCTTTGCTGATAAAGACAACGCATTTGGTATAAAACCATTTTCGGTTCCTGCGTGAATTATTGTAATGCGTTTTCCTTTATTAGACGGCGCATTAGTTTGGCACAAGTCAGATGAGTCTACCCAACTTTTGTTTGGAATATCGTGTGTATCGAACCAAGTTTCATCCAAATACACTACCATATTCTCTAAATTCGTTTATTGCCAATAAATATTCAAATCTCCATTTCTTAAGGCGCACAGATTCCATTAACATTTTTCTGCTACTAGTGAGTTTTTTTAATTTAAATCCGTTCTGTAAAAGAGACTTCCTTAAAGTCTCTTTGCAACACTGGATACCAGTTTCATTCTTTTTGAGCATTTGCAATAAAATATCTAATGTAGGCACAATTTGCTCTTCATACAAGGCATATATATATTGTTCTTCGAATTATATCTACATCACAGCCATCAAGTTTCCTTGAACCGCCAGAGTCTTTTCGTATCTTTGTTTTTAAAATAGGGTTACTTACAATCTTAAACACTGTAGAATACGGTGTTTTTGTTGAAGAAGCCCTTTCTGGCACAGCTTGATCCTCGGACATTCCACGATCCAGAAGTGAAGTATAAACAGTTAATATAATTTGTTTCCCAAGAGGGTGTAACATTTGTCGACTAGTGGTACTACGACCACCAGTTGAAGTACTAGCTTCAGGATGAGCCCATGGACGCCACATTTTTCACGACACAAAAATGGAATAGACACTTTAAAATAGACACAACGGAATATTAGGTAGGTAATGACTAAATGTGGGATTTTCCTGGTTTTCCTCCAACTGAAACAGCAAATGCTCCATAACTACGAGTCCCGGGCTTCAATCAAGATTGATATTATTTCATATTTGAAACTTTGCTTTTGTATTTTTAAATTCTGAATAAAATTATGTTCTCTTAACTTTCCCCCTAGTCTTGTTCTCCAATTCTGGTAGGTAATTTATTTTGTAACCGTAAATAGACCAATATCGCTATAATCTCGTTAATAGCCCATTAGTACTGAAAGTCTGGTGGCCAGGTAAGTAAATTTTATTATTTATACACATTTAAACATATCTTCACCAAGGGTTCTACATCAACCTCGCGAGATTTTTTATTATCAAATAAATGTAAATACAAAACTGTCAACAAAAGCCAAAAATAATGGAGAGCCCACTATTATTAAAATGCCAAACTATTTCATGAGATATTTTAATCCGGACCTGGGAATCTTTTAAGGGACACACACTTTTATTGCTTATCTATATTTCGAACAATAGGTAATAATGGAGGTCGGCGGCTAATATTGATTTACGACCTTCTTAGATTTCTAGTTCTACTATACATCCCATACACGAATTCACATTTCTCAATTTTGTTTAAATACCCTTAGTTTTTCCAAATATAAAGTATTCGTTATATTCCAACTAATGATCTTGAGAAGTATTTCCGAATAAAAGTTGCTGTTCCGACCTCAGATGACTTAACAAGTCAACTAAGAAACATATTTTGCGACCATAAAGTGGTACTTTCCACATTGTACAATTTGATTCCATCTGTCTGTTTAATGTGTAATAAAATTTGGTAAAATGTACATTGCATTATTTACTTTAGAACCACCCCCGAAATTTTTCTCCGGATGCGGTTTATTTATTCTATACATTTTTATGTTTCTATCCTGGGAATCCAATCTAGATTTTAATAAACATTATTATTATTAATATTATAGATATAACAGTAAAACAGTTTGATTAGTACATTTCAATTACTGACTAAATATTCGATTTGTAAGGTAGCAACACATTCCCGTATATTTAATATATGTGGGATCCCATCGTTTTTACCGTGGGCTGCACAAAATCTCCCCATAGTTAGTTCGGTATTAGTGTCAGAAGGAACGCACACACCGTATATATTTTCCAAATAAATACTTACCGCGACAATTAGAATGTTTGAGTCAGTTATTACTCTTGAATATCACGTTCAGACATAATTCTGTAGGTGATATCTGCTCTGTAATTTGAATATTCGTATTAATTGGTTATTTACGTTAAGTTATGGAAGTTTTCTACCTGATAAAGGTTTATTAATATGCGCAATATTCTTTATGGACAATAATAGATTGCGTCATGAAACGATAAAAGTGAACATTAGCATTAATTTTTACTTTAATACTAAAATAATTGGAAGTATGGTGAATTTTCAAATGGCTCATGACTGAATGTTTTAATGGAAACGCGCTAATGAGCAAACCAGACTAATTCAGGACTATATGGATATTGAAAAATAACGAATAAACATGGCGGTTGCATGTTCTAGTAAACTAGGAAGTTCAAACATTCTCAGATATTGGTTCTTTCCTAAGATAAGATTAGAAAACCAATATTCGTATTGAGGTAATTTTTTTAAAAAGCTCATCAAATATTGAATGCTACACTGGGCTACTAATTCTTATTGCCGAATACTTGCAGCTCCAGTTACTACATCGATAAGTTTTAGGGGTTTGTTAGATATCGTTTTCATATTATTGGTGAACATTTTTTTGCAATGTAATTAATTTGGTTTGGATTATAATACAAATTTTCAACTAGTTGTTGGTTATTATTGAATTTTGAACTATCAAATATTGCTATTCGAAAAACCAAATTTAACGAAGCCCTCAGAGCAATTCTAATTAAATTTTGACAATGTTTCTACCAAATGGATGGTTATAGAAAAAATGTTCGAATACGATACTGTTCTTGAGGGCACATTCTAAAATAGTTCTTCCTGGATTTCCCACACAAGGACACATTTTTTATGATTGAGATTAGTTGCGCAGTCGGATTTTTATTACTGTTCGACAATAATAGTTGAATATTATACCTACCGGTGTATTGGCCGGTTCTTTCTATTTCGGAGAAATATTATTTGTATTCAGCATTTTATTGGACTCCTTGCACAATAATAATTCTGTTACGAATTTCGAGGAATGATTTGTGAGATTTTTATTCTACCGAATGCAATATAATGAAATCGATTTGGTTCACCAGTTGCCACTGACCGTAGGGCAGAGTTATATTAAGGAAACATTAAAAAATATGTTGAAAAGGAAAACAAAATCTCATCGATAAAAAATATGAATATTTTTTTTGTAATATCTTACAGAAAATAACTACTTTCCCGGCTAAAGCAAATGTTGGATATTGAAACTCAAAAAAAAATTGTCGAATTACCAAAACATAAAAAATCTAAATTTGCACGACAATTATGTTCTAGTCATTCGACAATTGTTATATGAATTTTCGATTGTAAGAAAAATGTGCATTGTTGAAGAAATGAAATTGTAGAATTAACCATCGTTTATCAAAAAAAACTTCTGAAAATTCTAATTAAAGATTGCAAGTCTTAGATTTCGTCTTTCCATGTAAAATGCATAAATCAGATGTACTTATATGAATGCTATGTTGCCAATAACTCAAAATTTTCACGGACACCAGGAGATATCCATAAAAAGGCGTATATTTTCTTACAAATATATTTTAGTGGATTTTTATTATGTTTCATGGATTTCGACATTTTAATAACAGTATTCCTGAAATTCTACTTTCACTCGTGAATTTACTGTAGTTGCAGTGCTAACTTTATATCAAGTTAGCACAGCCATCCCCTATAAAAAAATATTCACGACACTTATTCGATTTTTGAGTAAGTGACTTTGCTAACTTTATAGGAATGATTTAACCTCATACCTTTGTTCATTATTAGGAATAACATTTTTAAGCCATTTTTCGCAAGCTTTCGCATCTTATGGATATTTTTCCATATATATTGATATGATATTTCAATCTGTTCTAACATTGTTTGTTATACATCCCCCACTTTATATTTTTCTCTAGAAGCAAAATTGAATATTGCGTACCCTCTTGGAAAAACTTGATATTAATATTAGTAATACTAATTTTCCTAAATTTTACAAAAATCTTGCATTTTTCAGTTTCTTCTAGCATTAACTACTCGCAGCTTTTTCTTGCACCTTTTTTCATGTATTACTATTGTTTGGTGACTTCATTCATAATATCAAGTTATTAAGAAATCTTCACCTTCTGATATTGGGCTTTTTTCATTTTACATAATAGTTTGTTTTCTTCAAAATATAAGTTATGAGACGATAACATATTTTCGAACCATGGATTGAATAAGAACCTTATTTACTTTTCACGCACCACGTAATATATTCCATAATTCCAAACTTGGTTTCATTAACGATCCTGAAATGAATATAGCAAATGATATCATCCGAGTCAACTTCATCAAATTATATTATGGAATTTCCATTTAGATTTATCACACCAATGACATTTGAAATACAATCATTTCAACATCATATTGATGACGAGATTAAAAAACAGATACGTGTATGGCAATTAAAAGTATATTAAAGATTATACTCATGTGTAAGAGGTGAAATATGGATTTTGAATGTTAATCATCGTGTCCAAAACAAATCATTATATATAGTGACGTAGGCCCATTAGCTCTTTAGATTTATATTTTTCTTCAATTGTTCGGTCTAAATTCATTTTCGGTGTGTGTATCGTTTGCTATTTTAAATTCAGTCATTGCGTGAAATAGGTTTTCGACAAAACTTTACTAGTGAATGCGATGCCACTTTTGCAACAATGTTACACGTGATTTCTGGAGAGTATTTTTTTTGGGAAACAATCTTCTTTGCCTCATTGATCTTTATGAGTTCTCCATTAAAACTTCATGGAAAAATCAAACAATTATCTGAATGAACTTTAACTTTCAGATTTTGTCTTGAGTTATGGTCCTTTACAATATCTATAAAATTTTGTTCAACGCCCAGAGTCTACTCTAGCCAGGAAAGTAGTTGTGTTAATCAAAATAGCGAACACATTGATTTCTTCTCTACCCGAGTCAAATCTGACTTCTCAAAGAATATCACACACACATTTTCATTTTCTCCTGTCACTCCTGAAGAGGTTATGGATGCCATTAGGTCATTGAAGGATTCGAGTTGCCCGGATTTTTATGAAATGCATAGCGCGATCATCAAAGCTATAGCTGATCTCATTGCTCAAGCCTTACCTTTATTAATTAATGAATGTTTCTTTCTAGGTATTTTCCCTGATGTGCTAAAAATAGCAGTGATTTTGTCCTCACTACAAAAAAGTGATCCACAAAAAGTGGAATGACGAACTTCATTTTAGCCGATTTTTGTCGTTAGAGCTGCATTGCTCAAGATTTCCATTCATCAATACCTATTTCAAATAAATTTGCAGGAATATTTCCCTATATTACTCTCGAGATCTTGACCTTTATTATCACCATACATATTTCTCTAATATCGCCTAGTATATTATCATTGATAATCATTCAACATCGCAATAAAAGATTACCCATCTGTTGCATACTGACTGTAGGGCAGAGTTATATTAAGCAAACATAAAAAATATGTTGAAAAGGGATACAAAATTTCCACGATAAAAAATAAAAATTATTTTGTTGTAATATCTTACAGAAAATAACTTCTTCCCCGGCTAAAGCAAATGTTAGATATTGAATCATATCTAATAAATATTGTAATTGAAAATTGATTCTTTCAACCTGAAATTCAATAAAGAATTGTCGAATTACCAAAACATAAAAAAAAAAATTTGCACGATAATTATGTTCTGGTCATTCGACCATTGTTATATGAATTTTCGATTGTAAGAAAAATTGTTCAAGTGATATATAATGTGCATTGTAGGAATTTTAGAATTATTCATCGTTTACAAAAAAAAACTTATGAAAATTCGAATTAAAGATTTTAAGACACTTATATTCCGCCTTTCCATGTACAATGTATAAATCAGATGTACTTATATAAATGCGATGTTGCGAAGAACTCAAAATTTTCAAGGACACCAGGAAATATCCATAAAAAGGCGTATATTTTCTTACCAATATATTTAAGTGCATTTTTATTATGTTCCACAGTTTGTCCGATGTGATCCATTCCCAAACAATTCGAGGTTGAATAATATCCGAGATTGAACATTTAAACAAAATGAGTATGATAAATATCTGAGCGTGCTGACCCAAATCATGAGAATTATTATTATTATTATTAATATGGGCCGATCATCTTCGCCGGAGGTCTTGTTTCTGACAATATATTACTCAAGAAGCTCTTTTATTCTCTAGATTTTTTCAAGTCATATTAATGTGGTAGATCACAGTGTGTTTTGGTGGTGTTATATCAAATTTGGAAGAACACATACATGGGGTGCCTCAAGGTTCTATCTTGGGGCCGACTCTATTCATTGTTTACATGAACGACCTTTCATATCATATTTTGCCCAAAAATAGTAAGTATTATCTTTGCCGATGACACAACTTTAATCAATCGTTGCAGAGATGTATAGAGGAACTGATTGAATCCGTCAAACACACTTTTGGTTTGGCTCTAACTAGCTTTCGCTCAATTCTGAGAAAAACTAGAATCTCATTCTATCTTTTAATGCAACTTTAACAGATGGAAATAGTGTCAAGTTGCTTGGTATACATTGACGACAAGCTCAACTGGAAATGCCATGTTGATAAATTGACGAATAAATTATCCACTGCTAAGTTTTTGAATCGTAACTTAGTCGGTATTAATATTCTTAGGTCATTGTCATTTGACCTATGGAATCATTTAGTCACTCAAATAAAATTTTCATTCCCCAAAAAGGATTATTCCGTTGCAGGAATCACTGCCCTGCGCTTTTCATTCTGCTTCAGATTATGCCACTTCCAAGTGCTTATATTTACTACTCTCTTCTTGAAATGCATAAAAACAGAGAGGATTATGCTTTACAATCTGATTTACAT
The DNA here is from genome assembly GCA_018342105.1 of Gonioctena quinquepunctata. NCBI lineage: Eukaryota > Metazoa > Arthropoda > Insecta > Coleoptera > Chrysomelidae > Gonioctena > Gonioctena quinquepunctata. Next base: position 1,367,252 of record JAFIRS010000053.1, on the reverse strand, counting down.
CAGTATCATTCGAGATCAGTAAATTTGCTGAGAACGCCAAGATACCGGCTCTCAGTGTCCCAAGAAATTGAATTATTTTTGTAACTACCTATCTGAAGCAATAAGAAGGTTGAATTTCTACAATTTTAAACGAAAAGTTGAATCGTTTTTTTCTGAAGAACTGTTTTGAATCGGAAAATAAGTTTCTCATCTATGCATAAACGAACGAGGTTTGTGAAAAACACTCAACCATTTGGGCCTCGATTTATTTTATTCAGGTTGGATTGTGTTTTGTCTTTTGATAATAATGTTATAGTCCATCCAATATCAATTCAAGAAGCTGTTTCTATAGAGAGCAAATAAAAACTCACTTCGCTAACACGAGCGTATATGCGAAGAAACGGAACGAAAAATAATCTGTACTACTCGTAAACATTCGCCGTCGGCAAACGGTAGATCAAAAGAGCCGATAGTCAACGTGGACCTGAGTGACTGCTGTCTATTCTTCAACCGATTCGTCTGGGCCAATCGAGTCGGACATAAATGCTTGCAGGTGTGGCTATACGATGGGAGGTCATAAATCACGCGTTATATTTGTGTTTTAATAGCTCTGAAAGATTAAAAACCAGTAGCGTCTGTGGTCTTGGTGTGTTCCGATCCAAATACGTTTTAGGATATTCTAGTTTTGTAGGATATTCTAGGTTTTTTTTCTTAATGTATTTATATAAAAAAAGCTTGTCTTTAATTTTTTTCATTTTTCATTATTTATGAAGTATTTTTAAAATCTTAAAATATCTAAATAAAATTTGTTATCTCCGCCACTGCTGCTCACAGGATTTCTCCGCAAGACTTTTTTATGCTTCTGCAATTGATATTGGGAAAACTATAACTTGGTATAGTTTTCCCAATATCAATTGCAGAAGCATAAAAAAGTCTTGTGGCGAAATCCTGTGAGCAGCAGTGGCGGAGATAACTAATTTTATTCAGATATTTTAAGATTTTAAAAATACTTCATAAATAATGAAAAATGAAAAAATAATAAAGACAAGCTTTTATTTATACAAATACATTAAGAAAGAAAAATAATTTCTTTCATTGTTTGATGTAGGTTATTATTATATCCTAAAACGTATTTCGATCGGCACACACAAAGACCATAGACGCTACTAGTTTTTAATCTTTCAGAGCTATTAAAACACAAATATAACGCGTGATTTATGACCTCCCATCGTAGATACACCTGCCAGCATCGATGTCCGACTCGATTGGCCCAGACGAATCGGGTGTACAACAGACAGCCGCCACTCGAGTCCACGTTGACTATCGGCTCTTTTGATCTACCGTTTGCCGACGGAAAATGTTTACTAGTAGTACAGATTATTTTTCGTTCTGTTTCTTCGCATATACGCTCGTGTTAGCGAAGTGAGTTTTCATTTGCTCCCTATAGAAAGAGCTTCTGCAATTGATATTGGATGGACTATAATATTTGTGCTTTGATTTATCTTATTCAGATAAGAATGTATTTTGTCATAATGTTAACTCTTAGGTATATAATCTAGTAGAGCTCGTCCAATATTGAAACGACCACTTTGGCCTTCCCCTACCTAACAACCAATTCTTTTCGAAGATGCCCGAACTGTGGTTATTAATAGAAATTCCATAGGCGTACCAAATTAATTGGTATAGGCGATACACGAGACGTAGTTTTTGGCGGACGAGTTTTGTGATTATGGTCCGATTCGATTCAAAATTGGTATGTGGAAGTTTTCGGGGTAGGAGATTATGAATGTTTGATCAAAATTCATGAATTTAAGATGATAACTGCACTACCTATTTATTAATCAAACAAACCTAACCTTTCAAACGCTGCATGCCAAGACACTGGTGAAGATTCGCCGTAGCATACGCTGCCACAGCAAATCCTGTCCACTCGTGTTTTCCACCTCTCTACCTACCAAACGGTCGTTTCAATATTGGATGAGCTCTTATACTTTTCATTATTAAAGACCTGCTACAAATGTATTCATAAAATATGTAATGTAGTCATTAAACTCTATTCTACTCTGTTAGACATGACAAAAATAACTTTTATTTTCATCGTAGATTTTTCTAGATGAAGAAAAATATTCCTTTTCAATATTTAAGTGAGAATATATATATATATATAGTTATGATTTAACAATTGTTGATTATATGATTTTAAATTTTTATATATTTTGGTGAATTTATTTCACAGATTATGATTTCTGAATCCCTATCATAACAAATAAAAACTCCGGCTATGTTATGTTACCTTTCTCTTTTTCAACCTCTTTTACCTTATCCCAGGTACGCCTATGAACATGAGTCACTCCTTCTCAGCAGTCGATTCCTGCGATCTGTATTGCCGACCTGGCACTAACGATTCGATAAGAAAAGCTGTTCAGTGGAGAAAAGTGAGGTTAAAAATTGAAAAATAAACACCCGTTGCAGAGAATAATCAAATTAATTGGTTTTTTATTCAAATCAAAACTTATAAATACCCTACTCTGCCTTATACTATCAAAACAATGACATAAAATGGTGCAATTTGGATGTTTGTGACAATGAAAGATTGATGAAGAAAGTTTGAACTTATTATCAGTCTTTTTGCATGGAATTTATGATGTTCTGCCCAAAACAATATAACCAGTGGTTTAAACACGTAAAGTTATTGTTTTACTGTGAAAAGTTGCACTTTGATGAGTTAGAATATTAGTATACCTTGTTGCTGCCTTTCTATTGAAGTTTCCAGTCTGGTGGACGTATTTCTGGGATCTCAATGACAGCTTACATGCACTCTTAACAGGATTTATCTTTTAGACCAGGTAGGGTAGGTGGAATTTTTATTGACTATTTACTTCTTCTGTTCAGCCTTTCAAGAATTTTTCCTCGTTCGGGAATTTTATATTTTGTTTTCTTATATCTATATTTATTTTCTTATATTATCTATGGAAGCTTCTTTTAAAATTTTGTACGTGGCTTCACCTTTTGAACTTTTTTCCAATCTCTTCCCAAACTTGTTATCTCATCCCATGGTAACACTCACATTTTTTATTTTCTCACTCACTTTCTACCTAATTATTTGCTGTTCTAATTAATATTAATGATTTTATGAATGATATCTAATTCTAACTCTTACATACCATTTACAAATTCATAAAAAATTAAATTTTTTCAATTTCTGCCTTTCTATTTTATTGTATATCATCACTTTTCCCACACAAACTCTTTCGAATCCCATTGGTGGGTTTTCTGTTGATGTGAATTGTCATACGGTATGTTTAAAACTTATCTTAACGTTGATCTTACTTTAATTCAATGTTTGCTATATAAATTTCAATTTTGATATGATTTAATCGTGGATTTTTATTAGATATATCGTTGGTTATATATTTTTGATGATAGAACTACTTCAGGAATGCCCTCTTTATACATATGTATCGACTAGAGCATAGTATAATAGTAAAAAGGTAAAGAAAACTGCAAAATAATATAGCTTTATCGACGATAACTAAAATACCTAATAATAATAATAATGATTATTATTATAAGTTTAATTATTTCACAACATTGCTTAACATAACAATATATATCCCTTTTCAAATTTTTTTTAATGTTCTACGAAAATTTTCATACGTTAGTTTTTTCCATTCTGGTTTCGGCGATTTTTAATATTTGAAAAGAAATCTTGTTTACGCCGCGTTTCAAGCAAAATAATAGTGACGTTGGATAACCCTTACGTGGGTTCAAATCAAAACGAATAGTACCACTGAACAATTCCTTGGTTAATTGATGTTCAATTTCATAGATTGTTTGGGAGACCATAGAAATTTAAATAACCATCTCAAATGTTTGTCACAGTAATAAATCAGTAAACCGTCAATTCTCTTGGTCCCCAAAAAAGTCCCTAGTGGTACCCCATATCTTTCTTGTGCCTCTTTTTATCAATACCTCTACTATCTGTCCAGCTATTAACTGTATTAAAAACATACAATCGACACAGATCCTCATGTATACAATGAAAAGGTGTGTGAATGTATTAAATCGCCTTTTTCGGATTAAATCTGTCTACCTGAAGAATTGGCACGCGTTTTTCACCAAACCACAATAACTGTTAGAACACATTGTGTCTACGGTTGTATAGGCGCAAGCAAACAGGTTTTGGAGGAAATAACATACACATCCATTCAATTATTGGACTTGAAATAAAGTCGCAAGCAATCATGGGTCGAGGTAGACTGGGTGTCTCAATTGTGTGGCGTGAAGGAGCAAAGGTAACGCACCTGACTTCATTTCAATTTTGCTCCCAGAGAAAAATATGAAATCTCAATATATCTGAACAAAATATATATCAGTTGTATGATTGCATGCAAAAGCTAGGGAACATGACATAAAATTTGATCTCTAATAACTTACGAATGTATGAGGTTATAATTTTAGAAATTGAAATCGAGGTTTGAAAATTTGGAATTTTGAACGTAGAAATTGAAACAAATACCTTGAATACAAAAGGTTGGTGGTATTTGGAATCATATACTATTCACCTGCTATCTGGTGAATCACATCCTCAATTTAATTTGGATGTCATCCAAACAGATATATTATCACTGGAAATGATCTGTTGTCGAATAGAAACTCTTCACGGTTCATGAAAAACAGTCATTTGTATGAAAATCTGAATATTCGTCTGAAATGCCTTCATTATGGAAAACCAACTTGAATTTCATTCTATTACAGCGTTTATTCTGAATTACATATATAATATTATTCTCTTTCTACAGAATTTAAGGATACTGTTATTTATTCAAAATTGTGGAAAAATGCACACACACGATTCCAGAGATTTCAAACTATATTTCAGAAAAAGTAATGCATCGTTTGGCTAAATATTAATGCGATGCAAATAATAAAACTCGTCAACTCTCTGAACTGAATATACTAATCTCCTGAAAAGAAAGTGTTGTCAAAACTATTCGGATCAAGTTTACGCAGAATATCATAAGAATCTCCACCTACTCTCACCCACTTTGATACCCACTTCTTCTCGTATTGATGAATTACCATCAAGAATGAGAAAGATACTGGATTCTTGTCCCAGGTAGGTGATTTGAGTACAGAAGCTAATTTAATTTGTCCACGGAATACAAGGGAGCTTCGAATGTTTATTCAGTGGCTAAGTGAAGTATGGATTTCAATTCTCAGAAACAGAACGATATCAAAATAACTTTCCATAAACGCAGGTGAGAAGTTTTGAAAAGGTTATAGATGGCAGCATCGTCTGAGCATCAGAAAATTCGGAGCCTGGCAGTTGGCGCTGATTTAATTTTCCGTCGAAAGTTATTTGTTTTGGATAAATCTAAAAACTAAATAATTATGATGTAAAGTTCATTCATCAATGTTATTCGGTTGTTTTGACTGTCCTATGCGCTTAACACTATGAGCAATGCATATGTTCATGTTCATACAAAACACTCTCTCTTTGGTCAGAGGTAGGTTGTCCAGTAGCTGAAGAGCCTTAGACAAAGTTCTCCTCTCTTTTTCTTGATGTGGTGTTTCCATCTTAGCTTGGCAACTAGATTCATACCAAGGTATTTGTCACTGTTTTCATATGGTACGGTTGTCCAATTTATATTTAGGTTGGGGAATTAGTAAGTTTATTGTTGGTAAAGTTGATGTTAATTCTTTTTGATTAATCTGACTCACCATTTTTTTTCATTCTAGCAGTTTGTTGATTACCTAATAACACTTTATTCGTGAATCGGATCACATTTTTGCCGGTTGCTATCAGTGCAGGGTCATCTATTTTTTAACCGACGAAACTAAAAAGGAGGAGGTTCTCTATTCGACGCGTATATTGTTTTTTTTTTATCATTTTTTTAATGTATGATCACGCATATCTTTTCACTGAGGCGTCCGATTCCGATAAATCTTTTTCCAGTGGATAGGGTTTTCTTCGAAGTTGGTCCCATTCGAACTCAAAAGATGAAATCCACCCCTGAGGGTAGCAAAATGAAGGATATTGATCACTCTGAATTCCGTTAACCGATTCTATCAGGCATAACTTTGTACTGGGATCTTCGATTTGGATGATTCTTCTTTTATCAGATAGGGTATACCTCATAGTTGATCATATTTGGATTTCGAATGGAATTATCCACCCTTACGGGTAGAAAAATAGGGGATAATTGATTTTTCACTTGTGAACATTGGCACACATATGTAGTTGACAATGACAGATCGCTAGTGTCATTATCACAATATCATTATATTCTATGAGAGGATGGAATGATATACGAAGTAATGAAATAAACTAACCAGAACAACAAAAATAATTTATATTACAACAAATAGTAAAAGTAGATAATCATATTATTTAACTGTTAATAGTTGAAGTAATGTGGGTAAGTAAGTATTTTGGAAGTAATCAAAAAACAAGTAGGTAGTAATTAGTAGATTTTAGCCACAAAAAATTGAAAAATAAAAACTTTTCAACAAAAATTAAACCGACGAAATACGGAACTGAAAAGTAAACAATAAAATAAAAATTCTTAGTCTCAGTAACTGAGCTCCTAAACTAATGTAAGTAACTAATTTTGAGTCGGCGCCAAACGAACAAGCAAATGAATTAGGTAAGGCGTAAAATGATGGCATCGAGTTGCGCGGTGACATTCTGATAATTTAAATTACTTTAAAAAAATATATAATATATATATATATATATATATATATATATATATATATATATATATATATATATATATATATATATATATTCTTTATTTCCTTGGAATAAGGGCCTTAGTCAGTCCATGTATTTTTCATTCCATGCGACGTTTCGAGATTGTTTATGTCATCTTCAGGTAAATTCTTAAAATAATGTAAAACATAACATACAAATTCAAAATTACAATATAATTCAACTGTTATTCTTTCATTGTTTCGTTTCATGATTGAATGAACGTTGTTGAATGTCTGAGATTGCTGGTAACGGGTTTGTTTTATCTGTTATGTTTTTTTTTTAAATAAAATACATTGGAGTGTTCGACATATTCAGTTATAGTACGAGGGCTCTATTGCTATGATATAAAGTCTGAACTTCTTCCCACATGGGGAAATGACAGTCACCTATAGAAATTGTGATAATCCTTATTTTAATACTTAACTAGTTATTTTAAACTGTATTATATCATCATTCATCCTTCATAATGTGTCAACCATTATATTTCAACACCTGTATAATCATTCTCAACAAAGATTCTCCTTGATGATGGAAATAATTAATAAAATTTCCGAAAGCTTGGACAACCTTTAAGGAGTTCTCTTTTATTTGCTGCAAAACCCCACTATTTACTGGTTCCATCCCTAACTAGTCAGCAACGACTACCCGTTCTCTCTCTCTCTCTCTCTCTCTCTCTCTCTCTCTTCTTGAATCTTGTTTATTATAGTAGATTTTGTGGTTCTTGGGATTTGGATTCTTCAATAACTGGAGTTTCAATTTACATATATCAAAACGTTTCGCCCCTAGCTGGGGGCTTTTTCAATTGTTTATTAAAATAAAAAAAAATTTGTTAACATTGTGGGTTTGGTGTGTTCCTTGCCAACATTGTTAACGGGGACAATTACATATTTTAATGTTTGTATGTTGTTTTGACTCGTTTAAAGTCATAATTGCGTTTTTTTCTTCATGAAAATTTGGTTCACTTTTGTGTTGTCGGTTCTTTTTCCTTGAGTTAGGAGGTGATCGTTGCAATGGCGATTGGATTTTCTGTGGTCCAAGTGTTTGGTTATGTTGACATAACATAACCAAACACTTGGACCACAGAATCCAATCGCCATTGCAACAATCACCTCCCAACTCAAGGAAAAAGAACCGGCAACACATATAAACTTTTTAACAAAATTTAACCGACGAAAAAATCAACTAAAAAGCAAAAAATAAAATAAACCTTTTTAGTAAAAATGATAATTGAGCTCCTAAACTAATGTAAGTAACTGATTTTGAGTCGGCGCCAAACAAACAATTATCGAAGATCATTATCTATGAAAGAAGTCATCAAAACGCAGCCGTGCATCTCGCTGCCTTCATTTTACGCTTCACCTAATTCAATTGCTAGTTTGTTTGGCGCCGACTCAAAATCAGTTACTTACATTAGTTTAGGAGCTCAATTATCATTTAGACTAAGAAGGTTTATTTTATTTTTGCTTTTCAGTTGATTTTTCGTCGGTTAATTTTTGTTAAAAAGTTTTATTTACTTTTCAGTTCCGTATTTCGTCGGTTTAATTTTTTGTTAAAAAGTTTTTATTTTTCAATTTTTTGTGGTTAAAATCTACCAATTACTACCTACTTGTTTTTTGATTACTTCCAAAATACTTACTTACCCACCTCACTTCAACTATTACCAGTTAAATAATATGATTATCTACTTTTACTATTTGTTGTAATATAAATTATTTTCGTTGTTCTGGTTAGTTTATTTTATTACTTTTTATATCATTCCATCCTCTCATAAAATATACTGATTTTGACGGAACAAGAATAATGTCAGTAGCGATCTGTCATTGTCAACTACGTATGTGTGTGCCAATGTTCACTAGTGAAAAATCAATTATCCCCTATTTTTCTACCCGTGAGGGTGGCTAATTCCTTTCGAAATCCGAATATAAGGTATACCCTATCTATTAAAAAAAGAATCATCCAAATCGAAGAACCCAGTACAAAGTTATGCCTGATAGAATCGGTTAACGGACCAGAATTCAGAGGGTGAGTGATCAATATCCTTCCCCTTAGGGGTGGATTTCATCTTTTAAATTCAAATGGGACCAAATTCGAAGTACACCCTATCCACTGAAAAAAGAATTATCGGAATCGGACGCCTCAGTAAAAAGTTATGCGTGATCATACATAAAAAAATATGATGGAAAAACATGAAATATACGGGTCGAATAGAGAACCTCCTCCTTTTTGGTTTCGTCGGTTAAAAAGTGAACCAAATTTTGATGAAGAAAAAAACGCAATTATGACTTTAAACGAGTCAAAACAACATACAAACATTAAAATATGTAATTGTCTCCGTTAACAATGTTGGCAAGGAACACACCAAACCCACAATGTTAACAAAATTTTATTTTATTTTAATAAACAATTGAAAAAGCCCCCAGCTAGGGGCGAAATGTTTTGATATATGTGAATTGAAACTCCTGTTATTGAAGAATCCAAATCCCAAGAACCACAAAATCTACTATATATATATATATATATATATATATATATAATATATATATAATATATATATATATATATATATATATATAATATATATATATATATATATATATATATAATTATATTTATATCGGGCTGATACTGGGACTGGGTATTTGGGATTCTCATAAATGTATATGTGGTAGTGATCTGAACAAACAAGGAATTCATGATCTTTTAACCAGATATCATCAGGACATCGAAATCATTAAATATTCTAATCTATCGCCAAGTATTCCAGCGTGTTAGAACCCCTAGGTACTAGCCATGATGATGGTAAACGTCCTGGTGGTATGTCTCTCATATACCTCTTGGGTATGGTGGTTCCATGAGAGCGTAAAGAATAGCTTGCTATATGTTGAGAGAGCATTACAATTTCTCGTCGACTTGCTCGAGGAAGGGATATCGACGTTACGACACAGAGATAGGAGAGTCAGGGTCAGCCCGGTTAGCTCAGGACGTCAGTATCATACCAGGAGCAGTCGGGAGTATGTGTGCGCTGCAATGAAGAAGAATTATTGACGATAATTCCATATCAGATAATTTGAACAAATTAAACTGAATCGACGACGACAGGTAGATCAAAATATCTTGGGTGCCGTGGTAGCCGCGGAAACAAAAAAAAATTCTTAAACCTAAACAAAAGCAAACGATATTTCTGTAAGACAATAAAAACAAAAAACTTATTTCTAACAGAAAAACAATTATTTCTTGAATGGAGAGAAAAAATTTTTTACAAGATAAGACAAACCAAATTAAATATTTTGTGTACGGAATTATTTTATTAAATGTTCGCATTGCCACGTGGTCAGTTAATGCGTTGGGTGGGGTAACAGGAGGGGCGCACAGCAGTGCGTCTCTCTTGTTTATGTGGTATTATCATATCATTGCGTTCCTTGTTGCTCGTGTAGATTTCTGTCTATACCCCAGATAAATTGTTTCCGATACTGTATGTGACAAAGCTGTGCTGTGGGACTTACCTTGTGCTAACGCATCTGCAGCTTCTCATTCAACAAATACTTACAAATCCGCTGGTGCTGCAGCAGTATACAGCAAGAAATTGAAAAGCATGAAATATCATAATATTGGAAATAATAATAATTCTTTTCATCCCATGGCTATAGAAACATTTGCTGTTATCGGTCCTGAATCTCTGACTTTATTTCGTGAAATTGAAGGAGATTGGGCCACGCTATGAAATAATATGTAAAGCAATTCGAAGGGGCAATGTTTGTTCTTGATAAACAGAAAATCGTATGATTAATTTTTCATATTTATTTTTTACCTAACATATGTTGAATTAACTGTCGCGTTACCTTTCTTCGCCAGACAGATGGTCTGCTCGATCAGTTGCCCTCGGAGGAAGGGATTCGACTGGACGTGGGCCGCTCCGAGATTTATAAATTTGTCATAAATAATGCACGATCGCCATGGGACATCGAGGACACTATTAGTACAGCGATGTAGGGAATTGATTTATCATGGCGGACGGCGGGGTGCCCAACAACATTACATATATATTAATATACGGTTCTATTTTAATATTGTCACCAAGTATTTATAGCGCCATTTAAATATTTGTTTTGTCCGATTTGAATAATTGAATTTATAAAGTGAGGTGCGCTGCGGTTTAATCTCAGCAGGGGGCTGACGCCTCGCTATGCGTTTTGATCACACTCGCATCGTGTTTTCTTATTCCCTTTTCTCAGGAGGGGTCCTTCCTTCTCTCGGATTTGTTATGGAGAAGCTTTTTTTTAATTCAGCGTTTGAAACTAATGACTCTTTCGCGATTCAAACTGTGTTTCAAACCATATTTCCGGAAGCATCCTTATCTTTTTAAGTTCTTCTCTCTGGCAGTTGTTATTTCAGAGGAAACCTTGTTCTTCAAAGTATCGTAATGAGTGCCAAGACTGCTCGGGGGTGTTATTGAGTCCAAAAGTCACGGGTTCAAATCACAGTGCAGCCGTTACCAAATGATTTACTACCTAATTATCAGAAACACAGAGCCCTTCCAGTGTTTTGATTCATATAAACAGAATCTTCATGAAAGCAGATGTAAAATCATCTACTACTGAAAGATGAACTTTAGTTAGTGTCTTCCATAGTTCAAGGTATTCACGTTGAAATCGGAAAAATATTGTTCTAGAAATGTTAATAAACTACGACAATATTGAAAAGGGAAACATTCTCAATTGAATATTGATAGAAAGATTTTTCTGTGAATGTCAGAAAACACTAATTCAAAGTGTCTCTCCAAAAGAAATGATTCTAACTTTTTCCATCTTTGCAAAGTGAGATTGCTTCTTGAAAATGTGTTTCCCATTTCTTCCGGTCTTCCTGATGATCGTGGAAGCGTGAAATAGATTTTCGTCGACAAAAATGTATTGAAGACCTAGTGAATGCGATGTCTCTCCTGCGTCAATGTTACGAATGATTTCTGGTGAGTACTCTCTTTTGGAAAACATTCTCCTTTGCCTCATTCATCTTTATGAGTTCCTAATTAAGACTGGAATAGAAAATCAAATAACTATCTGAATGAAAATGCAAATTTTCAATTTCAGATTTTTTCTTTTGAGTTAGGGCCTTTTCAGAATATCTATCAGATGTAGTTCAATGTCCAGCGTGGCGTTAGCCGGGGAAGTAGTTGTTTTCTGTTAGACATTCACAAAAAATAACTTCATTTTAATCGTGGATTTTTCAATTCACAGAAAAATCTTTCTATCAATATTCAATTGAGAATGTTTCCCTTTTCAACATGAATATCCCACAAGAGGTTATCTTGACCATGGAAGATAGTGACTAAAGTTTATCTTTCAGTCGCAGATGATTCCACATCTGATTTTATGAACATCCTGTTTATATTTTCAACAAATCAATCTACGACAATAGTTATTTTTTATTAGATATGTATGTCTAAAAACCCTGGTGCTTGCACTTATACCTGTAGAAGTTTGGGATCGACTTGGCGACACTTGGCCTACTTGATAATAGATATTACTAACGTGTCAGATGGCGCCAATTTAGTTTTAGTTCAATCCAGTAACAGGGTATATTTATTTCCTCAGCTCTCTTTTTGAGGCGAACTATTCGCGGGTTCTAATTCTAGCTTTGCTATTGGTTGAAAAGAGACATATGTCAAACTTCACCAATAGCAAAGTTAGGATTAGAAGCCCCCGAACATTGCACAAAGAAAGCACTGTCGTGTTGTTTTTCGTATTTTGTACCATTTGAATTTGAGGTTAACTGCATTTTGACAGACGGTGAATTGGAAATGAAATTGTCATTAAATTGCAGAAAATATAAAATATAATGCATACAATATGATAACTATGAAAATATCATTATTAGTCAATTCGTCATGATTTGTACTTGCTTATGGTATTGAATACAGGTGAATACTGTCCACACAAAATACAAATGTGGCCCATTCTACAAAAAGTATCCTTACACACTACACTACCTGAAAATAAACAATTCCTCACGCACTAATGAACTGATGAACGAGTGATTTTTCAAAGAACAAACTCAGGACTTAGCTAAGCAAGAGTTCAAATCAAACAGATGGAAAACGCATAAATACCGACAAAACACTGAAAATAATTCCATATAAGATGCTGCAGATGTCAGAAATTAGGTTCTGACATTAAGCGAGAATATAAACAAACATTTTTGGACGGCGCCATCTACCACAGACTACCACAGAGAGAAGCTCTGTTGAAGTAACAGGTGGTGTCCCCTCGAAAATCTAAACAATATCGAATCAGGTTTTTAGACATATTAGATATGTACTAGAAGACAAGTTCTTCCCCAGCATTGTGACAATATCATTGAAGAGATAAATATAGGTAGATTCATATTAAAAAAAATATGTAGCTATATAGTCTTCACAGATAAATATTCAGAAAATATTATAATATATTGGGTTTGACCCAACCACAAAGCAATCAAAAATCACAATTCTGTTGGGGAGCGGAATGATTTATCCATTAGAAGGTGTTTTATATCCATGTGTATATTTCTTTAGTCCGGAATACATTCAAGGGAAACATTGAATGGCCTGCATCCATTACAGTAGTACTTTAGGGGACATTTTCAGATAGACCAGGGGCAGTTTCATACAAATAAGGGACAATTCCAGACAAACCAGGGCAATTTCGACAGATCAAGGCCAATTTCTAGATGGTCACGGCAAATATCAGGAGGGATAGTCCAGAATTTCCAAACTGATCATGGGCAGTTTCAGTTAAACCGAGAGCAATTTCAGGCAGATCATGACCAATTTCCAGGAAGTAATGGCAATTTCTAGCAAAGATGGTCTTAAGGCAATGTCCAATAGGTTGACGAATCACCATCTGGAAGTGGATATTCAGGTGATACTTCCTGGCAATTATCAGAAAGATTACCCAGATTTCCATCCAGGTGATGAATTCAGTAGTCAGCATTCATTCCTCCATGATGATCAAGATGAGGGCGTTATAAGGGTAGAATGGCCTTCATCCGTTATATCAGTACTTCCGGATAGACCAGGGGCAATTCCAGGTAGCGGCAGATCCATTCAGATCAGAGACAATTTCAGATAAACCAGTGCAATTTCAGATAAATCAAGGGCAATTTCAGGCAGATTACCACCAATTACCAGGAAGTCAAGGCAATTTCTAGCAGATATTGCTCTAAGGCAATGCCCAACATGTTGACGAATCGCCATCCGGAGGTGAATGTTCAAGTGACACTTCCTGACAATTATCAGGAAGATTAGCCAAAAGATTTCCATCCAGCTGATGAATTGAGTAGTCATTTCTTTCTCCTTAGTGATCAAGACGAGGGAGGTAGAGGGTTAAAATGGCTTGCATCCATTATAGTAGTATTTTCTGGGGCATTTCCAGATAGACCAAGAGCAATTCCAGGTAGCGGCAGTTCCATGCAGATCAGGGACAATTTCAGACAAACCAGTGTAATTTCAGATAAACCAAGGGCAATTTCAGGCAGATTACCACGAATTTCCAGGAAGTAAAGGCAATTTCTAGCAGAGATTGCCTTCAGGCAATCTCCAACATGTCGATGAATTGCCATCGGAAGGTGAATATTCAGGTGATACTTCCTGACAATTATCAGAAAGATTAGCTAAAAGATTTCCATCCAGCTGATGAATTGAGTAGTCATTTCTTCCTCCATAGTGATCAAGACGAGGGAGGTAGAGGGTTAGAATGGCCTGCATCCATTATAGTAGTACTTTTGGGGGCATTTCCAGATATACCAGGAGTAATTCCAGCGGTAGTTCCATGCAGATCAGGGACAATTTCAGACAAACCAGTGCAATTATCGGGGATAATACCATAAGTGCTTTAAAAATTAACGATAATTCTGAAAAAAACGTGTTTTTTAAAAACTGCATGAGTTTATTTTTTTCGTTGTTTTAAAGCATAATTTACCCGACTTCGAAGGAGGAGGGACATTTTTTTAAACAACGAAAAAAATAACCGTCAACAAAAATAATGTCATAATCTTAGGGGACTTTAATTTTCTAACATGGCATCCTATTCACAATGAGACGTTCTTAGAACCTAGAAATGTTTTGGAAAAAATATAATTTGTTATAAGAGTTTACTATGTGAGTAATAGAGGGTATAATGTGGGGACAACACAATCTTATATATATATATATATATATATATATATATATATATATATATATATTACTATGAAATAAACCGGTGTAAAAGTCTTGCTCTTGGCAATATTACACCCTATGCCCCTTCTTCCGACAAATCCGTTGTCATCCGGCCTGGGTACCGGCGTAGAGAAGAAAGGGTCTAATTTATGCACAAAACTTTTATTTAACTTCACTAAATTTACTTGACTTCAAGCCTCAAGGATGCCACCTGTCCTCCACCGTAGTCAGAAGTCGAATGAATCAGATTTTTTATCACCGACGTGTCAAATGTCAAATTGTGCTTTCAGTAATTTTTGCCAGGATCCAACTATATTAACGTATTATCAAAATCCTGTTTTCTCCTAGTTTGACATTTGAATCGTGAATGCTAGATGTCGCCCACTTCGTGGTAATCCTTAATAGTAAGTGACATTTGGAATAAATGAAATATACATTGTTATCATCCAATAAATGTATGTAGGTTCAGGAGTGAAAATCGAAACTTGATTTGAACCCAAACTAAACCATTATTCGTATATTCTTGTACGTGAATTATATATATATATATATATATATATATATATATATATATATATATATATATATATACATATATATATATATATATATAAATAAATCCTTTATTCAGTCCATCTACTAATTTACATTTTCAAGTCATTGTAATGATTACAATGAGAACGATATATAGCATGCTTTTAGGTTAATATGGACTAAGTTTAAAAAATAAAAATATATATACAACACATATACACATACATATACACATATACATATACACTACTACGTCCATAAAAATTCTAAAAAATATTTAATGAATACACAAAATACTTTAAACATACTAAAACATTTGTATACCTGTCCCAACTGAATATTAAATCGAAACAAACAAATGTGGAAGTGGCTACAAGGTTTTTATTGATTAAGAAAATATGATTTTAACTTTGCCTTGAAGGATGTTAAAGATGTTATACGTTTGATCTCCTCTGGCAGATTATTATAGCTATCAAGTCCCTTGAAAAAAACAGAAATTTGGATATGTGTTAATGTAACTTGTTGAATATGGAAGTCAGTTCTGAATCTTGTATTGTATCCGTGGATTTGGTCATTGTACATAACTTTTTCTTGTAAATATGTTGGGGAAATTTTATTTCTTATTTTGAAAATTAGGATTAATGTTTGGTAGAGGAGAAAGGAATTAATTGGTAACCATTCTAGTTGCTTTAACATATCTCTTATTGGTGTTAGTCTTTTGCAATTTAAAATTATGCGCATGGCCCTATTTTGGAGTTTCTGTAAACGAGCTAAATCATTTTGTTTCAGTAGATACAGAATTGTAGAACAATATGTAAAATGAGGGAGCACTAATGAATTGTACAGTTAAATTCTTGTCCACCTTGACAAATATGGGGCACAACGAGATAAATAATGTATTTTGAATGCTATTGTCTTTATAATGAAGTTGGCATGTCCTTTAAAATGTCTTCTCTCTCTCAACATTGATCTTCAAATAATTAGCACAACACCAACTGTAAATAGATTTTAAAATTTTGTTGATGGTTTCTGTGAGTTTCGTGTGATCATTACATGAGAAATAAATCAGTGTATCATCTGCAAATGAATGAACCCTCACCTCCTATCTCCGGCAAATCATTGCCATACAACAGAAACAATAGGGGGCCCAGTACACTTCCCTGTGGTACTCCTTGATTACATTCTATTTCATCTGATACTTTATTATCTATCCTAAGCTTGTGTTTTCTGTTCTCCAAAAAGCTTTCCAACCATTTCAAGACTATTCCATTATATCTTGTTTGAATTTACTATCAAGTGTAAAGGTCATCATGTTTGTACCTACCACAACAATAACCATTGACAATTTTATTCTGAAAATATAAAAATTCCTAGCTTTTCTGCGTCAAAATGTTATCGGTTCATAGTTTTTATTAGAAACACCCATTACTGTTCAGTTATGTTTTATGAATGAACAGAATTCAGTTCGTGAAGTTTTGCCATGACGACACTTTACGCACAAGTCCGAAAAAGTAGCATTTTACGGATTTTTTCAATTCTCAAAGTTGCCGTTATGGGGAGCGTATACAAAAAATTCAATTTATTTGTTATCTCCGATGAATTTTAGACCATATGATTGGCCCACGAATAATAAGGGAGGTATTCGACATGGTTTAACGGATTTGTAACCTTCCACAGTCTGAAAATCAAACAAATTGAACCATAAAATCGACACAATTTTGGAAGGCCAAAAACATTTTAAAATGTATTTTTTTATAGGACTTCTGCCACTAAAACCTTCTACTGATATCACCGAAAATTAACCCGAACAAACTCTGGTATAATTCGTGGGTCCCAATTAAATCAGGGACCTTTTGTCAAATCTCCTGCGGCTCGAACACACATGTGCGACTGATAGACAGGAGCATTCGGTATGTCATATTAATAAAACCGAAAATAACTCTCACTGCATGCCCAGACGGGCACTTTTTATATTGGTCGTTAATCAAACCCGCACCTACGTACATGGTTGACTGTTCGAGTTTCGCAACCGAAGGATTCGATGCAAATAGTTCGATGAAAAACTATTTGATTTGATATATGATTTCTTCAAATATTTCTGTCGAATTTTAGAATATATCGCTTGTTTTATTGTTGTATTGCGAATGGACAAATAAAACTAATCTTTGTCTTTTCTAACGTTTCGCGTTTCGCTTATTCAGAGCTTAGGCGTAATCAACGGTACTTAATTATTTGAATTATGAATCCATAGAATAGAACTTTATTTAACTACATTATATACAAAACATACATTGGTAGCAAGTCAGAATGGGCTAGTACCTCCCCAATCAATCAATCAATCAAAAGTAATTTATTCAGGTATTTTTGTTAACATGTTTCTTAATTTATTTCATTTGAAATTTTCCCTATGTCCCTGTTGTAGAACTCTGCGTTCTTTTCAGGGACAGCTAATATTTCATTTTCCTTTCTGTTTACAAGATTAATTTTCTAACTAAAATTTTTAAGTTTTTGTTTGGGTGAGGAGAGCTGCGGCTCTTTTCTATCCTCCTGGTAGTTCATGCCATTCGGCGTTCTTAAGGAACGTGCAGCGGGAAACCGCAGAAAACCATTGCACATGAACTTGACATGTCTAATTATTTGATTTCCTATTTTCGTATTTTATTTTATAAATTGTCCTTATGTATACTTGTTGTAAAGCTGAAATGTGAAGATATGGTTAGTGGGGTTGGTTTGGGATTGTTTTCTGTTCGTTTGTCTGTCTGTTTGTATGTTTTTTTGTCGTGTATTGAATGCTTTTTATTCCGGTATTTTCGTGAAATTGTTTTATTAAATTTCAGAGTGTTTTTGTGATTTTCGAATTCAATATTGGTTTTGGAGATCTTATTGAGTTTTTGCTTTTTATTTTACTGGATTGTGAATTTAGTTTTCTTGGATGTTTGAATTTTGATTTGTTTTATGTTTAATTTATTTTGTTTTTTCTTTGGATTTTTTTTATTTGTTTGGTATTTTTATTTTGTTGGAATTTTGCATTCTTTGTGATTGTTCAATGAATTTTGATGTTTTTTTTTTTCAATTTGGAATAGTATTTCTATTTTATTTTGAATTTTGACATTTTGTAGTTGTATTCTGTGTATTTTGTTATAGGATTGGGAGGGAAGGTGAAATAATAGATACTGTTTTTATTTATTAAAATGATAGATGAAAATTGTGTCTTCTTTTCTTCCTTCTTTTTCTTCCTGGAAGTTGTGTTGTGTGGGGGGGGGGCTGGGAGTCGTCCATCTGAGGGCTGTCGGGGGTGGGGGGGGGGTTGGAGTACCACGTTCTGATGGCATCAATATTGATTTGATTTATCATTTACAAGTGTGTATAAAAACAAGGTTTAAAATTTAGCTAATGTAAAGTGTAAAGATAAAACTAATGTAGAGGTATATATTGTTTAGAAGTACGTGTTGAATGTTCAAAGAGTTAAAATGAAAATTATAAACCAAAAAAGCACATAAATAACAAATGTTCATATTTAGTAATTTATGTTATTTTACAGTTTTTCTGAGGATTCTACCGTTTTTCTGAAACCTTATATAATATTAGCCGATAACTATGTTTCAAAAAAACATGTTTTCAACATTACAAGCAATTGGCACAATTTATAAAAAATATAGAAATAAAAATGTATTAATATATTTTTGAGCACAAGCAGACAACAAAATGTTTGAGTTAGAACATTCTGAATATGAAATTAGATCTGAACACACTAGCCAATGAGATGCCAGGAAAGATCTGGATGCAAAATTATAAATATTGAAAATATAATAAACAGAAAACGTCAAAAATGATTTTGAATATATCATGTATATAGTATGTAAGGTATTTAGGAACTATTAGTGAATAAAATCTGTCAAATAAACGAAAATAATGAATAGTGCAACAGGAAGTGCGTGAAAACGGAGAATTCAAGAAGAAAACAAAAGATATGTGGTATCAAGGAAAAAAAATCATCAAGCGGAGGAGATTGAACTCAACAAAATTTAATTTGGAAAATCAAGCATATTTCGCTACAAACACAGTTATTTGCCACTACACCCCAATAAAATACCAGAAAGAACATTAGCTGAAAAAAACCAGGTACATAACGAATCTTACCTTCTCATTCCATACATATACCAGTCCGAGGACGAATTCACAGTCGAACAAGGGGGCTTCCAAGAACAGGAGAGTTAGAACCATAAAAGTTACAAAACTCAGTGCATTTTGAAAATAAACCTTTTAAGAACTCCTCCGATGAAAAACTTTCATAAATTGGTATATAGACTAGCCAGTGCTCGGAAAAGCATAGGATGTTAAAATTAAATTTTTCTAGAAATAGTTCGATGGCTTCGAACTTATTTGATATACATTGTACATTAACATGGATTATACTCACTAGTGAACTAGAAATTTTTTCAATCAAATAATTGTTATCATCATGATAATTGTCTATAAAAGACATATTTTTCGGTATCAGCTCATTTGGGCAGCTTGGGGGTTGTCCTGTCCATTAGGTAAATAGATGGAGGAGGCGAGATGGATGTTGTTTACCATGAGATTTTGTTCCTGTTTGACACCTTTAATTCAGTAAACCCATAAACTGGAACTGGCGCAGTCGGTAGGATATGGTGAACTGATAATTGTACTTCCAATGCGCCTTTGAGAGTTTCACTTAGGTCTGTATTCTTGGGGCTCGACTTATGCCTAACGAGTATGTAGCAGATCTGTCACTGCAGAATTCAATACAAGACTATGTAACTGAGCACGAGCTGATGTGCAATAATACCAGTATCTTCTCAAGTTGAGACATCGTTCATAATATAAATGAGTTGTGGCCAGTGAAAATGGCTCATCTTGTTGATGTATAACGTACACCACTCTAAATTACTTTATACGTTATTGATAGACTGGCAAGCATTGTAATATTATTAGAATTTTGTCAGTACAATAAATAGACATTGTAATTTCTTATCGTCCATTTTCGTGCTCTTTGTGAATAGTATGATTTTCTATTGGAACGTGAGGAGGTCAACGACATACATTTTGTCCAAGATATCATAATTATCCGATTTTTGTAACTTCGATTAATGCTACTATACTATATACCCGAATCTTCTCAAGTTGAGACATCGTTCATAATATAAATGAGTTGTGGCCAGTGGAAATGGCTCATCTTGTTGATGTATAACGTACACTACTCTAAATTACTTTTTACGTTATTGATAGACTGGCAAGCATTATACTATTATTATAATTTTGTCAGTACCATAAATAGACATTGTAATTTCTTATCGTCCATTTTCATGGTCTTTGTGAATAGTATGAATTTCAATGGGAACGTGAGGAGGTCAACGACATACATTATTTCCAAGATATCATAATTATCCGATTTTTGTAACTTCGATTAATGCTACTAAAAATGAAAAATTAGCAAATACAAATTTATAAACTATGAATAATTTTAGGAAATCTCACTCCAACGCTAATGAAAATAACAGTATTTTTATATTCTATTGATTCAATGAATAATTCACACATTCATATATTGTCCTTCATGATAATCCTAAAGTAGTATAAACCAAGCGGACGTACTCCAATCGGCTGAAATGATCCTGCAATAGAGGATTGTAGTTTAAGAAATGGATCCACTTTAATTGCATTGTTGCTTTAACTTTTTCGAATAACATTCTACCAGTAGATATAAATTATATTAGAAATTATGGATTGAAACGAGCTATAGTAATCTATGAGAAAATCATTTTTACAGAAAAAAATAAGAAAAGAAATGCAATTTTTGGTGGAGCCCTGATGGATTTCCCAGATTTATTCACTGTGAACAGGCTTTTCACTAATCAATTCCCGATCAAAATGCTTGACTCTTTCAATAACATTATTTTGTTCTATGTCTCGGATTAAAAAGAAAACTTTTTGCCAAATTTCCCAAGGGAAAAAAAGGACATAAAGAGGAAAATTATCCCAGCTGTTATTCCGCCGTGTCCCCTGAATACTGGATGCTCTAGTTACGCCTATGACAGAAACCATTCTGGGAACAGAAATCTTTCTTTGAAGTCGGTTTGTACTTTTTTCGAAATCTTATTATTTTCTGACAGATTGACTGGATTAATACGAAAGACTGGGCTTCGGTTAATGCGAATGCCTCCACGAAAATAGCTCATTATTATTCTTAGAAAGTGAATAAATATAATTGCATGTTTATATCGTTTTGAACCGACAGTGTCTTTGTCCGGTGAACGACATTTTATACAAAAGAGATGCCGCAACTTTAGCATGAACGTCCTCCTGGCAAGTTTCTGGGGGACACTATCAACTTATCGGAAAATAATTAGTTCAAAAATACCTCTGATTCCATGTTAAACTGTAAAAAATATTTTTTCATTTGAATTTTCCGAACGATTTTTTGTTTGATTATGTCGTCATGAAATAAGAAGTGCCTATAACATACAGTGCTTTTCTTTAATGTCCCCCCCCTCCCTTGGGATAATCAAATTGATGCAAGAATACTATATCATGGAGTAAAATTGACAGATGAAACTTTCAAGATGACGACTGGGCGCCACCTGGGGAAAAAAAATTGAAAGGGGGGTCTTGTGACACATCCTTTTGAAGCTCCTGACGAATACTTCACAACCCTAGAATATAAAGTCAATATCTTCACCTACTACAAAATGGCGGAACATTTGATAATTGCCTGAATACATCGACGTTTAACTTCATAATTTGTGGAGAGAAGCTGAGTTCAGTTCAGAAGATGCTCGAAATGGTTGCCTTGAACTGCTTGACATAAGAACAGCCTATCCGATATTTCACGCCGAACATTTTCGAACACAGTAACGTCGATATTTCTACAAATATTTATTATTCTCTGCCGTATATCCAATATTGAAGAAGGTTCAGTTTCGTACACCTTTTTCTTCAAATAGCCCCATAAAAAAAGTCTATAGGTGTCAAATCTGGCGAGCGGGCTGGCCATTCCGTAGGACCTCGACGGCCCATCCAGCGACCGGAGAAAGTTATCCAAATAGTTTCTTACTTGTCCGTAGTAATGTGGTGGTGCTCCATCTTGTTGGAATACAATATCCATATCGAATTCATTAGGATTCGCTTCGACGATTTCGGTGATTAGAGGGTCAACAGTATTTTCCAGCATATTCAAATACAGTTCCCCTGTTAAATTTTGTTCAATGAATAGAGGTCCTACAATATGGTTTTCCAATATTCCTGCCCAGACGTTAATTTTTTCTGGATATTGAGTACGAGTTTCCCGGAAAATGTGAGGATTGGTGTCACTCCAATAACGACAATTTTGTCTGTGCACCTTGCCGTTGAGATAAAATGTAGATTCGTCACTGAAACAAATATTGTGGAGATAGGTAGGATGCCTTGCAATGGTTTCCGTCATAATTTCGCAGAATTCTGTTCTTCGATCAGGGTCATCTTCAGTTAACTGGTGTACCATTTTGATTTTGTATGGAAGATACTTATTCATCTTCAAAAGTCTCCACACAGTAGAAGGACACACCTCACAAACATTCGCAACGGAGGAAGTAGACTGACTGTTGAGGATTTATTATCATCTCACCAATTATTTGAACTTGCTGTTCTTCCGGAATGGATGGATGACCTGGGGGCTTTTTGTTCTGTACCCTACCGGTGGTTTGGTTACAAGTTCCCTTAAATATTTTCTACAGATAGGACGATTCGGGAAACGACTATTAAAAATTCTTTTGGTTTCGTGAATGTTACGCGTCGCACCGTAAATAAAAATCGTTTCGATTTTTTCTTCCAATGGACGAGAATTGACCATTTTAGAGATAGTTCACGTGGTACCTATTTACTAGTAAAACCGAAAACTAAATGAGAATATTTTAACTGAACAATGATGTTCGTTAAGTAAAATAAACTATCAAACCTTATCGGGTTGTTGAGATTGCCATATGGCAGAGAAAAACAAATATTTCTAGATGTATCGATATTAATGTGTTTGTATTCAGGTAATTATTAAATGTTCCGCCATTTTGTAGTAGGTGAAGATATTGACTTTATATTCTAGGAAAAAACGAATTAAACGGTTCTCTTTACATAAAGGATTCAATATAAAATTGAACCAGAAAATGGTAGATCTCAGGTGAAAAACAACTACTTTCCTGGCAAATACCACGCAGAACGTTGAATGATATTCACCTGAAAATCCATACTTCCATATAATATCAATGGACATTGAATGCAAATGTTTCTTTCTGATAAGCTCGATTATGTTCAATTTATGTCGTGTTCACCTAACAATCCGCATACCGGTTTCAGGCTTCTTGGCCCTCATCAGTACGGAGTAGTCAACCAGCCAAAGGTCCAAAGAACTCTGGCTGAAGTGAGACACAACGTAAACAAACCATCATCGATCTTGTAACACCTATAGGTACGCCGGAAAAGATAAACTTTAACTGGCGGTACCTAGTGACAGAAAGAAACACTCCGAAAATCTCCCACCTCGATAGGTTTCTAAATAAAAGATTCCTTCTCAGTAGGAGTGGCAAGCCCGTCTAGCATATTGTGAAAGATAAGTGCCATGTGAAGTGGAATGAATAGAAAAAACGAATTAAACGGTTTTCTTCACATAAAGGATTCAATATAAAATTGTAATATATATATATATATATATAATAATAAATATTCTAGGGTTGTGAAGTATTCGTCAGGAGCTTCAAAAGGATGTGTCACAAGACCCCCCTTTCTATTTGATTTTTTTTCCCAGGTGGCGCTCAGTCGCCATCTTGAAAGTTTCATCTGTGAATTTTACTCCAAAATATAGTATTCATGCATCAATTTCATTATGCCAAGTTTCAATTTTTTGAGTTGACCCGTTCAAAAAAGAAAAGCACTGTATGTGAACATAATATAGTTCGAGAATAAAATATGACAGTCATTAACAATCCCAAAAATCATATCTAGACTGGTTCTCGAATCCTGCTGGACGCTATCAGACCGAATTGGATCAATAAAATATTTTTGTGTATTCCGTGCAAATTGTTTAATTTTTCGCAGAGCGCTCTCAACCTAGAAGAATTGGCTGCCGTGGTATGGAATCGCGGACAGAGAAAATAATTATTATATCTTCAGATACAAAACAAATGAGGAAATGGAGAACACCGAGGAAACGAATTCAAGAATATACACGGCCTCAATAAGAATGTCGAATCCAGCACTCGATGGAACAGCAATCTGTTGTAATATCTAGCTAAACTGCAAACGAAAGAAGCACTCAAATAATGAGAGGGTGGTTCCTGTGGCATAATATTCACAACTTATTTCTGAAACGTCAAAAAAGATGACTATGTCTAGCGCTTTTACCAAGCAAAATATTGTTCTTAGAAGATATAAGTTTGAAAAAAACTCCTCGATCACTGACCTTTCTATAGTACGACAATGTTCGATGGTTCTGAATCAATGTCGATCTCCTCGATCACTGAATCAATGTCGATTACATTTAGAGAGCATCCGGCTACCATTTATGCAGAAGATCAGACCAGGTCGGTCCCATCCGGCAGTCCTTGTGACTAACTGTATGGGACTTTGCCAGTTGCTAGTGTGCTTTCGATTCCTATCGACCAATCAACTTGAAACATTCTACAGTTTTTAGGGGAGGGGGTAATCCTTTATGGACACCTCAGATGAGGTAGTCTCTTCGTTATGGTGCCTGTACACTCTCCACAACTAACATCATAGGAAAATTACACCAAGCAGAGGGGTAAAATGGCTTCAAGAATTTACCTATTTCTGACCAAATATTCTACCTTCAACTACTAACTAACACCCAGAGTTATGAAAACCGTAATTGAAACCACCGAATCTCTTTCAAAAACCATAAACTTAATAGGCGTAGAGCATAGTATGAAATTACTTTTCATGTACTTCAAATATACCTTCACAGCCTCATGGGTCAATAGAGTTATTTATTACGTTAAATTTTACCTAAAGGTAACCAGCAAAGTGTGTTCAAAATACTTGAACTTTCAGGAAAAACTTTCGAGTAAATATCAACCTTATTATTACCTCATGTATGTTCATATAGTCAGGGAATAAACAAGTCGGTAAACAGGTCTATTATATGCTCTACATTACCTATTTTGGTACCAGTTAAGTTGCCTGGGCATTCTTTGTCCTAGCTTATCTACTGTTCCACAATGAGGGCGAAATTACTACAATATTTGTCCAATTAGACTGAATGTCTGCAACGGAGTCAAAGTTACCAAAAAAATGAAATCATCAAAGCAACTTGGTCTATTATCAGATATTGGAGCCCGAATCTATTCGGATGAGGATGACATGATATAATTTACTCTTTTCAAATAATTTATTGTGGAGCTGAATTTTAGAAATCTATAAAATGCTAAGTTTAAATTCTAATAGAATCGAACCATAGAAGTATACCACCAACTACTATCGATTAGCTGCCAGAATGAGAATATGAACCTACACTTCCCAGAGTCCAAAGATCAGAGCAATCATGTTCCCACTTATGTGGTATATTTTTTTTTTATATCTTAAAATAAAATCTTATATATAGTTTTAGTCATATGTCATGCCATATATACATATAGACATGCATACATACATATATATTTACAGATCACATTAGAGTTACTAATAATGAAAGGAATAGGAATAGACACAGTAATATATAAAAATAAAAAATAATAAATATAATTAAAAATGCATAGATTGGATAATGGCGCCGTGGGGAAGCTACATCCAAGAAGACATAGAGAGAATGCATAGATAAGCTGCGTTCAGGAAGCTTCGTCTGTGGCCAGCGGTAAACTACTGTCGTGGAAGTTTTCAATGATGCGACAAAATGAAATTGAATGAAGTTGGTCCAGCTGAAGCAAATGGCTGAAAAAAATTTATTGAATAAAGTGCAAAAAAACGAAAGCGAATAGCAAAAAAATAAAAGATTGATGTGTTGAAACGATGACTTAAAAAATTTCAACACCAATCATTGCAGAATCCAGAAACGCCGAATTGAAGTTTTTAAGCAAATCATAATATCTCAATTTTGTGAGAGGTAGTCACAATTGGCAAAAAAATTTAATTGGATATTTCCGGGCACCACATTCTGCAAAGTTGGCATTCTAAGAGTGCTTTCAGACTATGCGGAACGCGGAAATGCCAAACTACAATTTTTGGGCCAATTACACACCATCTAACATTTAAAATGTTATGATTGGCTATTTCTCTTGGATAGAGATTCCCTCCTTACACCGAGATAACATTATCATGGATATTATTATGGCAAAATGTGCACTGAATACAATAATCGTGTTCTATTTTCAATTCTAAAATGAACAAATCAATTTCGGAATAAACACTTATTACGGAGTTTTGTAGTATATGTCGTTTTCTTTGAGTGACTAGGTATCGACTAGACAGATATACTTGATCGATGATAGAAAATTGTATTTCGTGCATAAAATAATTTATTAAAATCGTAAAATGCTACGATTTTAATAAATTATTTTATGCACGAAATACAATTTTCTTTCATCGATTCTATCGATACGTGCACACAGTCACACTTTTCATTAGATATACTTGATTTTACCATCAACAAGAAGTGGAAAATAATGTTTATTTTGACTCCGTGGGGATCTAATAACTTGGTAGAATTCAATGCAAACAAAACACAAGCATGTCTTTTCTCTAGAAAAGCCGATCTCACTGTGCCTAACATAACTTTGTCAGGAGTAACCATACCACTGAAGTCATCCATATCGATGCTTGGTATTACTATCAGCAATAACCTTTCCTGGGAAAATCACGTGAGGTCCATTGCCAAAAGCGCATTCCAAAAACTTTGTTTTTTGTTTCGTGCCAAGAGCTATTTCACCCCCACCCAGCTGCTTATGATCTATAAGGCACAGATCCGACCTGTCCTGGAATACTGTTCCCATATTTGGAGCGCGGCACCTAAACATATCCTGAGGCTATTGGATTCTATCCAAAAAAGGGCAATTCGTCTCGTCGGTGATGCCTCGCTTACAAACTCGCTCACTTGTCTGGAACACCGTAGAAAAGTTGGCGATTTGTCTCTATTTTATAGATATTTTCATGGGCGATGCTCTTCTGAAATATCAACAATCGTTCCTGCTTTGGCAGACTCTTCAAGACTAACCCGTCAAGTTCAATCATCACACCCCTTCGTGGTCACTTTGGAGACCTGCAGAACATCACTTTCCAAAGACTCGTTCATCGTTCAGCGAGGCTCTGGAACTCATTGCCTAGGGAGGTGTTCCCCGAGGCATACAACCTCCAGAAATTTAAGAAGAACACCAACTCCTACCTTCTTTCCCTTGGTTCCCACGATGTTCTCTGAACATTACAGGATATCCCTTTTCGTGGAAACCAGAACATAAAAAAAATAAAATTAAAATGATAATTTTAGCGTTTCTGCTCAGAATATCGAATAACAACAATATACATTTATTATCCACGATTCCAATCCAACCAGAACGGAACGTATAGACATATATCATGAAAAAACATGCCATAACAAATTTTTATTTCATCATGTGACCACAATGTGAAAGGGTCTGAAATCCCAACATAAGTAAAATGGATTTCTAAGTCAGGAATAAAGGTTAGTTTCGACTTTGAACAAAGCCTATGAGTTCTAAAAGTTGAAATTTCAGGAAAATACGACTTGAAGGTCCCATATGGGATAGACGCCATATTTTTTTACTTGAAGCGTTTTCGCCATAGAAATAGAAATATTTATTTATCCTTTGTGACATTACAAACATGTATAGGACAAGGTCACCCGCTGTAAAAGGTGTATTTTGAGGTTATCTTAAAATTATCAACACGAATAATATATAACAATATACAGTTGGTATGAATAAAATAAAATAAAATTGTATTAAAATAGTAAATTTTCTATAAACTAATAATAAAATAATAAAGTTCAGACATGTCATGATAACAGGTTAATATTTTATTTTTGATAGAGTAGTCCAAGTTGCATCATGAACACTCAGGGTAAATAGCCAAAATGATTCATGATTTTCTTGAATCGACCACATTTTAATGGTAGATAGTCGAAAAATTGGTGTATATATGTATATACATACTTTTCTATGAAACTAGTTTTTGTAGTTTTTGATGCAAAAAGTTGAGTAAGTACACTTGATTTTAAGGGGCTTGTTTTACATAAGTTAAATTCTACATTATCACAGAAAACTTTGTATCGCAAATAAAATCCGAATGCGAAACCATCACTTGCATACATCATTCTCTGCTGTACGCTTTTTGACAGTTCTTTTTCCGTACGCCATGTTCTTCTTCAAAGCTTTCACGAATAAGCATGTAGGTTAAGATACACAATATACAGTAAACTTTTACCATCTTATTCTAACCTTCGATTGTTTGTTTTATTATAGTGTTTATAACCTAAAATAGGTAGAAATGACTAAATTTTTACCATCAGTCGACTATTCTGAAGGCAATTTTACCTATTTATGCTTTCGACTTATTAGGCAAAATGTCTTGATTGTCCAATTTTCGACTTCTGAATTACTTCAATGTTTCCCCATTAGTAAATTTAAGGTAATTACAACATAAGAATTACCTATTTGGGCGCTGACCTATTCGAAGGTCAAAATAACGTGAATTTTACTTATAATTGTTTGTTGGGTCTACTATTGCTCTCCTGTTGTTTTCGTACAACGCGTGCCTGATATACAGAAGTGTGATTACCCAGTGAGTAGCAGAACATAATTTTGTTATGTTATATTTTGTACTGGTCCAGTGGCTTGAAAACATCTCGTTCTGTGAAACCTATAGTCTATAGGCATTGTGTGTAATTGTGACAGGAAATAATAAAGACGTGATTATTGTGTGGGAATTGAACATATAGTGATTAGGATCAACATAGATAACTAAAGAACTGCTGACTGAACTTCATAGTATGCCCTAGTACTGAGCGTTACCCAGTCTAAGTTGAGGGTTGGTAAGTTGAAAAAAAAACAGTTTCGAACATATTCTTGGTTGCAATAGTTGTAATAGTTAAAGCATTCTTCGATTACAAAATCGTGTCGCCGCTCATGGATTTCAGGTTTGCCAGCGGATGCAGAATTTAATAAGAATGATTCCGAGAAATTAATCCAACAAAGTCTAATTTTAATTTCAGATGTTTCTTTTCATGTGTCTGCACTCTGGTTGCGCGGCCGAAGCAGCATTTTGATTCGGTCTTGTGTCGTTGAGGCGCCGACGTCGTGGTATCTCTGTCACGTGTGCCTGCGTGACAAGGGAAACGCTATTAAAACAAATTATCCGAATCGACCAAGCCTGTGTTTGCCCTTTTTCATTGCGGGTACTATTATTATTGCAAGTTTTATGAGCGCCTTCGATATGCTCGGGAATAATTTTGAGTTCATACAGGGTTTGATTCGCTTTGTCCAAATATCAGAACAATTTAAATCATATATGATAAACTTAATTATTTACAGGGTCGCCAGACGCCATTGCCAGGAAATGCTTCAACATTTTAGATAAATAAAAGGGGGAAACTTTTATCCGCCACTTTAATCCCCAAGCAAGGGTACGATTCACCCCAAAATATTTAAAGGCATTGGGGGTCTCGAGTAAGAATCGTTTTGAAGTCCTTGCAATTCTCTTTACAATCTTTCTTGAATTTTAAAATTTGGCCCAATACGTTTTTAGAATTAACACTTTAATCCTCTAATTATGTTTAGTTACTTATATATAATTCCTTCCACTGACATTGTATACGTAGTTGGGGAGTCGGTGAAGGTCATAGTCCTTACGCCAGACATTTTGAGTTATTAACAGTTTTCGATTTTATTGAGAACAAAATTCTCGATACACAATTTAAATTTGTTATTTTTATCATTTCAGACATTGATTCTATGACAATTATAGATATTTCATCATTATTCGAGGGTATTTTGATGAAATGTCTTCAAGTTTGATGAAAATAGTAACGTACCCCTTTCAAAAACTTAAAGAATGATACAGTTTTCCATATCTTCGGCAGAATAATCCATTCTTTCATATGGATTGGGGAATTCAGAGCCGTGAAATGGTTATATTTCATCATTCTCTGCATCAAATCATGATATCTACAACAAATTATCACTTCTTAGGGTAAAAATAGAAAAAAATCGTAAATATCTTTTTTTGTATATAATTCCTTCCACTGACATTGTATACGTAGTTGAGGAGTCGGTGAAGGTCATAGTCCTTACGGCAGACATTTTGAGTTATAAAAATGAAGAAAAAAGGATTTGTCACTTTTCGATTTTATTAAGAACAAAATTCACGATGTTCTATATAATTTTTTTTTCCGGAGTTACTCGACAATTCTTAGACGCAGATCTTCTAAAGACGCTAGCTAGCTGGTCAGAAAAGAGACCACATTCGTCGGTTATCTCAACTATGAGTAAAATTTTAATAAACAAATTTGATGAAGAAGTGGTAGCGGCGTCAAAATTATATAACAACGATCAAAGTCGGAAAATTCAGTTTTGGGGCCGTAGAATATTTCGATTGGGTTCTAGAGAAAAAAAAGTTAGTTGTACGTATTGAAAATAACTTTAATTTCATTTTTTATGCGTTAAAATCGATAAATAAATTCTTGGGGTAATGGCGAGAAACCCTGTTTTTTGAACTATTTTAGAAATGTTTATAACTTTTGCAATGATTGTTACAATTAACATATAACCTTGGTTGGGAGCGCATTATGGGTCTTTATAAGTGTGCCAAATTTCAGCTAGATCGGTTTAATAGTTTATGAATAATTGCATATGTTTATCCGAAATACCGTTTATTTAAACAATCCTCATAGACAAGATAATGGATCTAGAGATGTTTAACAAAATTGAATGGATTCTCGAAAGATTGAACTTAAAGGTAAAATGAAAATATAAGAGGGGTTTTTTTTGCTTATAAACAAACAAACTTCACTATTTTTATGATAAGGCTCATTCAAAAGCTGATTAAAAAATACGTATTTAAAAAAAATTAAACTTCTACGACCAATAGAATAGAATCATATCTCTGTTATTTATGAACATCAAGAGTTGAATTTTCGACATATTTTCAATAAATTATGATTCAAGGGATAAGTGTACAATTGATTCAAAATGAAGGTACTCTTGCAAAAGTCAGATGGAGTTCCTTTTTTGACGCGGCGAGTTTTCTATATAGAAACTTCAAATTGGAGCATACATTGAAATGTAACATTGTCTCGGCTTCTAGACAACGTTGAACCTTCATTTTTTAAATCTGGGGTAGCTTGACGAAATTTTAACAACTGCCTAATTTTTATTCTCCTGGAAAATTGGGAAATGCCGGAAAAATCTACAAGACTTATTAACTATACTTTATTATCCTGAAATGCCGTAATATATCTTTTGAAAATAAGTTACTTACAACAAAATTAAAAGATTTATCACAGTATTTTAGCCTTCTGTTTTGAACAGCACTGGACAGTTTTGGTGAGTTTTAACCAGTTTTGTCACTGGAAAGTTCCGAATGTACAAACATGTTTTTTTATCAATCAATGAACTACTTACTCCAAGTAAATTGATTATAATCAATCTGTTACTTCATTTTCCTTGAATGTTTAAATTTTTCACCCTTCTTGAATTTATATTTTCCATAAATCTCTCAGTTTTGTATCACATTTGTTTGCCTTTTTATTCCTTGGTATTTGTTTCCAGAACAGAAAAATGGTTAACGTGTTCAATTTTTCAGACTTTTTTGCGAAATATTCGTGGCTTTGTCAAAATTTGATTGAATTCCCTGGTATCCAGATTTGGGCTTGAAATCTCCGACATTTCCAGGTTATTTAGGTTTTGGACGTACATGGTAATCTAATCTGTAAAAATAATATGAAAACTGAAAATAATAATAGAGGTAAATGTTGTTAATATTCCGATTCTTCAATTATAGTCTGACATTTTCTCACGATATTTTGCTCAATTTCCAGATTCGCGATGTAGGAATCGAAGAAATTGCTCCAGTATCATTACATCAATATAAATAAACATCTGCCATCTAAATGTGCAGCCATCTTGAATAATAATGTCGAATGATCGTAATTGTGAGTACTCGTGATATTTAAATGTTACGTGCACCAGTTCGTTCGTTTTATCGAATGTAATCTCGATTTTTTTCACATAATTTACATCACGCAACTTTGTCGGACAGCGTCTGCCGACATGTGTGAGTCGACGGCTCCGAGCGATAGGCTTCTTTTTTTCGCTTTCAAAATGTATCTAATACCGTTAATTGGCCCGAATTGAAACTGAGTTTGGTGTACCAGATTGCGTGTACTAGAAAGCGAAATTCGTGTTGTGTACAGTTTTTTTCGCGTCTTCGGGCTTCGTTCGAGCTTTTTTTTCTTCGTTTTATTGGTCAGTAGTTCAGTGTGCTCTCAGAACAGATAATTTTTCACAGTTTGAAGTTTACAGCCAGAGAGCCCTCTATACAGGGTCAAAGTAAGAAAAAAAGTTTCAATAAAAGGGTCCCGAAAACGATATACGAGGGTGGACTGCAGGGTTGAAAAAAATCATGATTTTTCGAAAACATCAAAAATCACGTTTTTTATATATCAACAGTTTTTCGATTTTTTTTCTATTTTTATTAATTTTTCCTATAAATAAAACAAGTTGCTATTTTCTACACTTTTTGAGTTTTTCCCACCGTTCTTTGAACGTATTTTGGAAAGGATAGGGGACCAACGCGGCAATGTTGAAAAATCGAAATAGTAAGAAAGTTTTATTACATTTTTTAATATGATAAACCCACACAACTGGTATGCAATTTTTATTTTATCAAAGTAAATTACCAACTTTAATTATAAACCAAGAGGCATACTGATTAAAAAGACGGATGTTTTTTCATAATTTTGCAACTTTTTTTACAATTTTTTATTTGGAAAACTCGCACAACTTGTATGCCGTTTTTTATTTTACCTACTTATACCATGGTTATATTAAAACAGGAAGGCATACTGCTTGAAAACATGGAATTTTTTAAATCTATTTTGCAACATCATATTGATTTTTTAATATGACCCGCAAAACTCGTATGCCATATTTTACATATCAACAATTCAGGAGACAAACTTAATATTACAACAAATTTTGTGCTGATTATAATCTCGGAATGTTATTCCATAACTGTTCAAAAATATTGCAATGTAAACACTAAGGCAGTAACGCCATCATCGGTATGCCATTTTTTTAAGCAGTTTTATAGCAAGAACTTCTATAATAATAATAATTCATTGAATCCTTCAAGATCAAATACATGATATAGGATACGTCAGGAACACAAAAAGGTAGACAAATAATCAAAATACCAAAATACAAAATATAAATGTCACATATACACAGATAGAACTAACATTTTATCTCGAATTTAAAACTAATCAAATGTAAAATATAAATGTCATATATACACAGACAGAACTAACATTTTATCTCGCGTTTAAAAATTTAGAAATGCTATAGAAACAGTTTTCTTGCAGATATTTCTTCAATTTTGATTTAAACATATTTTTGTTTTGAATTTTCCTTAGATCAGTTGGAAGATGGTTGAAAAATTGAATTCCTGTATATGACGGACTGTTCTTAAAGAATGATGTGTTATGAGTCGGGATCCTGATGAGATCTCCGTTCCTAGTGGAATAGTTATGATTTTGGGAAACAGTGTCGTACATATGTTTGCGTTTCAGAAATAACATTATACATTTAAAAATATATATAGATGTATATGTTCAGATATTGAATCTTTTGAAATAGTATGTACAGGAGTTGCTGGAGCTGCCCCAGATGTTGATACTACAGGAGATGTAAGAGTAGATTATGGCATAATAAATATTGATCAGTTGAGTTATATCAAAAATATTTTTCAGTTGTAGAATGGCATAATAACCACTATTTAACTTTTTACAAACAGCATTTATATTTGCTTTCCATCTCATATCACTATCTACGAAAGTTCCGAGAAATTTGGTATTTTCAGGGAGATTAACTACATCATCCATTACTCTTATTCGAAAATGTGTTACAATTTTTGATAGAACTGCATACACACCGGTTTGTCTGAGTTCACAATAAACATTTTTTTTTCACACCAGGTTGTGAATTCCTTTGACAATATATTCAATTTACCTTGGAATCCCTCGGGACTGTCATCATCAGCAGCCAAAGTTGAATCATCAGCATAGAGAACTATACATTGTGTGATTATGTGAAGTGGTAGAGCGTTTATAAATAATAAAAAAATCAGTGGACCTAAGATGGAATCCTGAGGAACTCCTAGGTCCATAGAATAGAAATCAGACCTATTCTCTTCAATTTTGACAGATACTTTTCTAAGACGCGTGTATGAGACTAACCACGACAGAAAGTTACCACGAAATCCTAAAGAGTAGAGTTTGCTTTCGATAATGTTTGGATCAATCGTATCGAATGCTTTTGATAGATCGAAAAAGAGTGCTCCAACATATTATCCTTCATCTATAGAATCGTAACTATATTCAAAAAAGTTGTACAAAGCACTTTTAACCGACTTTTTTGACAAAAACCATGTTGGTGCTTTGATAGAATTTCAAGTCTGGTTAAGCCACATCTTTCAATAACTTTACCTATCACACTCGGTACTGTTATTGGTCGGAAATTACTCATGATAGATGTATCACCCTTTTTGAAAATAGGGGTCACTAAACCTGTTTTCAGGTAATTTGGAAATTCTCCTGACTCTATTGATAGATTTATAATAAAAGCTAAAGATTCAGCGATGTACACATCCATACTTTTAATAACTTTGGTGGATATACAGTCTATTCCAACTGAGTTAGAATTTTTCAGTGAACCAATTGCATCTAGGACATCACAGCTCAAAACTGGGAAAAAATTGAATGTGTTAGTTTCATACATTGAAGAATAATCGTTGAATACTTTCGAGCAGATTTTTTTTTTGTAAAATGAGCTTTTTGTATTTTGAATTGATCCTATATATACTTTTTTTGATTCCTTGTAGATTTCAGTTACATGGCTATCATTTGAGTTGCTCATCACCCAGAATAATTCTTTAAATTCTTTGCTCATAGAAATAATATCTTTGTTCACCCACTGGTATGTATTTGAGTTTCTGTTACATTTTCTTACAACTGTAGGACATGATAAGTCAATGAAATACTGAAGAGTATTTAGGAAAGACTCATATATTATATGAATATTTTCAGAGCATTCGAAAACCGACCAAAATGATTCTTTCTCCAGAAAGGATTATAAAATGCAAAGATTCTCATTACTTGTATTTCGGAAGGATACGGTTTCATGATTAAACCTGTGTTCATTTATGGGATTCATGTCCAAAATCAATTCGAATATTATACCAAAATGATCAGCAATATTCATGTTTTTAACTGTTTCAAAATATTTCGAATTGCACATATTCGTGAAAAAATAGTCAATTTTACTCTCACTCGATTTGCCATTCAAATTTGTACCCAAGAGATCGGTGAGGAATGATTTATCATTTGATTCACGTAAAAAGTTTGTTTATGTCACCACAAACAATTATATTATTGAATTTTTCTTTATACTTATCAGTGGCAGCCTGTTTAAAATGCGAAAAATGTCCTTACTCAAATACAAGTTTACGTGACCATACCAGCCCTTCAGGCCCACCCTAACGTTATGACAATGGTTTTCCGAGGATTTTGTTTTTGAATTTCATTAAAAAACACATGGCAGCCTGATTAAATTCGTACCAAAACACATTATTTTCGAACAAATGACGAATTATTTTTTAATATGAAGAACCCAGGATGACTCTTTGATTCATGCATTATTTTCATGGGGATCTACCGACAATATTGTCCTCTAAAAGGCATACTGAGTAAAATCGTATCTCAAAATCTGTCACTACCGATTATTGTTAATAAAAAGTTTTCGTTCCTTACTATTCATATTTATGAGTTTTTTTTAAATATCAGGGAATCGTGCCGAACATACTGTAGCATTTGAGCATAATTTTCACCCCTAAATTAATATTATAAATATTGGGGAGTTGGGACTTTTTTTAGGAAATGTCCTGCCCTTTAAGGATCCTTTTTGTTTAATTTGCGATATTTGCGAAAAACAAAACCTTTTGTTTTACTAAATTGTTTATTTCTTTTGCAATTATTTCGTGCGCCACATGAATTTTTTTCATTTTTTTCATTTTTTTATAGATGTTATTTCGAAATTATTCTTATTTTATAGTTTATGCTTTATTAGATATTTGATCCACAAATGTTTCCTGTGATCAAAAACTGGCAACCCGATAGCAGTAGGCCACGGACAATTACCCAGCCGAGCTGTGAGCAACATCCGACAAGTTTATGTAAAACGGCAACATAATCTCCACACTCTGTGACTTTATTAAAGCAGTTTTAAGAGCCGATCTCACGTTACAGACTCGTTTACTGCTTCAGTTTAGCGACATAGGCCTCTACTTAGAGTCGTATAATGGCGCAAAGAAAATTGAACGTCTACCAGGCCGTTGCTCGTATATTACCTCGTTCTAATACATTATATATACATTGTCAATGTGTTGCACTACACTTGTAGTTTCATTCTAAACGATAAAACAAACAATTTCCATCCATTATTTTGACTGGCTTTGTATTTGCTTTTTTTATCTCGTACCTCGACGCTGCGCTGCTCAGGTTGTTATACCCGCGGTCCGAGGAACGATAACAATAAATAAAAATTCCTGTATGTTTGTATACAATACTCTCATTATTCATTGTACGGACGAGAATAGTTTTTTTTCATTGAAACTTTTTTATGGGCGCGTTTTAAGTTGGAAGGGAATTCTTTTCATGGAAACGATTTCCACGCAATCTGAAAAACCAGGATAACTGAAAATAGCAGGGATTTCAAATTCACAACGGGGTATCATGGAATTCGGAAAAAACCAGAAAGATCTACCTACTGGGTATTCGAACACTCACTCCATTTATTTTCAGTCAATAAATTGTCCACGTTTATTTTCCATTCAAAACAACGCGATGAATCCTAGCTAACTATGACCTCAATATAAGCAACAGTCAACTGTTTCGTACAAAGATTAGGAAAAGCCACCAAAAGTTTGGTTTGCGCGAAACTTTTTCCGTCATAATTTTCACACGAATCCCGGTCATTCATCCGCCAGACTATCCAGATCTTGCTCCAAGTGATTTATTTTTATTGTTGCTGATTGAACTGATATACTTATTTATTCTATTTTTAACAAATACTTCAAATATCAATTTTTATGACCCCAACTTTAAAACCAACGAAATTCCTTTACAAACTTCCGGTACCAATTTAACCCCCATTTCACCCCTTTAGGGGTTGAATTTCCAAGAACACCGAAATATGTACTTTTGATTTGTAACAAAGACCCCCCAAATACCAATTTTCATGATCCTAACTTTAAAACTAACTATATAGACTTTTAACCCCCATTTTACCCATTTAGGGTCTTATATACATACCTTTTCGTGCCTACTTTTTCTACTACTATCATCATTTAATACGTTTTGATAGGATTAGTGTATATATTGTCCTTTTCTTGTTTCTTTTTATGTATATATATATATATATATATATATATATATGTATTTATATTTTATATATACATTTATATGATAGTTATTTAATTTAAGTTTAATCTCCTCGTGATTCTCTTTTATATATACATACTGTGACTATTTCCATATCGTAAGTTTCATAGCATTTGCAATTTTTTTGCAGACCATCTTAGACACTATAATGTGAGTCTACCATGATAAAATCAATACATAATATACATACTACTTCCGAGGTATTCTTTTTACATGTTTGTTCATTTATATGTAACTAAATGCCATGCCCTTTTACTGAGATTCAATAAACTTATTATTATTATTGTTATATTATTAACATCATCAGAAAACTTTGATTAATTATGATTTTTTTTCAGGTGAGTTCAAATGGTGCCCAACTTTTCATGACCCCATCTTCACATGTGAGTACACTAAAAATCTAGAAATATATATATTTTTTAATTCTCCATATAGTTATTCTGGCAACAAGAATGGTTCAATAATGTTGATGTTACCTCAAAACCTCAATGGATCTTACTTGAATTCGAACTAAGGAATATTCGGTGAACTGGTTATATAAGAAAAACTTAATATTTACCCAATTTGTTATTGGAAGAACCTTCGTCTGAATTTGTTTTAATAATAAAAATACCTGTCGCCAGTCTCTATTAACTTAGGACAGGTCTCGGTGAACTGCCGTATGCCTTCGAGTTTCATCCTTAACCTAAGAACGCTTAAAGGCCAACAGTCATGTTTCTGCACTTGAATAAATATTTGCTGGGAACCCTTTTTATTCCTCGGAGAAATTTTTTGATGGACTTTTCGAATTTTGTCGGTGTACTTTGTCTTGTAAATTGATCGTATCAATTAAGTGACTTGTATATTGCATGATGCCCCATGAAAACACAGTAGTGTTTCAAAGTTTGAGATCATAGTGTCAAGATCTTTAGAAATGTTTTGAAATTTGTTATTACAGAAGATTCTTATCGATTATAAATGTTTTGGTTATCACATTTTTTGAGGAAAAAATTTAATTGAAAATCATTTTGACGTTTCAGATTAGAGTTCATGAATAAGTAATAATGCTATTTGGGGTTGCAGTCAGGTATAGGGCTGATTAGGACTACTCTTTGGTATCCGTCAAGCTTTCGGCAATCTTTATTGCCTTCCTTAGGACGACTACAATGGTATCGATTACATTATGATATTATATTTTGTTTGTCTACTTACTAACGTGAGATTGATGTATAATTAGCACATTAAATGAACAGAAAGTCATGAAAGATGAAATTAATTTTGACAATGACAACTTCTTTTTTAATCAATTCAAAATCAAGGCGGAAAATTTTGATCACAGGGCGATATATCTTTTCTTCTATTCATTTCTAGCAAATAAGTTTAGATTTGCGTAAGATTGTTTAAATCACTTCTTTTATTCATTGATTCTTTATCATTTTTTATGTGAACCATCTCTAGAAATATTCTTTTGTTTTCATTGGTCTTGTTATCAAGAATTTCTGTATTATCATAGTCCATCCGATGATCTCTTTTATTCACATGTTCAGAAAAAGCACATGAATTAACATTACGTTTACAGTCGCTCTTATGGGATATGATACGACTGTTAAGGTTTCTTGATGTTTGACCGACATATGTTTTAGAACAGCCTCTACACGGTATTCTATAAACAACATTAGATTTTTGTTTATTTTGAATCGAACTTTTCACTTTCGTGTGTAATTTTTATAAGAGTGACTGTAAACGTAATGTTAATTCATGTGCTCTTTCTGAACATGTGAATAAAAGAGATCATCGGATGGACTATGATAATACAGAAATTCTAGATAACGAGACCAATGAAAACAAAAGAATATTTCTAGAAATGGTTCACATAAAAAATGATAAAGAATCAATGAATAAAAGAACTGATTTGAACAATCTTACCCAAATCCATACTTATTTGCCAGAAATGAATAGAAGAAAAGATATATCGCCCTGTGATCAGAATTTTCCGCCAGATTGCCGAAAGCTTGACGGATACCAAAGAGTTTTCCTAATCAGCCCTATACCTGACTGCAACCCCAAATAGAATCAGCTTGTTAGTTGAATTGTTGTGATATAGAAGAGAGTTAATGGAAGAATATAGTAATATAATGAAAAACGAAAACCAAAAACAATATATCATTCACCTTATATTAGAATTGAAAAAAATACAAGGCCCTCGAAAATGTACAATGGTGGATAGTTATAGCAAAAATTTATTAATAATCTGTATTTTTTTCAATTTATTGTATCCATTTCAATTCTAGATGTTTTATGTTAGCGATTTAATCATAATATGAGAATACGGACTAATTAATAAATAATTAATTAAAAACATTCACGAAAAAAAGAATTCTTTTAACCTAGCTGTAACTGCAAATTATAATAGCTGAAAATCTGTAAATTTTTTGAGGTATAGATATAATTATAAGAATGAAGTCTAAATAGTTTAAAATTTTTGGAACGATGACTTTGGCCGAAATAAAAAATAGATCGATCTATACCAAAAACCCCATGTTATTTAGATGGGAAAATTAGATCGCTGTACGACAAAGGTTGAAGTTGAGATAAATACCCGATACTTGCAGGATATTTATTTTTATTTATTTCGAATACCCGAAATAAGGATATGGGAAAAAATGTGTTATTGAAATTTCTGAAAAACTCGTTTCTGCTTATCTGACAACTAAAAAATCCGTTATCAAAATATCTGGAATGTCGTCTTGTGAGTTATAATTTTGTCAACAAAATTGTTCACAATGCTCTTTCAGACTGTTTTCAGTTGAATTATAGCATTTTCCAATAGTTATTCATAATATTGACAATTTTTGTTTTCCTCAAACATGACAGCTCCAAGAGAATTATTTATATTAGTAGGCTTTGAAATTACTTATATTTTCAAAGAAATAAAATGCACATACAATTAATAAAACTAATATTACCATACAAAATGTACGCATTAAATTTTTTCCTTTTCATCTAACCCCCATTTAATTCGATACATTTATCGTATTGTCTTTAACATTTGATAATTGCTTTGGTGTTCTGCAAAAGCCTGTCAAATTTTTTCACACAATTCTTCTTTGTTGGAGACTTTGTTTTGAGAAACTCCCATAAAAAATCTCAATAAAAAACAGAAAATTTTACTTTTTGGAATCAGCAACAAAACAGAAACCAAATTGAATCAGTAATTTATATTAACTGTACAAATTAAAAACTGCTCGTACTTATAGGCAATTGCAGGTATCAAAATTATATTTTCCCATAAGTGAATTTTTAGATTTTGTTCATAAATGTTTCATTGAGTTCCCGCAAGACGGGAAAACAATTCCGTCATTGGATCCTAACAAATGAGGGTAACCGAAAATTCCCACAATTCAAGCGACCAAACTAAAATAAAAAAATTAAAATTCCGTTCGCGTTCAAATATTGCCGTAATTGGTATAATACACTCCTTTTATAAATAAATATTTTTTCGAATTGCGATCAGAGCTACCAAAGTTAATGGGTATGATTGTAGGGTTGCGGTAGACGATAAAGCAAAAACGTTATACCTGCACGCGATTTGCAGTACGGTAGCAAAGTGAATCACGATTTGAAATTTGAGCAGGGCTACGGTTTGTGAACTGGTTGTTTTATTTCGTTAGTTGATCCAAATGTTAGAAACGTAACGCCTAACAAACAATACAGGGAGGAATAGAAGTTATTCAGGAGTCGGAATTGGTATATCACGATACTCCTTTTGGTTTTAAACATAAATTGATATATCAGTTATGGTGGAATAGATAGATTTATTTGATTTTACACCAAGGTTTACAAAACGTCAAAATTTTAAAAATATCACTCAACAAGGATAATATGTAAAAACATTCAGTTCGTCAACCTACAGATAAGATTAAAAATACGACTCGATATTAGAATATTTCAAAATAATCAACCAAGAAACAAGTTCAACAGGGATTTAAAAATTTGTAACCCAGTTTAAAAATATACGAAAATAGATCAAACAAAATGATTTTTTGAGTCACTTCTGAGATTGTTTTTCTCAACGCTTCGGTATAAAATAAGGAACAGTACACTGGAAAGCCTGCTGTTGAGTTTTTTGATATGATAGTACCACCTAATAGAGTGATCGATTGTGATTCTAATCAATCAATCAATTAGTTTATTTTCCTTGTGACATTTACATGTATAGGAATAGTCAGACATTTATGTTAAAACACAAATTTAGGATATAACGAAATAATTCAACCTAAGATAAAAATAAAAACGTACAATAAAATGTTCATACAAATTAAAATACAGTACAAGTATATGTGCTATCTCACATTATCGAATAATAAAAAATCACGTATATCATAAAAATATTTTTCAGCTGAAAACAATTTGTGTTTCCCTGCGAAAAGTAATGGGGCCACAAGACTTTATTTGCTTTGGAAGATTGTTGAATTTTTGGCAAATTTTTGGACCAAATATATTAAGAGCATATGAAGAAATATTCAGCTTCATCCTACCAGTATATCTTTTTATTAAAACCTCAAAATGTTGACTTTTTTTCTAAACATTTTGAGTTTTTTTTCAAAATTTTAACTTTCATTCTCAAAATTTTGAGAAAAAATCTTTAAAGTTTGAGAAATAATCTCAAAATTTTAAGAAAAAAGTCAAAATTTTGAGAATAAAAAATTCAAATTTGTTTGAAAAAAAGTCAAAATTTTTAGAAAAAAAATCTTGAAATTTTGAGAATAAAAATCAACATTTTGAGAAAAAAATTCAAAAAAATTGATAAAAAAGTAAAAATTTTGAGAATAAAAAAGTCAAAATTTTGAGAAAAAAGGTAAAAAATTTCATAAAAAATCTCAAAATGTTGAGAATAAATGTCAAAATTTTTAGAATAAATCTAAACATTTTGAGAAAAAAGTCAAAATTGAGATTTCAATAAAAAAAGATACTGGTATTATGTCACTTTTATGTCGCGTATTATGTTCGGAAATATCCATATTGAGGAGAAATGCATGTTTGTTCTGGAAAACGAATAAACATATTTCAAATATATAGAGACTAGGTACTGTCATGTAAAAATATTTTTGCATGAACCCTTCCGCGGAATTCTGAAAATACACCTCAAAATTCGTTTCTGAAAAATAAAAATATCCCGTGCATGTGTTGAAATGCCCCAAAAATAAATGCCATATTTTAGCCGGGATTCAATTTGTGCATAATGCATATCCAAAATAGTGCGAAGGTTAGAAAAAAAAAATTTCAGTATGTTCAATTTTGAAATTAATTGTTCACATTGAGGTTTCCAGTTCAGGAATTCATCTAGATAAATTCCTAAAATTTTTACTAGTTCATGAGAGTTAATGAGTAATTTATTTTCTATCATAATCTGCATATTTTCTACACTTTTTTGACAAATCCTTATAATTTGTGTTCTTTCAACATTGAAAAAAGGTCACGCCCATTGAAGTATCTTGCTACTTTATTAATGGCATCATTACATTTTGCTTCTAATATTTTTGTATCTGCATCGGTGATTATTGGTGAGAAGTCACAGTATAGGCCCTAAATATTGATCCCTGTGGGACGTATCTAATCAAATTCCCAGTATCAGATTGGATACTATTATTTTTTCCAACATGTTGAAATTGTAAGCAGACTATTTGTTTTCGATCTTCTAGAAATGATGAGATCCATTCAAGTGGTGAACCTCGCAAACCATATGTTTCCAATATTGATAAGAGTTTGTCATGATTAACGCAGTCGAATATGCCTTACTCAAATCGCAAAATATTGCAGCAGGGCATTCGCCTCAATCATATATAATTTTATGATAGAATGGAGACATTGCGATAGTAGTTGACATTCTCGAGCGGAAGCCATGTTGTTTTTCACCAAGTATTTCATATCTATCTAAGAACGGTAATAACCTATTGAGAAAAGCATATTCGAATATTTTCGAAAAGCCATAATGTATTGTTATCGATCAGTAATTTTCTAATAGAGTAGAATCATTCTTTTTGAAAAGAGGAACCACTTTTATAATTGTACCAACAACACACTTTAATAAGAATGCTGGAACATCATCCAGTCCTGCTGACTTCTTATTTTTTAATTTATTATTCAGTAGTGAATATAGTTCGTTTTCTGTATACGGATAAAGGAACATAGTTTTA
Organism: Gonioctena quinquepunctata; assembly: GCA_018342105.1. Lineage (NCBI taxonomy): Eukaryota > Metazoa > Arthropoda > Insecta > Coleoptera > Chrysomelidae > Gonioctena > Gonioctena quinquepunctata. The sequence continues at coordinate 1,322,886 of JAFIRS010000053.1, read as the reverse complement.
CTGTTGAGCTGATTTTTAGGTATAATAAACTCATCAGTTATCTTATTCTGAGAATTATATTGGTTATTGATGAGAAATGATTAACTGTACTATCAGCATTGACTTTTAGGACATTGACAGAAAACCAATTTGTAGCAAAATCAATAGAATTTTTAGTTAAATTTGTGAGACTAGGAAAATCTGAAGAACCATACCGTTTAACAAGTACTGACAAATGTCATAATATACATGTTAGACGGTAAAGGCCCAAGAACCGAACCCTGAGAAATTCCATGTGTTATGTTTCTGATGTCACATGTTGTGTTACCTATTCAACTAGCTGCTGTCTGGTGATTGAATCTGATGGCATGGGCTTAAGAGGTGTTCCTCTGGTGCTGTATCATAATGTTTTTTCCAACAGAAGGTCGTGTGAGACAGATGAATAGATTGGAATAACGCTTATTTTCCTAGCACTCGACAATATCTCTGGTTATTTGTCTCAAAATAGTTAGCCTATTTTTCAATATAATTTCTGTAATTTTAGAAAATATGTTCATTATTAAACGTGGATAAAAGTTGTTGAAAATCTCAGGGTTACGTTTTTTTGGACTGAAATATTTCCCAGTAGACGTATTTTTTTCCTATTTATTACCTGTTCACATTGTAGAAGCACATATCAGATTAATACAGTTTCAAGTGACTTGAATGAAAATTCCAATTTAATCTGGTAGTGAAATTTCAGTTTTAGTTTAATAATATTGGACGAATTGAAACAAATAGTTGATAATATTACATATCATGGTACATGAAAATCATGGGGATAAGCCAAAAAACCCTCCAGTTCTAAACAAAATTATATTTCCGTCTAAGAATAAAACGTATTTGTAGTGTATTTCTGAGCTAATTGATATTAGCCATGAAGGTCGGCTGACAATGATGTTTTCATGATGAACCAACCATTTCAAATGAAAAATAATATAGTTTAATAATTTTCCGGTATAAGGCTATTTTTTCTGATAGGCAGAGTATAGACACTGCAATGTATTATTATTTTTATTCGTCAACATATAAAATGCTTCTTTTGAGACCATTAGACAAACTATTTAAGAAATTTTCAGTCATTATAATTTTTTCAACAGTTTAGTTAGTTGACAGAAGTATGTCTCTATCCATATGTTAGATTAATCACCAAACAACTGTTCTGAAATCTTGAAGGGAGAACAATTGTCTAAGTGGACAATTTGACTCTAGAGGAGAAAGCTGAATGAAAACTAAGATAAAAGAAAAATAAAAAGCACAGACTTTTCGAAATAAATTATATATCAACATCAAGGGATTTACTTAAAAAAATCTATCAAATATTGAACAGCCTGAAAGTATACAACACCCTTCAGTTATTAATAGTAATAAATCATAGAAGAAATCTATAACTGAAACAATCATATAGCGACATTCAAACGAGACAAAAACAATCTACCATGTCTTCACCTGATTCGCGACATCGTCAATAAGAAAGTAGGAATACAAGGCTTGACCCATGTACTAATGATAGTCTGGAAAATCATGAAAACAGTGATTAGTTAAAATTTTTGTGTAGGGGGTAAACGATAACATGTGTCTCTCCTCTTCTATTTATATTTAGTAGCTAGAATAATTGAAACTTTGTGCAGATCATTCTCCGTCTTCCACTTTACCTAGTGTGAACCAAAACTTTGGTTCAATGATTTCAAAGAAAAAATTTGATGTACAACCTAGAAAATGCATGATCAGACTTTTTTTTCATTGATAGTTATGTATCAAATGAGGGAGATTTCAAACAAAATTACGGTATTATGGTATATTTATTTATTTATTAATTTACTATTCAAACAGGTCTACAAGGCCTTATTACACGAATAAAAAGATTTTAAATATGAATTTACATGCGAATTGTATGGCTTACAGTCTAATACATGAGTTTAATTGAAGTTTCTGATATACTGTGTAACGATCTCTTTGAAAGCATTCAATGAAACTGTCCAATCTATATCCATCAATAAGTTGAAGGTATTGGCTAGTCGCAACATGATTATAAGAGGGGACCAGTAGTGCAAACTAGGGGTATATTGAACATAAGAGAATTTCTCATTCTTCTTGCAGGTACATTAAATCTGATCCGTGAAAGGAGTTCAGGAAAGTTGACTTTATGATTCAGTATTTTGTATAGAAATATTAATATATTTTGGTTTCTTCTATTGTCCAGAGGCAATATTCTAAACTCATTTCTCAATTGCATTGTTCTAACTATTCTGCAGTCAGGATAGATACGATATTTTTTGTAGTACAGGAATCTCAAGAATTTGTCTTGAATTTTTTCTACTTTGAAAAGTGTAATTTGATATTCTCCTAACCAAATTTCTGATCCGAATTCAAGTTTCGATCTGACTAGAGTAGGTACAAAATCTTTATAGCTTCTATATTGGAAAAATTTGATGTTTGTCTCACTATGAAGCCTAACATACGGTTTGCTGATTTTATTATATTTTTTACATGGTTTGAAAAGGATAGTCTATCATCATATGTAATACCCAAGTCTCTCATTTCCCTAACGCTGCAATTTTTCAGATTGAAGAATAGTTTATTTTTACAACTCCACTCGCAAACATATTGTAAGTCCTTCTGCAACATAACACTGTCTCTGAGAGTTTCAATTTCTTTTAAAAATTTGAGATCATCTGCAAATAATAAACAGCTCGAGAACTTGAGACCTGAGGGCAAATCATTGATAAACATAACAAAGAGTAAGGGTCCCAAATTAAAACCCTGTGGTACTCCAGAATTAGCTTCATATTTCCCTGAGGTATTTCCATTATGTTTGACAACAAAATATCTATTTTCAAGATAACTTCCAAACATTTTGAGTGTGCTATCAGAGAGTCCAGACTCATTCAACTTTGTTAATAGTACACCGTAATCAACTTTGTCAAAAGCCTTTTTGAAATCAGTAAATATTATATCGATTTGTGATTTACTCTCAAGTGTTTCATACCCTGTACAAACAAAGCTGAATAAATTTGTATTAACAGATCTTTTGGTAACAAATCCATGTTGCTGAGGCGTTATACTATTCTCAAAGACTTGTACATGGAATCTCTAGAATACAGAAATGTGATGTAAAAAACAATTTCATGATCAAAACTTCCCCACACTGAAATTATTTTTGGAAAGTATTTCAGCTTATCTACAATCATTATCCTAAATTGTCAAAATCATATCTTAATACCAAATTAACTGTCAATCTATGTACTAATTAGAGTATTTGTAGGCTATTTATTAAATTTTTTTTATAAATTTTAGATATTTTTTCTAATTATCCGAACTGATCGAAATCCAAAATTACCTGTTGATCTATGTTCTGAGTCTTTGTAGTTTTCAATCTATGTATTCCACATGTCATAGTTTGTTAAGCAATATTCGTTTTTGTATGCCAAATTATTATTACTATTATTTTATATTTATAACAATCATGGAATGAGTATTTAGTATGAGTCTTCACCCATGAACTAGAACTTGTTATTTTATATAGTTTTATAAAAATTCTATACATTTTCACCACTTGGCTTTAGTTTATTCCTAAAACGCATAAAAAAATCATCATATTAATTAGTGACTAAACGATTTAATAAATTTCATGAGACTCTTCCATCAGAGATGGCTATGGTACTGTAAACATCGGCGTAGTGAGCTCTGTATTTTCGATATTCTTAGTGTTACTCATAGACAAATTAAAAATAAAGAGACTGTTTGAAACATTGGCGATCTTGACCACCAAGTTTTTGATACGGCCAGTCGCGCATGGAGGCGCTGCCCGCAATAAACAGACGACTGACATGATAATTTTCCAATTTCGACATTTGTCAGAAAATGACAAACCACGTAATAATTTCAGAATAATTCTACTGTTAATTGTCATCGAAAAATTAATTATAGAAATTATACTATGGACTTGAATTATGAACCCAACGTCGAAAATGGAATGTTTTGTTATTCGAGTTGACGCTGAAATTCCTCGAAATATTCTTTCACAAGGTAAAATATAAGCTGCTTTTCACAAACTGATACTTATTTCCATCCATCAGTTGCAGAAATTTGTTCACAAACTGATACTTATTTCCGTCCATCAGTTTCCATTTCCTATCACCATTTGAGGAAGTACGAAGATTATCATCAAACTGGAGAATTTGTTAAGTATACCTACTCGTTCTCCTTTGTGCTAATAAATGAACAAAATTATTGAAGGTTTGTTGAAAATGTAATTTGTTTTCATTTTGGTTAATTTGATGAAGACTGAAGAATATTTTTAATTTTGTTGTATTTCGGAGTTTTATTATTGTTTTGTCTGTAGTTGTACCTTGTCCTAGATACAATAAAATGTGTTTTTATAGTGTTCAACTTATCATTCTTGTTTTATAAGATCTTTAATTTTGTTCTTGATATCATGAAATAAATATTTACTTTGAAACTTTATTTTAACCACGAATGAACTAACAGATTCTACGAATCGATTACTGTATATATTTTATTTGTGATCGATTTGCCATTCCTGTATTTCATATGATACAACCATTCATATGGAATACAAGAATGACAAATCGATCGCTTATAAAATATACCATATCAATAATAAAAGTAACACATTTGAAAAACCCGCCTTATCTCAATCAGTTTTACCAACTGTACTTAGTTCGGCCAGTTGCGAGATATGTCGCCACTGTCTAAACGTGGTGCCAACTTTTACTGCAGGTTTGACAACTCTCTTTATTTTTAGTTTCTCTATGGTGTTACTTCAATACTTTGAAACTGTGAACAAAGTTATATCTCTGAAAGTACCGTTATGCGTGGATTATAAAGTTTTTATACTTTGTGAAAGTGGGAATTAAGAATAGATACTCTTGGTTCTTATATATCGAGACAATTCCGAACAGTGTTGCCAGTTTACGTAAAATGAGCAAAATAACTCGAGCTAGTGCTTCAACAGCATCGAGTAATATCGATGAAACTACTCTAGAAATGATAATAAATAAATTGGCTCCAAAAATTACAGCCAAAATAGAGGAGCAGCTGGAAAAACTGAGTAAGCAATTTGAGAAAATGGATACTAAGTTAAATAACGTGGCGATCAAATTGAATGCTTTAGATGAACTAGTCCATTCCAATCAAAAAGAAGTTTCGCTACTGAGGAATAAATTAGATTCATTTGAGCAGACAAATAAGATGAATACTTTGAGGCTGGTTGGAATGAAGGAAGATGTTAAAACGAAAATCTACAAAGTAGTATCCTTCATCTATTTAATGATGGGATGAAAATCAAATGCGTACTTGGAGAAATCAACAACGTCTTTCGTATTGGTAAATTTAATGATAATACTCAGAAGCGAAACGAAGTCTACAGAGCCAGAGCTGCATTGAAGGGTACCGGGATATATTTGAACGATGATTTGATTGAAAAACGCTACCAACTTTTAATGTCAGCGAAGAAAAAACAGGGTGCACAGAATGTCTGGACTAGATATGGAAAGATATACACGAAAGTTGGCAACCATGTGAAAATAATAAATAAAGAATCTGATTTGATGAAGGCGGATGAAAAACTTTAACTTTTTTGTCTACCTTTTTTTCTCTCGATTGTTTTGTTCCACATAAAGTTAGGTTTATATTGTTCATATGATGATAATTAGTGAATATTCTCTGAATGATTGAATACATCTGAATTCATAATCTATCTAATATTTTCTTTTGTTTGTTTCAGTTTAGTGTATTTGTTATATGCATGTCTCAGGGCTTACTAATCGTTATACAATACTATGATCAACTAAGCTATATATTACCAGAATGTTAGGGGGTTGAACACAAAATGCAATGAATTTTTTAGGATATCTTTGGGAGATGACTACGACATATTAATGATAACGGAACATGGTTACAGGAAGGAGTCGGGATGGGGAAATCGTTAACATGGAAAGTTTTTACTTGATAAGATCTGATAGAGATCTGAGGTTCACAAATAAAAAATGCTAGAACAAATATTGAATTTAACTCTGTGAAACTGAACATATATTTTACAAAACTACTTAGTGCAGTTCTGGACTACTCCCTACAATTCTGGTACAATTCTGGTATTGGTAATTAATAATCTAGTAATTATGATCAACATAATAGCTAATATTATTGTGTATTTACTAACAATTTATCCATGTAATTAGGCTAATAGTCTGTATGGATAATAAATAAATAAATAAAATAAAATGACAATAGACTTCTTCATCACTTTCGTTCTATTATAGTAGTTGTGAAACCCCTCGCCCTAAATGGCCGTGCAGACAAAGCCAGAGCACACCCACACCAAGAATGCTTATTTATTATAATTCAGTTGAATATTAACTCGAAAATTCTATCACCCTTTGTATATCTCTCTATTCGCCTCTCTGTCTCCTATCGTATCGTACACCGGAAGTGTCAACCATATTAATGAAATGGAATGAAATGCTACAATGTCCTATCCTTCATTATTATTTTTTGTTGTGGTCGAGATTTGTTCCCCCAGAGATTTTCTGCACCACATGTTGCCTATTCGATCTCACCCTCGGATCTGTGTTGGTATTATATTGTGTATAGGGGATCGTGTTGCGTTTGTAGTGGTGTTTTCGATCCTTCGGATTCTTGTTAGGAGATGAATATCTTTATTGAGTTCAGGGTATTTGCAATTGTGTATCACTTCTTATCCCATTCATCATTCAATTATTTTTTCATGTCTAGTTGGAGTATTTGTTTGAGAACTTTGAGGAAAGGAAAAACAGAAGTAGGTCATTCAATACAATAAAATCTCAGATATGTTCATCTCTGATCCCTGCCATTTTTGTAATTATACTTCATTATATCGATTGTATTAATAATAACAGTAATAAAAATAATAATGATATTTATTCGCCATTCTAGATGCACTTGGTATATATGGTATGTAAAAAACATATAATTTATTCTGTAAGTTCTGAGCCATCTAGTTCTTCAATGAGGAGACCATCTTAAGATTAACTCGTTCGCCATCCTGGAATTGCCATGTTCAATTCAGGAACTTTGACAGAAAAACAATAATCTTCGACTACCAATTTTGAATAGAAACGGTCCATAATCACAAAACTCGTCCACCATCTTGGAGCCGCCATATTGTTTTTTGGAGTTTCCGACCCCAGAAACCTCCACATACCAATTTTGAATAGAATCGGACCATAATCACGGAGATCGTACGCCATCTTGGACCGCCATTTTGATTATAGGAATTTTGACAAAAAATTCATAACTACTTCGGAAACCCCCCATATTCCTATTTTGAAACGAATCCGCCATCTTGGAGCTGCCATTTTGTTTTTTTTTCCAACAAAAATTGGCTAATGCATTGTCACGGGAACTATGAACACCTGCCAAATGTCACATTAATCGAATAACTAGAAGTGGGTCACATATCGGGACAGGTGAAAGTAAATAAAAACTACTAATAAAATAATTAATAAGAAAACTCTTTAAAGACAAGCTTTTATTCGAATGCACTAAAAGGTACAAAATAATTACTTTGGATGTGTGACGTAGGTTATTCCGTGAGTTATAGATTCAAAAGCTTGTCGTGCAAAGTTTTCAGTTCGAATACAAAAGCGACAAGCTTTTAAATCTATAACTCACGGAATCGCCTACGTCACATATCCAAAGCAATTCCTTTTTACTTTTTAGTGCATTCGAATTGAAGCTTGTCTATTTTATTTTGAGCTTTCTAGTACAGTCAAACCATTTACAATTGTGGAAGCATAAAAAACAAGTTTCCCAGTATTGAGGCGGAATGCTTTGAGCACCAGAGGCGGGTATAACTAATTTTATTTAGATATTTAAATATTTTAAAAATACGTTGAAATAAAAAAATATGCCATAAGCGAGGAAGTATGTAATAATAGGCAATCGGATCATCATAATTCCATTTTCCTATGGTTGAAAAAAGTGATATTTTTCAACAAAACTATAAAATATTTTAAAACCTATTTCGATCCCAGACCAGAGACGCTACTGTCTTTCATTTACTCAGACCTCCTGAAACTGGTGATTTATTAGTCTCAACGTATAGACACACCTACAAGCATCATCATTGGCTTGCGGTCACTCAAACAGCTGTCACTCAAACCCACGTTGACTATCGGTTCTTTTGATCTACCGTTCGCCGACGGAGAATGTTTACGAGTACTATAGTTTTCCCAATATCAATTGCAGAAGCATAAAAAAGTCTTGCCGCGAAATCCTGTGAGCAGCAGTGGTGGAGATAACTAATTTTATTTAGATATTTTAAGATTTTAAAAATACTTCATAAATAATGAAAAATGAAAAAAAATTAAAGACAAGCTTTTATTTATACACCATACGTTAAGAAAGAATAATAATAATAAATAAATAATAAAACTAGAATATCCTAAAACGTATTTCGATCGGCACACACCAAGACCACAGACGCTACTGGTTTTTAATCTTTCAGAGCTATTAAAACACAAATATAACGCGTGATTTATGACTTCCCATCGTATAGACACACCTACAAGCATTGATGTCCGACTTGATTGGCCCAGACGAATCGGTTTTAGAACAGACAGCAGTCACTCAAGTCCACGTTGACCAGCGGGCTCTTTGTGCCGACGGAGACTGTATACAAGTAGTACAGATTATTTTTCGTTCCGTTTCTTCGCATATACGCTCGTGTTAGCGAAGTGAGTTTTGATTTGCTGCCTATAGAAACAGCTTCTGCAATTGATATTGGATGGACTATACACATCATTTTTCGTTTCGTTTATTTGCATATACGCTCTTGTTAGCGAAGTGAGTTTTTGATTTGCTCCCTATAGAAAGAGCTTCTGCCATTGAAATTGGTTAAACTATACTTAAGTACGCATTAATCTATGCATGTTTGTCAAAGCATCGTTATTATGAGGCCTTTTTCCTGTAAGTTCTGAGCTATCTAGTCTTTCAATTAGGAGACCATCTAAAGATTAACTCATCTGCCATCTTGGAGTTGCCATCTTCAATTCATGAATTTTAACTAGAAACAAAAATCGAATGAATTCATAATCTCCGACCCCGAAAACCCCCACATACCAATTTTGAATAGAATCAGACCATAAACACAGAAATCATCGGCCATCTTCGATCCACCATTTTGATTTCATAAATTTTGAAGAAAAGTTCATAATGCTCGACCCTGAAAACCCCTACATACCAATGTTGAATAGAATCGGTCCATAAACCTAAATCTCGTCCGCCACCTTGAAGCGCCTTTTTGTTTTTTCTCTAACAAAAATTTCATGAGCCGCCATCTCAATTTCACAAATTTTGACAAAAAACTCCGAAAACACCCACATACAAACTTTGAATAGAATCGGACCATAGACAGAAAACTCCTCCGCCATCTTGAAGCCGCCATTTTGTTTTTTTCTCTAACAAAAATTTCATAAAGCCGGAATTATGAACACCTGCCGAATTTCAGCTCAATCGGATGTCGGCAAGTGCTCTAAAAATGGATAAAAAAATTTGAACCGGAAAGAATGACAGAATGACAGAGTGACAGAATAACCGAATGACAGCATAACAGAATTACATACGAACGAAGCAAGTTAAATAAGAGCTTGTGGAAAGGAAATGTATGAAGTATGTGGAACAGCTAAAAGTAAATGAAACCGAATATACAGGGTGTAATCTAACCTCTTGCACACTTGTGAATGACGAGTGTATTTTGCCATTCTATAACGAATTACAGTGGTTGAAAATCCGAAAAAAATTAAAACCTGTTCTTTGTCAAATTCTACAAAAGCTTGGGAAGCGCCGCCCGCCTAACATCAGCTGTCCTCCTCAGAGCTGTAAGTTGACGCAATTGGTATTCAATAAGTGATGAAAAGAAACGAACCTCGTTATATCCAAACTGGTAGATGAAATCAGAACTAATAGATGAAGTCAACACAGCTTTAAGGCACTTATCGAATCACAATTTAAAAAAAATCCGTTGTAAGAACACAAAAGGCATACAGTATTGTATTGTTTTAAACATAATATTGGCGATCATTTTGACCTAGTAAATTTTTTTGTGAAATTGTTTTCAACCGCTTTCTTAGTTGTTTGACCAACCCTCAGAAGTTGATGAAAACTTGTACGAGTTGAGATCACGGAGACCTTACTTTTTATAGTGAGATCCAAAACCACTCTAGTGATTCAGAATAACACGTGAACACTGTTGCCAGATAGTGTTTCCGAAATTCTCGCACGCGACCGTTGTTGTGCATTACAAAGCTGTTTTTTGATTGGCTGGTGAATGGAGGATCTTACTTAGCAACCAATCAGAAAACAGTACGCGATGTACACGAGAACTAATTTGAACATTTTTTGTCTTTGTCTTTTGCTGGTTCTCACAACTTGGAAGAGTGGAAGACAACAGACATCACTCGTCGCATTAGAATGAAGTAGTAAATTTCATTTCTGTTTGGATTCTGGAGTCGCCGATCACGAGTCAGGAAACTACTGTGGATATCTAAAATGAGTAAACGCTTTATTAACATAATATACTTTATTTTTTATAGAATGGGAAATTTTAAAAATAATATCGCGATATTAAGGCCTCAAATTGACTTGAGAATATCTACAATTCTTTTTTTCAGAATTGCATGATTCATTAGTGGTGAGTTTTGGTTTTTTAAATGCAGTGGAAGATTTTCACATACCTGTTAGAGATTTGTGTTTTGTGATTTGCTCATATTATTGAATCTAAAATAAGAAACATGGAATTATTTATTGCCAATCCATATAAAATGATGAAGGATCCATTATATCATCGGCGATGAATGTTTTCATCAGTATGAAATTGAATACGTATCGCCAGTTGTCTGTAATGAATGCTCAGATTTTTTTTGTGCATTTACCAAACAATCATTTTTAAATGTTTATTTTATCCGGCAATTGCCAGTGTTTTCATACGGCTCTGAGCAGGTCAGACATTTACACTAAGATAAGAATAGATAGAATAATTAGTAGGATATGTTCTTCCAAACTCGATTCAATCTGTTTTATGACATAGTATGCTTTATTATAATTTGCATAAATATGGTCCATTTGTTTTTCCCGCTTCAATTTGGTGCCTAGGTGGGTACCTAAAAATGTTACTCTTTCGGAAATTTGAATATAACAATTTATGCATAGGCCATCTGGGATATTTCATCTGAAATAGAAACTAACACTTATTGGTTTTCAGGTATTCTAAATAAGCTTATTTCTTTGGCACCAAGTACTGAACTGATGATCATAAATGATGTGTGATTTGCTGATAAGTTGCACAGCATTTTGACCAGATATATAGTTAGGGCAGTATCATCAGCAAACATTGTAACAAAAACTCCCATAATATATTGTGGAAGATCATTGACATATAAGAGAAATAATAATGGTCCTAGAAATGAACCCTGCGCAACGCCGAACTTAACAGTTTTTGAATCGGAGGCCTAGTCTTTGCAGAGTACGACCATATCCAAATTTATCGTGTAAAACCCTTATGATAGATACTATGCCTTTTTCGTGCCTAATCCGTTCCTGACTTTGTAGCAAAACAACTGACTCCTGCATGAAAGCTCATCGAAGGAATTAATTTGTTTAGTCAATCACCAAAATTTAGATGATTTTGAATATTCGCTTTGAACGTTATCAAAGAAAAACATTTTCATTTTGTAACTTTGAGGGCCCGTAACTTGGTAACGAAGGCTTTCAGGAACAAAAGTTATATGAAGTACTGGTGATATTTTGACCCCATCTATACATTCCCGAGAGGAAAAGAGAAAGTCCAGGGACACCCTGTATATATATATATATATATTATATATATATATATATATTATATATATATATAAGTATATATATTATATATATATATATATATATATATATATTGTTATGTTATGAAAAACCAGTTATATATTTTGAAAAGAAAAAACCCACAAAAAAGAATAATTACTAAATAGCTATTAGTTTCAAGAGATTGTTTTTACATAATTTTTGAAGTTCTATTTCCTTTATTGAGCCTCTGTATAATATGAATAGATAAAAATATTCAAATACTATAATACAATCAATTTCATACACTGTCATAATGATTGCAAACCATAATTGTTCAAAAGACAACAAAAAGTCTAGATTTACAAAATCATCCTGAATAAAATGTGATCCACAAAATTATAAGCTTGAAACATACAGTATATGAAATTGTATCTAACCAAAAGTAGCCAATGGGAGAACAGCAAACTTCTTGATGACAATAGCCAATCAGGGAACAGTATGGACAAATGTAGGATTTGAAATTGTGAGAAAATAAGAACGAGAAAGTGTCAGAGACAATTATCACTGAAATTGTATATAGTTTATAAGAAAGTAAAAATAGTTGTATTTATAAGTTTTGACAAATAACCCCAAACAGTGAAAATGTGACAATATAGTGCGCGAATTCAAAAATTCAAATCGAACGGAATGAGGAAAAAATGGTATCCAGGAGACGGAAAAACAAAGCCACGAGGAGATCGAAAATAATTTTAAAACGAATGCCACGTTTTGTTGGGAGAGAAAGAAAAATTCATTAATTTCAACATAATAAGCAGAAAACCAACATTACCTTATTTGTACACCATATACAAGTATTCCAAGCTGATTTCTGAATTTGTATGGTTCCTTCTTTTTGCTATTGGAGTTCCTGAGAGCATTGGAGTGAAAGGGAATCCAAATCCTGGTGTGTATTGAACAGCGACAGTTCCAGACAGATATAAACTTTCCTAGTGCACATCACGAACTGAACAACTTCACTAATAACTCATATTCCATCAGAAGAACTTTATTTCATTTGATTTCGAACTATTAAAGAAATTTTCACTTTCAAGGTAAAAGTGAGGTTGTGTCTATTTATCCATGACCTGTTTCTCATGATTATCCATGAAAATTTGTAGATTGACATTAGAATAAGTTATCGATCGTAGGCCAGGTAAATTTAAGTTTTCCTGAATAAAGGAAATAATTGCTTTTTGATACTTTGTTGCTAATTTTCCACAATTATCAGCAATCGTATTTATAAACACTGAATAAAAATTGACATCAAGCAGTGGCTCGTGGCTAAATTGCCTGAACCGGCTATCTGAGACAAGAGGCGTACCAACTGTGCTTAGCTGTGGTAAGGAAAGTGATAACAATTGGCAGCAACGTGACGAGAGAACAGTGACGTTAGCTAGCAATTATTATTACATCATACAAAATATTATACAGGGCGAAAATACTTATCTATATCATAACAATTTGGCTCACAAAGAAGAGCAAACATTATTAGCAATTTTCATTTTATAACAACAATTTATATTTACAATTTATCAATACATTATAATTGGCACCCAAAACGTGGGGCGAAATAATAACAAAATATTTGCAAATTATCATTACATTACAATATATATATATATATATATATATATATATATATATATATATATAACATTGAACTGTATTCTGAAAAACAATATCTCCTACATTTCTTAACAGTTTGATATCGTTGGATTGATTGAGGCAAGCACCAGTTACGAGGGAATTTGATATAAAAATTGTAGGTCATTACGTCGATTAGGCTGTCAAATAGTAAAAAGATCGAAAAATCAGCTGCCGGACTGAAATTAAATGTAAATGAGTTCGTTGGCATACACTACATGTCTATCTCTCCACGCGAAGTGTTAGTTCTTTGCCCCTCAAGATATTTGAAAAGATAATTAAGTTTTCATTGAAAATCCATCTGTTAAATGAGTGTATGGATGTTATTTTATCTAAGAATAATGCTTTACAATATTTTTCTAGAATCGGAATAATAGAGCATTCTCGTTGACAAAGTGAATTATTAAAAAAAAACTTTTTAAAGACAAGCTTTCGTTCAAATGCGCTGGAAAGTTAAATAATAGTTCCTTTGGATGTGCTATGTAGGTTATTTCGTGAGTTATAGATTCAAGAGCTTGTCGCGCAAAGTTCTCAGTTCGAATACAAAAGCGACAAGCGTCTGAATCTATAACTCACGAAATAACCTTCGTCGACCATCGAAAGCAATTATTTTTTACTCTTTAGCCCATTTCAATAAAAGCTTGTCTTTAAAAAGGTTTTTTATTAATTATTTTATTTTGTGCTTTTTAGTAAGTACTTACGCGTTAATCTATGCATTTTTGTTAATGCATCGTCATTATAAAGCGTTGTTTCTCTAATTTCTGAGCTATCTAGTTCTTCAATGAGGAGACCATCTCGTCCGCCTTCCTGGAGCTGACAAAAAATCAATAATCTTCGACTAAATTCATAACCTCCGATCCCGAAAACCCCTACATACCAATTTTGAATAGAATCGGACCATAATCACGGAGATCATCGGCCATTTTGGAGCCGCCATTTTTATTTTATGGATTTTGACAAAAAATTCATAATCTTCGACCCCGAAAACCCCCACATACCAATTTTGAGTCGAATCGGACCATAAACACAAATCTCGTCCGCCATCTTAGAGCCGCCATTTTGTTTTTTTCTCTTACAATTCCATAATGCATCGTCACGGAATTTATGAACACCTGCCAAATTTCACGTTAATCGGGCAACGAGAAGAGGGTCAAATTTAACTTGCAAGATTTGATTACAGACAAACACTGGGACAGGTGAAACTAAATTAAATCTTTTGAATAAAAAAAAACTTAATTCATGAAGAGTATATTATATACCACGGGACTAAAGTGAACCTTGAGTGGTTGTTCTCTCGGGCAGAGCCCTCGGGAACAAACCCCACTCTCGGGATTAAGTCACTTCAGTCGCACGGTATATATATATATAATTTTTTGCAAATTAAAAAACGCCCTGTCAATGTTAAAATTCAATATAGTTTAATATATAATCAGCTTGGTCTTGAATTGAGAAAGTCTATTCATAGTTATACAGTGCTCGTCTAAAGTCCGTTCCCCCCCTACTAATTTTTGAACCACCTGGTATATCGTAATAAGAGATAACAACCTACTTTTTCATAAAAAAATCACAGCTAAAAGTTTTAAAATGGCGGCTGAGCGCCATCTTCAATAATTTTTTTTTAATAGAAAACCTCGTATATTATTCTATTTTCGAAATCTGCTCATAATTCTCAACAGTTTTCTCCAATACACTTTACTCCTATATTCAATTGTTTTTGAAATATCAACGTTGGAAGAGTGACATTCCGGTTCAAAATGAAGTATGGATTTTGGTCACTTTCGGTAAAATATTTTGCTAACTAAACGTTGTTATTAATTTGTAGTTAAATCTCTTAATGAATTCGACTAATAAGAGGCGTAAAGAGAGTTTATTAAGGATAAACAGTACCGCTTACCGGAAAATCTCGAAGCCTACGAATGTGTTCTGTAAATTCACAATCAAAACAAATTAGTTAGCTAAAAAATTATAATTTATTTTTGAATAACACTTTTATTTAACCCCAACAATTATTTTATCAAGTGTTCAATATTGACAATAAAGTGCCCTATTATAAATAGCTTCTCTCTGTTCATCTATTATTCTGCGTTCCAACTCTTCTATTGGTTGGCATTCAGTGGCGTAGGTTTTTGACTTCTGATACCCCCGAAGGAAAAAATCTAGAGGTGTAAGATCCGGAGATCTTGGTGGCCATTCTATTCTTCCCCTGCGACCTATCCATCGCCCTGGCAAAATTGTATCGAGGAACTCTCTAGCCATGCGATCGAAATGGGGAGGTGCCCCATCCTGCTAAAATATGATTTCACTATTTTCAAACTCTTCCTGATTGTTTAATACAATTTGTCTTATTCGAGGTTCAATTTCAGTTTCAGAAAGATTTCTGTGAAGAACTCCTGTAAGATCGCCTCTGATGAAAATCGGTCCAACAACGCGATTGCTCAGAATCTCCGCCCAAACATTCACCTTTTTAGGAAACTGGGTATGCCCTCTCTAAAAATATGCGGATTAATATCGCTCCAGTATCGTACATTCTGTTTGTTGACTTTTCCATTAAGAGAAAACGTGCATTCATCTACGAAACATACACGTTTTAGGAAGCCCCGTTCTTCTTCAATTGTTCTTGTTAACCACCCACAAAATTCAACCCTCCGGTCTAGATCACCCCCCCGTGAGAGCATGCAGGATTTTCATTTTATAGGGATGAAACTTTTTTTTTAGGACTTTTTGGACACTTTTTGAACTTACTCCACAGGATTCAGCAACTGCAGACGTCGACTGACTCGGATTGATTACCGTTTCAGCAACAATGTCTACCTTTTTCTTCTGAAAGTGGCGGTCTTCCTGATCTTGGAGCATCTTTCAGCGTACCAGTTGCTTGGAGCTCATTTAAAAGTTTGCGCAAATGTGACCTCGAAATAGGATTCTCGGGAAATCTATTATTAAACATACGGAATGCTAGATGATTTCTTCCAGCTTCTCCAAATATCAAAAAAGGATTTAGACGCTCAACGGATTATTTGACAGATAGCAGTTCAGTTTGAAATTCCCCCAATTTTTTAAATTATTGAAAGCAACATTAGTGTTTTTGATTGGGTTTGAAATGACCAAAATGTCACTTTTCAAACGTTAATATTTCGAAAACAATTGAATTTAAGAGTAAAGTGTATTAGAGAAAACTGTTGAGAATTATGAGCAGATTCTGAAAATGGAATGATACACGGGGTGTTCTATTTAAAAAAATTATTGAAGCCGCCATTTTAAAACTTTTAGCTGTGATTTTTCCATGAAAAAGTAGGATTTTATCTTCTATTTAAGCCCTCCAAATTTCGTTGCGATATACAAGGTGGTTCAAAAATTAGTAGGAGGAACGGATTTTAGACGAGCACTGTATAAGACATGTACACAATAACCCTAGTTTTATGATTATTATATGCGTGGTTTGTGAATATATAACATAGTACAATCATCGATTCTGTTCATCAAGGCTTTCGTCTTGCCGAAATGGAGGAGGACCCGATTACAAACGTTTATTTTCAATAAATAAAACATATCAATATTAAACATGTGTTTATTAATTGCTAATAAAATATATAATATTAATAAACATTCTTCATTTATTATTAGTAATGTTTTATTTACACAAAATGAATCTATATACATTGGAAATAAATTTGAATTTGGAATTAATAAGGTATATTTAAATAATTCAAATGCATTGTTTCTTATAAATAAATGTTTATTCCGAAATATTCGAATAAATAATTAATTTATTTAGTTAACTATGAATAAACTGTTTTTTCAGTGAAGTATTCAAGCAATAAATTTTTTTGGGAGTAATTTATATGCGCACAAGATTTAAAAAAACGAATCACTGGTTGGCCTCATAACATGGATGAGATACCTGTTTGATATACTTGTACAATCGATGGATTCTCTTGGGTTACAATTGGCAGTGCTATTAGGATGGATATTTTGCTTTATGTTCAAGAATATGTGTACCTACTTCAAAGTCTCGTATTCAGTTATGCTCATGAGAACAATTCAATAATTATTTCCATGTAATTGTTGAAAAATTTGTCCGAGCATTTTTTTTTCGAGATCTCTATTGTTCAGCTGAGCTGACAAAGTCTTGCGTTGAGTACATTTTGTATGGTAAGGAAATGCTTAAACTTTTTATCATTGTTTTTATCCCCCGTTTCTTGTACATAAATTTCTTCAAGAAAACAACGTTGAATTCCCTGGTTTTTATCCGTTCGAAATAAAAATCGTTCCATTGTGCTCACCGGAAATAATTTACTCTGAGGTTATTACGGTTGATAATAAAATCGAAATTAGCATTTTTAAATTGCGAAGCCCGATTGTTTCGATGGCCACCTGAA
Source organism: Gonioctena quinquepunctata (assembly GCA_018342105.1). Taxonomy (NCBI): domain Eukaryota; kingdom Metazoa; phylum Arthropoda; class Insecta; order Coleoptera; family Chrysomelidae; genus Gonioctena; species Gonioctena quinquepunctata. The sequence goes on along the minus strand of JAFIRS010000053.1, from coordinate 1,304,971 downwards.
AAAAAAGTTATTTCATGCATTTAAAACCGTTCCGAAGCGGCCGATAGGTTTTTGATATCTCTCAAGGCGGTCCTCTCGAATCATTCGATTTGCCAAGATTGGAATGGGGGTAATTAACTTTGGAATTGGTGTGATGGTGTGGTCGCGAAATGGCCGAATGTCAGGAGTGGGTGAGATTAAATATTCTTGCTTTGGGTCCTTACGTCAAGTGGGGTATTTTCAAAATAGGATTCACGTTAAATAATTATTTTTTTCATATCACGTGTAGATATTACACGATCTGGTGAACGTAGTTTGGAGAAATCGTGTCACTGCTCGTGCATTGGGACGGGAACAACCATCCTGTTGAAACCAAATTTTCCCAAAATTAATAGGTAGTAGCTGAACTGTCGGGATAATTTGATTTTGTAGGAGTTGTATATTTGCTCTTTCTTTCCCTAGGTGTAAAAAAAACAAACATTATTTAAGTGTACAGCGGAAATATTAATATTTTTTATTGATGTCTAAATCATTTTGGGATTCGTTTTCGGCCGAAAATAAGACTAAAGCCGAAGTTTCGTTTTCGGCTGAAAATCCATTTTCGGTCGGACACTAGCCCAAACGAACATCTGAGACGTGATTTTATAAATAAATTATAAGCAATTATCGAGTTGATGCAAACAAAGCAGCGTGCAACAGCTAGTGATATACATATTTTTAAAATGTGTTAATCAAGCCCTTTCATTTGATACTCAACGCGGCCTATTTCAATTTTTTTTCAATACTGGACTTTATGTCCTCAAGAGGGCGCCATATTGAACTTAGTGTGACGTCACATAGCCTATAACCAGCGGACAATCAAGACGCTTCTAAGGATACCTACCTACTTTGTCAAATTATGATAAGTAGTTTAGAAGATATGCGGGAACATATGAACATACATACATAGCGTGCTAAAATCATAATCCTTCTTTTGGCTTTGCCGTAGTCGGGTAATTATCTGTATTTTGTACGTTGGCTTATTTATGGTGCATTTCAGGTTGAAATATTCTAACCGATCATGAGAAAAATTCAAATCCCTACTATTATACAGGGTTATTCATTGGGAAATGCGCATACAGTAAGGATAGATGGAGAACACCTAACCTAACCCATATTTCATGGGTTTATCGTTCTTTATAACCAAGATACAGGGTGATTTATTAATTTCCCCATTTTTTCAATTAATCATAACTTATGAACCACCCTATACATTTTTGTAATATTTGGTTCGTATTCGATTATAACATAATGAAAAAACGTCATATTCCAGGTCCGGCCTTAAAAAAATAATAAGTAGGTTTCGAGTCGAAACAACACTCTGTATATTAATATTTTAAAATTTTATTTACAAACAGAAAAAATAATTAAGACTAAATGTATTTGGTGTTTCCGAAAACAACTTTTTAACTTATTATTTTGAGTCAAATCTAGATGTTTCGATAATGAGGTGGCACAAAATTATAATTTTTTCCCAAATGGTACTTTTCCAGCTTTAATCCATGAAATCATCAACTATTTCTTATTCTCCTAATTTCTGGATCCCAACCTTATTGAAAAACGAGAGGACATGTCCGAATTTGGGACAAATTATTATTATCAATGACTAACTTTCAAACACCCTGTATGCGTAAAAAAATATCATAACATTTGTTCATTGCGCTACATTTAAAAAAATATACAAAAAGAAAAAAATGCCCATTCCGAAAAAGCATACTTTATTTTAAACAAAAATAAGTTGCAACAAATTGTATCAAGTTAAACAAAAGAATTAACACAAAATAGATTATTTACTAAATAAACAATACGTACAGACTGCTAGATTTTATTATTATTATCAAGAATGCATCAGAAGAGTCGAGAAATGATCATGCTCTAGCTAAAAAAATAATTAGTCGCGGATAAAGAAAATTCTGTTTTGTATGTAGATTTGTAGCAACGTTATTTTTGTTTGAAATAAGTTATGCTTCTTTCGGAATGGGCATTTTTCCTGTTTTTATTTTTTTTTATGTAGCGCAATGAACAAATGTTATGATAATTTTTTTCCGCATACAGCGTGTTTGAAAGTTAGTCATTGATAATAATAATTTGTCCCAAATACGGACATGTCCTCTCGTTTTTCAATAAGGTTGGGATCCAGAAATCAGGAGAATAAGAAATAGTTGATGATTTTATGGATTAAAGGTGGAAAAGTACCATTTGGGGAAAAATTAATTTTGTGCCACCTCATTATCGAAACATCTAGATTTGACTCAAGTTAATAAGTAAAAAAGTTGTATGCGGAAACACCAAATACATTTAGTCTTACTTATTTTTTCCTGCTCTTTCCAAATTTGTAAATAAAACTTTAAAATATTGATATACTGGGTGTTGTTTCGACTCCTTATTAATTTTTTTAAGTCCGGTCCTGAAATAAGACTTTTTTTAATTATGTTAATCGGCACCACTATGGATAAAGAACATACGAATCAAATATTACAAAAATGTATAGGGTGGTTCATAAGTTATGATTAATTGAAAAAATGGGGAAATCAATAAATCACCCTGTGTCTTGGTTATAAAGAACGATAAACCCATAAAATATAGATTATTTGGTGTCCTCCATATACCCTTACTGTATGCGTATTTCCAATGAATGACCCTGTATAGTCGCATTCAATGCGAAAACGGTTTGGCATATAAAAAAACTTTTATTATTTTTGCCAATTTTCCAAACCGAATTCTCCCCGTTTTGACGCGCTGGATATAGTTTTCGAATCAAGTAATTGAATCATTTTTTCATTTCATTTTACTTATTTTTAACCGACGAAACCAAAAAGGAGGAGGTTTTCTAGTCGACGCGTATATTTTTTTATGTATGATCACGCATAACTTTTTACTGAGGCGTCCGATTCCGATAATTCTTTTTTCAGTGGATAGGGTGTACTTCGAAGTTGGTCCCATTTGAATTTAAAAGATGAAATCCGACCCTAAGGGTAGCAAAATGAAGGATATTTATCACTCACCCTCTGAATTCTGGCCCGTTAAGCGATTCTATCAGGCATAACTTTGTACTGGCTTCTTCGATTTGGATGATTCTTTTTTTATTAGATAGGGTATACCTCATAGTTGTTCATATTTGGATTTCGAATGGAATTATCCACCATTACGGGTAGAAAAATAGGGGATAATTGATTTTTCACTTGTGAACATTGGCACACATATGTAGTTGACAATGACAGATCGCTATTGTCATTATTTTTGTTCTACATCCGTCACAATCATTATATTCTACGAGAGATGGAATGATATACAAAGTAATGAAATAAACTAACCAGAACAACAAAAATAATTTATATCACAACAAATAGTAAAAGTATATAATCATATTATTTAACTGGTAATAGTTGAAGTAAGTATTTTGGAAGTAATCGAAAAAAAGTAGGTAGTAATTAGTAGATTTCAGCCACAAAAAATTGAAAAATAAAAATTTTTTAACAAAAAATTAATCTGACGAAATACGGAACTGAAAAGTAAAAAATAAAATAAACCTCCTTAGTCTCAATAACTAAGCTCCTAAACTAATGTAAGTAACTAATTTTGTTTCGGCGCCAAACGAACAATCAACGAAGATCATTAAATTACTTCAAAAAAATTATCAGAATGTCACCGCGCAACTCGATTCCATCATTTTTCGCCTTACCTAATTAATTTACTTGTTTGTTTGGCGCCGACTCAAAATTAGTTACCTACATTAGTTTAGGAGCTTAGTTATTGAGACTAAGAGGGTTTATTTTATTTTTCACTTTTCAGTTCCATATTTCGTCGGATTAATTTTTTGTTGAAAAGTTTTTATTTCATTTTATTTTACTTAATTTTTCCCATATGAAAATTACTAAGCGAACCATTTTTAAAATTTCAAAAATTGCTGGTAAACTCAATAACTTTTGGAACAAACTAATTTGTTTTCCGCTACAAATGAATCGGTAGATTGTCTTGATATATTTTACTTTCACATTGTGGAAGGCCAGGAACCCAAAAAAACATGTAAAGAAACCTTATTCCTTCTCAAAATATAACTTTCAATCAGCATTATTAGGTATTTCTCGTTGTTTTAACAAATCTCTTTTCTCGGTGTACTTTTACTGGTAGTACCGGTAACCCAAGAATGAACACCTACCTTCTTTCCATATCACTACGACACGAATAGACAGATAAAGGCACGACCATCAAAACCTATTTTTGTGACTCATTTCGTATGTAGATGTGCGTACCATTCTATCGATAGCTTTTGTTCGGGTGCGTGGGCATCCACATGACGTCATTTCCGACCTACCTCAACCGGCTGAGCACGTGACACCGAAAATAAAAACGCCACATCGACGAGAGGGATACACGCATCTATGTTTATGAAGATGACAGAAATATGGCTCCCTTATCTGCTGTTAAATGATTTTTTGTGGTTGTAGTCGTAAAGTGTCTTGATGCGACATTATTTGGATGAACTCTCGTTTATTTTATTTGTTGATACGGAAAAAAATGTCAAGTGGAAATTAAAGAAATGTATTTCTTGCTCTATTGAATAGGGAAACGATTTCCTGTTTTGGAGGTAAATTATTTTTTCTTGTTTTGCCGCCTACAGGGCTCTCAAGGCACGAGAGAATATACCAATTTAGACAACACCACTACTCTAATCGCAGGAAAATATTGATTTATATGGAGTATAATTTTCCAATTTGAAAACAAAAAATCCCAAAGAAAAAATACTCATGTTATTTACGGAATCCCGTGTAATAACTCAAATTGCTTCCTCACAACATCTAAAAAATACAATTAAAGTTCACAAATATACAAAAATCAGGTCAACTGCACTAAACAAACATAAAAGAGAAACCAACCATGAATTTAATTATGAAAATTCAAAAAGTCTAGCAACAGAAAAACACACAACAAAGAGAGAATTCTTGAAAATGCCCTATATAACAAAACTAAAAAAAACTTCAGCAAAGTATCCCATAACATCATAGAAATATTCCTTTCATTTTCTCTAATGCTGGCGACCCAGCATATTCCTGTAAATAAGGCGGCTTCTGGAGAAATTGAAAATACACCACTCTAAAGTTCCTCTCATCATAAAGTGGCCAGTGGAACTAAATTATCAACTTTTCCACTACTAGAAAGTGGCGCTCACGTCGCCAAGCCTATGACTCACCAGTTCAAATTTTTAACCTAAAAATTAGAATAGGTCTTATACCCTTGAAAGTGGCGAACACGTCGTGGCTATTATAACATGCCACTTCAAAGTTATAACCTTGAAATTGCGGTTACATGTCCATTCATTGTTAAAAAAGTACGTGTAGCATGGTGGATCTATGCAGCTCCAATTAACAATTATCAAGTATCAAATAACAACTATCAATTAACAAGTAATGAAAAAAAAAACTTTTTAACAAAAAATTCAACCGACTAAATACGGAACTGAAAACTAAAAAATAAAATAAACCTTCTTAGTCTCAATAACTAAGCTCCTAAACTAATGTAAGTAACTAATTTTGAGTCGGCGCCAAACAAACAAGCAAATGAATTAGGTAAGGCAATGATGGCATCGAGTTGTGCGGTGACATTCTGATAATTTTTTTGAAGTAATTTAATGATCTTCGTTAATTGTTCGTTTGGCGCCGACTCAAAATTAGTTACTTACATTAGTTTAGGAGCTTAGTTATTGAGACTAAGAAGGTTTATTTTATTTTTTAATTTTCAGTTCCGTATTTCGTCGGTTTAATTTTTTGTCAGAAAGTTTTTATTTTTCAATTTTTTGTGGCTGAAATCTACTAATTACTACCTACTTGCTTTTTGATTACTTCCAAAATACTTACTTACCAACCTTATTTCAACGATTACCAGTTAAATAATATGATTATCTACTTTTACTATTTGTTGTAATATAAATTATTTTTGTTGTTCTGGTTAGTTTATTTCATTGCTTTGTATATCATTCCATCCTCTCATTGAATATAATGATTGTGACGGATGTGGAACAAAAATAATGACAGTAGCGATCTGTCATTGTCAACTACATATGTGTGTGCCAATGTTCACAAGTGAAAAATCAATTATCCCCTATTTTTCTACCCGTAAGGGTGGATAATTTCATTCGAAATCCAAATATGAGGTATACCCTATCTATTAAAAAAAGAATCATCCAAATCGAAGAACCCAGTACAAAGTAATGCCTGATAGAATCGGTTAACGGACCAGAATTCAGAGGGTGAGTGAGCTTAACACCCTCATTATAAAAGCAAATCTGCGAAAAGTTCTTTACCGACGGCTCACATAAATTTCATGGTAACAAACACGTTTTGATAGGACTACATGTGTTTTCGAGTTTACTTTACTAGTCCACTCTGTTTTATCTCTAATTACAATAGAACGATGAAATTATTACAAACCATCGATGGTGATCAGTGACGTGCGTTCGGTAAACCATGTTTTAATATTTATTTATTTATTTATAAAACTTTCCAAGAAACAATACATGTTTATAACAATATTAAATTTAGAGTCATAATTGACAATTCATCGATTATTGGATGTATCAAAGTTACACTTGTCGAACTACTTGTGGTAAAACGTCGTCTTCCTGAATTGACTGTAGAACTTTGTCTATTGTTGGTATCTCTTTATTTATATAAAAAGAGTGAAAATTCCTTCGGATGGCGGTCCTATGAAAGTCATCGATTGATAGTGACTTCCTTCCTGAATTTTGTTTAGGTGCACTAATGGCTCCACTTTTCCTCTCGTTTAAAAATTTGTGAATTGTTCTTTCACTCACTTCCGTCGTATTAGAACATGTAGACACTATCTGGCGAACAGAACTCGTGGGTTGTTGATAAACAAGTGCATCATGCACATTAAGCACTATAGTTTTTTCTCTTACAGAGCATGCAACAAATGTATTGGGTTTAACTGGTGTGAAGTGTGCACCCGATGCCATTTTCATAAACACTACTCAAAGATCACAAACGTTTTAAGAATAAGCAGTAGCTCGTCACGGACTCCCCTCCACAGCAAAACAGTATTCAATTGTATTTTGTAGAAACTAGCCGACGGGGGAAACTCAGAATTTCTTTATTCATTTGCTTTTAATACCAACTAATTATTTATTTATTTATATTAAATTACATATTCATTACATTGGTATTATGAACTAATTTTCACAAATTGAGTGCACCTGATCTCAGGATGAGATCGTTTTGTGCCTGAATAGTACTAATTAACTAGTAGTGTTTGAACATTTGGTAGATAATATTAATAATAATACTAAATAATATAATAGATATAGTACAGAAAATAATCTAAAATTATCAGAAGCTAAGAGACTAAAGTAATAGTATAAGAAATTATAATTATATATTGATATTCATTGTAGGAGTACTCAAGAGTTCTAGAGTTCATGAAAATGAAGGACACCAGCTTTATGCAGAACAGTTTGTAAATATAAATGTTTTTGATGGATTCTGGGATGTAATTGTAAATTTTGGGGCCATTAAATGCTATCGACTTCTTATAGAGGGTATATAGAATCAGGACGAGGAATATTTAATGGTCCTGTAATGGGGCAGGTACATCCACTTTGCATTCATTATCCTTCATAATAACAATTTCGAATTATATTGGTTTTACCTAAGAAGTAAGCAAATTTTAATTATGAGTAATTAACTAAGAACCCTCATTTTGTAATGTCCGATTCTTAGAAACGAGTGTATCTCGGGAATTTCCTTCTAAATATTTCATTTCGACCTGAAATATTCACCTCAATTCCTTCATAATAACAAGTGGCGAGGGGAATAGGTATTAGTATTATTATATATTCATTTTGTAGGTATTTAACTATATTCTCATATTTTGCTCTTAAGTAAATCCGTGTTTACAGTATAAAAGTTCGTAATAAGTATAATTGAATTTCCGTCTTACATTTTGAGAAGAAATGTAACGCCTATGGTTTATGTTTATTTTATACCTGAGACCACGAAGTCGTGCTGCCAGTCAAAAAAGGAACTGTGGCAATCACTTATGGAGATAGCAAGAACGTGGCAACCATCACCACATATCACAATCAAGTGCCTGCCACATTGAAGGTTTTATGGACGTTACTAAAACGTGACCGAAACTATCATACTCTCTTGAAAATGATTGTGACTTCTAAGTGACATTTAAGTGGTACAGGATGGTTACCGCAACGTTTATTTTCCACTTTCAAGTTTGAAATCCTTCAAGGTAATTCTGCTTAGTGGCCATAATGTTTCAGACACCTCAATTGACACTAACAAGTTATAGAACTGTGGAGTTGCTAACATAGGTGGGAATTACGTGACTACAACCATGCAAATATAAATTTTAGTTATTCTCACTGATTTAGTGGTGATTACGTAATAACCTCCGAGTCGAAGTGGCCGTATCAGTTTCCGTCACTATGATGCTTTGGCGTATTGGTATGGATGATAATTTATAAAACATTTTATATGATTTTCACTCGCAAACAAACATCGTTGGAGAAAATTTCATTAAAAATGGAAAACTTCTTTGAAAACCAGAATTTGTGTTTGGAAGGTAAGAAAAATACCCCTTTCGAATAACTGAGAAACATGCTTTCAAGCATAGATCTAACCCCACTTTTCACAACAAAAAAGGTATTTTTGTAGATAAAATCTGAAGAAGCCTGAAGGCCTTCAGGAGAATCACAGTTTTTCATTTCCACAAGAACCTAATCTCGAGAAAAAAACATCCTCTACATAATTACAAGGTTCAAGAAATAAACCAATATAGTATTCGAACTGTTGGTATATTTGGGTTCTGGAGACCACGATAGGGGAAGATATTCCAATTTTTTTTAAGGTTGATTTTTTTGGCGAAGGGATTAGTGCAACAGATATTCATGTATCCTTCTAAATTTCTCGGAGTAGTACAGTGTGTGGTACATTTAAATGCCTTTGGATACTTACAGAAATCGATTTCCCAAGGATATTCTAAATGATAAAAAGTATGCGGTTAAAAACAAATATATAATCAACCATTGAGCATGACAATCGAAACTGAAATCCACCTGAATTCAAACAACCCATCATACAAATCAAATACAATCCACCTTCTCCCCCCGACAGACAAAAGCCCACCCTCGGATGGTAAATACGTTTAGGATCTGTTATTCTTAGTCGGGACCTGTCGATGCAGCGCGCGGGACAGTCCGACGAACAAGGGTGGTCCTATTCGCTTTTTACATAAACACACCCTAAATTTGTACGTGCACTCCATTATAACACCAGTGGCGTCAAACGAGCGACTGCTTTTATTTGCTTTTACCAGCGGCTGATGGGCGATTTATGTGGTTGTATGGGAGTGTGCGGACCCGGCTTATTATTAGTCCAGTCATATTAGGGGTTTCACTTCGGAATTGGAGATAGTCAGCTATGAACTTGTATAAATCTTTATTTTGACACCCTTAAACTTGCCTCAAAACCTACTTATCGTAGGGTGACCGCGACTACAGATATCCAAGGTCAAAGGTAAAAAAATCGATTTTTTGCATATTTTTTGCAAATATCTCTTTTCTATGGGTTTTATGCTAGTTGTATTTATTATAAATATTGTAGAAGATTAAATTCTCTACAACTTTTATTTACAATTTTTTTTTATATCTTGAAGCATTTTCGAGATAGAGGGCATAGAGCGCGCAGTGTTTAACTATTTAGAGTATCATTCGAGGTCAACCGGCAGTCCCGATTAAAAACACGCCGTATAAAGTCTATAAATTATTGATAAATATATAATTCTAAATAATTTGCATTTTTTATTAACTACTACGTTATAAAAAAAATTATTAATTGAGTATCTATTCATTTAATAACACTCTGCTCTACTCGTGTAATAAAAAGTTATTGAGGGAAATACTTTAATTAATTTTTAATTCTAATCTAATTTATACTAATTACTTCCTAACTAAAAAAAAAGAAAAGAATAAAATTTTTAATTAATGTTTTAATAAAAAAATGCCATTCCATACATTTATGAACGTTGAAATTATTATTTTTTTATAATAATAAGAACAAGTTCCAATTTCAATTTTCTTCTTCTTCTTCTTCATCATCGTCTTCCGGTCGCTGTAAAATTTCAAATTCCTCTTCGTTCTCGTCTTCAACGACATTTGTCTCCAGTTCTTCCAGGATTTCGGTGTCAAAGGTACCGTCTTCATTGACCTCACTCTGATATGGTGAAGCTTGCACATTACACTGGCCGCAAGCTAAAGAGCACTGCAACCCTGCTTTCCTGCATTCACATCGCGAACCACAACCATTCTTGCAGTTGCAGAATATTGTGTTAAGCAATTCCTCTGGAGCTGGTGGTAAAATTGTCGTAATAGGCTCCAGGAATTCATCACGCATTATCCAACCCCAATCCTGGGGTTCTAAATCGTGCCCTAACCAAGTATGAACTTGATAGTAAACACGATTGAAATGTTGGTGAGCTGCTGCACGCGTTGGTGGAAGATATTGATAACTGCACATGTTTATTCAGTTTTGTTAACTTGATGAACTGTGCATAGCGAAAACGATCAGTACAGTCCTCAGATTTTGGAGCATTATAGATTGCCAACAAGGTTTGCACTCCATTCTCAAATAATGTTTGAACCGGGCAGTTTTCTTCTTCGAATGCTGCAGCAAGTTGATCCGAATTCGGAAGTTTCTCGAGTGTTCTTAAAAAGTTTTTTCCCTTTTTTAAAGAGCGCAGAAGTCGTGTCACAGCCATTTACTGCGTGCAGAAACAAAATGTGTTTTTTAGAACGAGGATATTTATCAAAACTTTTGAAAGAGTCTATTTCAGTTATTACATTCCCTTTGCCAACTTTTCTAAAGAAAATTTCTTGTTGATGAGATAATGACAAATAAGTCTATATCTTCTCCTATTATAACTGCAGTTTTTTCATGTTTCGATTCATCAATAGCTGTTTCAATGATAAGAACATCCGCATCATCTCTAGCCTGTTTTGTTGTGATATTAACAGCTTGTAATTTTTCAATAAGCATATTAATGAACTTATATACGTACTATATAATAGGGGTCCGTATTACCAGGTATAATTTTTAACGTTATGAAAGAATCTAAAAGTTTACGGATTTTAAAGGAGATGTACTTAATTATTTTCTACTTGAAATGTAATCAAAGTATTTCCCTTAATAACTTTTTAATTACACAAGTAGGTAAGTGTTATTAAATGGATAGATACTTAATTAATGAAAAAAAGTATTAAATATAACGTTATAATTACTAAAAAATGCAAATTATTTAGAACTATATATTTATCAATAATTTATAGACTTTATACGGCGTGTTTTTAATCGGGACTACCGGTTGACCTCGAATGATACTCTAAATAGTTAAATACTGCGCGCCCTCTGCCCTCTATCTCGAAACTGGTTCAAGATATAAAAAAAAATGCAAACGAAAGTCGTAGAGAATTTAATCTTCTACAATATTTATCATAAATACAAATAGCATAAAACCCATAGGAAACGAGATATTTGCAAAAAATATGCAAATAATAGTTTATTTTTATTTTTGACCTTAGATATCTGTAGTCGCGGTCACCCTACGATAAGTAGGTTTTGAGACAAGTTTTAGGGTGTCAAAATAAAGGTTTATACAAGTTTATAGCTGACTATCTCCAATTCCGAGATACTTGCCCTAGTTTGACTAATATGACTGGACTATATCGGAAAAGATTGGGAAGTTGGACTGGGTTGTTGTGAAGACACCGATGGGCAACTTGAATGAAACCTAATTCGGTACTTTTGTCATTCACGTATGCCGTACTGTAAGTTATCATTGGAAATCTTAGTTATTAGATAACATTGATAAACACTGTTTTTTTTTTCTATAAACAATCTCAAACTGCGTGTAATTTTTTCACATGCACAGAAAAAATTAGGCTTAGGCGCGGTGTAAATATGAAGTTTATTCATATACAATTTTCTGATAAAATTTCCATGTCTTGTCTAGTATTTTGAATTGTGTCTAGATTTTAGATTTGGTGGAGTGACACCTCGCCATAACAGAATGTATTTGAAGTAGTATATGGATCCTTTTTTTTTTAAACGTTTCCTTTATTTCGAAAGCAGGTGTATGGATCCTTTATTTCAAATGTAGGAAGTATATGTAAGGATCCTTTACTTCAATTATAGGAAGTGTATGTATATTTTATTTCAAATTCAAGTAAATAGGAATTATTTATTTCAAATTTATTATCCCTTATTCCGAAAGTAGGTAGTGCATGGATTCTCTATTTTGAATATAGGTAGCGTATGGATCCTTAATTCCGAATATAGGTAGTAGTATATGCATCCTTCACTTCGAATGTAGTTAGTGTATTGATACAGGTGTATGGTTCCTTTATTTCCATATTTTAGCTCACTATTCGATTACTGTTAGATTACCTAAAAAGAGGATACTCGTTGGATTTATCTGTTTGTATCCCTACTTTGTAATAAATAAATATTGGTAGTGCATTGATCCTTTTTCAAATTTAAAATTAGATAGTTTCTGTATTCTTCATTTTAGATTTAGGTAGTATATGGATATTTCATTTCAAATATAAGTATTTCAAATGTAGGTAACTACTGTATCGATCCTTTATATCAAATTGAGGTAGTGTAGGATCCGTTATTTCAAATGCAGGTCTGGGGAGACTAACTCATGACCTCGTAGATTTTAAGGTTAAAATATAAATGGTGTTTGTGTTTTCCAATGACAATATATTGAACTTTATCGCTTGAAATGAACGTTGTTTAATACTAATAATAAAAATGTCTTTATTTCCACATTCCCAGAACTTCAAAGAAGGACCATTATAAAAAATATTAAAATAAAGATAGAGAGGAAATCTCAAGGGGATATTCACCAATTGGTGCTCTACCACTTAACCCTTGTAGTAAAGTTTTAAATTATTTTACCTACCTAACCTAAGCCTTTCTAATCTAAACCTAAACTTATTATTTCCTTATTTAACAATCAACTGTTTAATCACGCTCAAAAAGGAGATATAAGAAAAAGAAAGAAAATATTAGAAATGTAGAAAAAGGGGCAATTGTTCAGTAATTGTTCAGTGTTTTATAATAATGATAATAAATAAAGCGGCTTTATTCATCATTTCAATATCTTCACATAAAAAACAGAGCACTATACTGGGTGTCCACGGAAGGAGACAATGGAATGAAATTTGGAGGATCTGTTTAATGCATAAAACTGCATTTTTGACAAGTAACTCAACTTCATGCAAATTCAGGATTCACCGGAAAAGGCATAAACTTTCGATTTTTAAGTGACATATGACATTTATAATACAATCATGTATCATTTGTTACTGTTTGTAACCGTTTTTTTATTTTTTTTTCGAAATAAATGTTTATTCTAGAGGGCTCTGGATATACGTTCGAATAACTAATTTCAGTCCTAAAATGTTTGTAAAAATACAACTTTACTGTTTTTGATCAAAATGTTTCAGCTATGTGACGTTTGATTTTAAAATTGTTATTACAATTTTTTTTTTATTGCCCCTTTTTACCCATTTAAAGCACGCCTCAGCGTGTTTAAATCGAACTTTAAAAAACGCGCGTTTTTTAAAGGTAACCATGACAATATCAACAAATCGAGAAACGTGAAGTCTAAATGACAAATTTTTGATTATTGATCTGACAGTACCTTGTAACGTCAAATAAAATATTACTCACAATTCGTTCATTTATATGTGCTCCTCCATCTATTTGATGAAATTTTCATATTCTTCTTTATATATATCACTGGATTTTCGCGGTATTAACCGCGATTCTGCCTCACTATTCAAAAAATCGATATTAGAATCATTCATTTTTGAGCTCTGGTGACAACAAATATTTATCTTTGGTAACAGATTGCAAATGAATGTTTTTCTCATTTCCATGACAACGAAAGTTATACTGATGTCACATCACGAATTCAACCTTCTTGCATTATTAGTTCTTATTTCTATTTTTTGTAGTAATAATACCAGTATATATGATTTCAAAGTGCACCAATAAAAAAAAATAACGTAAAGTATTCGTGGATAACTGGTCTTAAAAACACTTGCTCTATTTCGAGCACTTCGGCTGCGCCGTCGTGCTCGAAAAATCGCGCGTGTTTTAAAGCCCTTTTTATCCACTTATACTTTAATATACTATTTTCAAATGGCAACATGGTGGCTCGTCAGATTAGAAAAAAAGAGCATTTCATTACGATTAATTTGATATTGCACTCTATTAGGTTGTAAGAAAACTTTCGATAAAATACTGAAAATACCATAACGTTAGAACTTCTAAAATGAAGCACCTGTTGAAAATGAAATAATTATATTGAAACTACCTATTTACATATCTTTAGGGTTCCAGATGTTCAGAGAGACCTCCATCTTGTTGCTGACAAAGGCGAAGTTTTCTAATTGTTACTCTTACAACGTTTCTCAACTGTTTAATAGATTCCCATAAAAAAAAATCTAGAGGAGTAAGGTGGGGTGACCTGAAAAGTTTTTAAAAAAAGAATAAATAAAGGTTTAAATTGTAAACAACCCTATTTTACCTCGCCGGCCACCTAACTGGACCCATATTTCCAATCCAGTTTTCGTTGTATGTTTCATGCAGATATTCCGTAACTGCCCTCAGGTTGTGTGGTGGAGCACCATCTTGTTGATAAAATAATCCAACTCGATTCATTAATAGAACTTCTTCCAAGAAATGCTGAATTTCCTGCGTGAGGAAACTTGCCCCTGTCAGGACACCGTCAAAAGTTATAGGGCCTAAAATTCTGTCCCCTAAAATCCCAACCCAACAATTGAAACCAAACCGTTCTTGGAAATTTCCTTCCTCCATCAAGTGTAAATTTGCATCGGACCAATATGGCTTATTATTTCTGTTGAAATGTCCCCAAATTAGTGAAACGGCTTTCGTCAGTATACAGAATTTTATATGGAAATGTGTCATCCTTCAAATATTTTCCAAAGGACCAATTGCAATACTAAAGTATCCTTGCATTATCGTTTTGGTACAGGTTCTGGTGTAGTTGATATTTAAATGAATGATATTTATATTTTGAATAAGATTAAAAATAGCATCATTCGTTCCTTTTTCTCTTTGAAATCCAAATTGCGTAGGATTAATAAAATTGTGCTTATTCAGATAAGTCTTCATTGTTTTTTTCACGAGTTTTTCTATTATTTTTGAGAGAGTGGGTAACATTGAAATGGGTCTGAAGTTTGCAGGATTATCAGTATGTAATTATGTAATGGAATGACTATTGCGTTTTTCAAACATGATGAAAAAACTCCTGTAAGAAATGAAAGATTTACTGCTTTAACTAGTACCGTAAGGCGGAATCGGGGAGATGTGAGTATATTTTTATAGATAAGTCGTCCCACCCAGACGCATTTTCATTTTTTATTTCATTGAAAATTTGTTTAATCTCCTCGATGTCCGTAGGCGTGAAAAAGAATGAGTCGGAGACAGAGATATGATTCATATCAAATAACTCAGTGGTTCCGTTTGGGGATGGATCTCTTTGGAAACAGTTTCTGCAATTGAGCAATAATATGCATTGATATCGTCACATTCTAAATTTGTTTTTGCCGGAATAGAGTTGTTTTTACCTCTTAAGTCATTGATAATTGCCCAGCTAATAAAAATAAAGAATACTTACACACATAATATCCATATTCATCCAAATTTAAATTCAAACATTTGTATTCATTGAACGATTTCTCCACCAAATGGTTTTTCCGGTAAAGTGATATCCACACAAAATACGTGTATTTTTCGAATGAATCACCATCGAATGATTTATCATATTTTATGAGAGTTCTCAGAAGTGCAGGTCAGATATCTATCCGAATGAAATAATGTCCAGCAGCAGTTGGCAATTTCAATAATAAATTAGCCTAAGTGTGGTGGGCTCTTCAATAGTCTAGAACCATTGAAATCAAAGGAAGCACAACATTAGGTATCGCAGTTTGGCGCCTGGGTTAGGCAAGGTCGTTCAGGAAACGGTACACATTGATATGCAGTGGCGTTCGTTGAGGGTACGAAATAGAACGGGACTGAACCACTTCCCATTTAACCATTTTCGGGATAATTAAAAACATATAAATAACTTTAAAATGATCATGTGGAAGATTCCATAGAACGAAAATAATGGAAGATTCCTTGAGAAAACTATTGCATGAGATCATGTTATTTCGGAGAATATAATCTATATTTTAACCCTTTCAGTTCCGTAATACGATTATCAGGAACCTGTATACGTTAAAAAAATCCGAATATATATATATATATATATATATATATATATATATATATATATATATCATGGATGATTACATACAAAGTTTCTATGTTACACAGGTTAACACAAGGGTGGTTGAATCTATACAAGAATGTGTACATTGATAGACTAGAACACTTTAGTCTGAATATCTTTCACAATAATATTAGGAGTGTGCAAAAAAACTTGGACGAAATGAAAGTTATGTCAGATGTATTTGAAATTAAGTTTGTTATCATTATATTGACTGAGTCTTGGAAAATACACGACCTAGAGATGTTCCATATCCCTGGCTTCGAAATTATTTATTCGGGGGGTGACCGTAACAGGGCAGATGGGGTAGTTGTTAATACAAGACACGATCTCGTCAACTTTTTTTTTTTTTATGTTCTGGTTCCCACGAAAAGGGATATCCTGTAATGTTCAGAGAACATCGTGGGAACCAAGGGAAAGAAGGTAGGAGTTGGTGTTCTTTTAAATTTCTGGAGGTTGTATGCCTCGGGGAACACCTCCCTAGGCAATGAGTTCCGAAGCCTCGCTGTTCGTTGGATGAACGAGTCTTTGGAAAGTGATGTTCTGCAGGTCTCCAAAGTGACCACGAAGGGGTGTGATGACTGAACTTGACGGGTTAGTCTCGAAGAGACTGCCAAAGCAGGAACGATTGTTGATATTTCAGAAGAGCATCGCCCATGAAAATATCTATAAAATAGAGACAAATCGCCAACTTTTCTACGGTGTTCCAGACAAGTTAGCGAGTTTGTAAGCGAGGCATCACCGACGAGACGAATTGCCCTTTTTTGGACAGAATCCAATAGCCTCAGGATATGTTTAGGTGCCGCGCTCCAAATATGGGAACAGTATTCCAGGACAGGTCGGATCTGTGCCTTATAGATCATAAGCAGCTGGGTGGGGGTGAAATAGCTCTTGGCACGAAACAAAAAACCAAGTTTTTGGGATGCACTTTTGGAAATGGACCTCACGTGATTTTCCCAGGAAAGGTTATTGCTGATAGTAATACCAAGCATCGATATGGATGACTTCAGTGGTATGGTTACTCCTGACAAAGTTATGTTAGGCACAGTGAGATCGACTTTTCTAGAGAAAAGACATGCTTGTGTTTTGTTTGCATTGAATTCTACCAAGTTATTAGATCCCCACTCGAGAATTGTTGCTAAGTCCATATTTATATTATTAACATTTCTTCCTCGTTCATTTCTGGTTTCACGGGCTGATATAGGGGCCCTGGAAGAGAAAGCGGTATGGAGGGTACTATCATCGGCAAAGCTGTGTACTGGACATGAAGTTGCTTTCAACAGGTCGTTGATGTGAAGTAGAAATAGTGTTGGTGCGAGAATAGATCCTTGCGGAACACCAGCATTTATGAGTAGAGTGTCAGATGAAACTCCATCGACCACTACATGGAGAGACCTGTTTGAGAGAAAACTAGCAAGCAGAGAACACAGCTGAGGGGGCAAGCCATAAGACGGAAGCTTGGCGAGGAGTCCCTGGTGCCAAACTCGATCGAACGCCTTGGAGATATCTAATGCCACAGCTAAAGTTTCTCCATACTTTTCAATAGATAGCTGCCATATATGTGAGACGTAAGCGAGCAGGTCACCAGTTGATCTCTGATGGCGGAAGCCATATTGCCTATCGTTGACAATTCCTGAGTCTTCCAGATATTTCATGAGCTCGATGTTGATGGCTTTTCCATGACCTTTGAAATAATAGATAGCAGTGCGATAGGTCTGTAGTTGCTAGGTAGGGCCTTTTTGCCTTTTTTTTAATTTTCCAATTGGACGGAAATACCCCAAATTGTAAGAGTGGTTGAACAACTTGCAAAGAACAGGTGTTAGTTCGGAGGCACATTTCTTGAGAACAATCGGCGGGATTCCGTCAGATCCACAGGCTTTGTTGGTGTTGAGATCCAGCAAAATCTTTCTGATAGTACGTTGGCGAAAGGTGATCTCGGGCATGTGACTGTCAATAGGTGTAATGTTCGGGGGTTGTTTTCCCGATGAATCCAGAGTGGAATTTCCAGCAAATAGGTGCGCAAAGATATTGGCTTTTTCCTGGGCAGTCGTTGCTAGTGTTCCATCTCCTTTGGTTAGAGGAGGAAATGAGCTGGAAGTGAAGTTTCTTCCCACAGCTTTGGCGAAAGACCAAAATGAACGGGATCCGTTAGGACATTCAGCAAGTTTTGATCTTATTTTGGCATTGTGGGCATCTTTTGAGCATCCTATTGTCTCTTTGCATATGCCTCTAGCCTCGACATATGCTGCTCTGGTCTCAGGGCCCGGATTTTTTAACCATCGATGGTGTGCTGCCTGTTTGGAAGCCACAGCTCTAGAGCAGTTTCTGTTAAACCAGGTCTTATCGGATGATGTTCTTCTTTCGGTATTCGGTATGTAGGTTTGCATCCCCAACATGATGATTTCAGAAATTGTCTCAGCACATCGTGTTGGATCTACTGAAGAGAAACAAACTCTCTTCCATGGAAACGCTGAGAAAAACATACGAAGACCTTCCCAGTCGGCCGAATTGTAATGCCACATGAGACGGGGTGGTATTGTGCAGCTCGATGGTAAATGGAAAGAGCATGTTGTGGAGATGAGGGTGTGATCAGAGTTTCCAAGTGGGGCACAAACTTCTATTCTATACGGGTCAGGATTGGTGGTGAGGAAAAGATCTAGTGTATTGGCAGACTGGTTGTTGACATCAGGGATGCGGGTTGGTAGCTCGACCAGTTGTTCTAGACCATGAGTGATGGCGAAGGCCTCGGCTTGACGACCCGCATCATCTGTTTTGTTAGAGAATTTGAGCCAGGCAGCGTTATGTACATTAAAGTCTCCCATGGTTATGGTTTCAGCTGTTGGATGGTTCTCCTGAATGTAGTCCAGTTTGAGTGATAAATCAGCACAATATAATTTGGCAATATCAAATCAATTGAATTGTATTTCATGATACGAGGAAAATCTTTTCAAAACATATCTTGAGAGTGACAAGCATCAATCATTGGAGACATAATAAATATCAACATTCTCGAAGAAAATGAAATTAGTAATGATTACCTCAATATTAATAAAGAAACACGCATACAAGGTGATAGTAAATCATGTATTGATTACATATTTAATAATACAAACAATAATTACGATAATATACGCCCGATTATGTTAAAAACCTGTCTTACAGACCACTAATCTCAAGTCCTCCAATACGATCTACATTCTGAAACAAAATAAAAATAGATACTACATTTCGAAACTGACGTTATTAATATGGTAAAATTGTTTACAGAAAAGCTACAAAATCATATAATAACAAGTAGTACTCTAGTTAAAACCAAAAGAAATCTAATAAAGAGTAACCCTTGGATTATAGATGGACTAGTCGTAAAGATGCAAAAAAATAAAGACAACATCACAATTCTCAATGAATTTAAAAAATATAGAAATACCTTACATGTTCTCCTTGAAAAAACAAAAACAGATTACTATAGGAAACATATTGCTAGAAATCAGAATTGCCCGAAACACATGGCAATACGTTAAAAAAATTCAAGGCTACAGCCTCTGGGAAAATATCAAGGAAATCAAAATTTCTTGAATTTAAAGAAACTAAATTGAATTCTAAAATTAAATAATAATCTCATCTTAAAAATAGATTATCTCAAATCTCAAGATGATGCTATGATTGCCGATAAATGTAACATATACGGAAATGGGTGCTGAGTTAGCAAATAAAATTAAAAAACCAATCAGAAAATTTAAAACAGTAAGGGTTGAGAACTCTCTCTATCTCTCTGATATAGAAGAACTCGAGGTCAGGAAAATAATAATGGAATTGAAAACGAATAAGGCTCCGGGTATAGATGATATTGATGTAGAAACAATAAAAAATGTTTGTGAACATTTGGTAAGACCGATAACATTCATTTCAAACAAAGTTAAACAAACGTATATTTATGTAATCAAACCCTTATTTAAATCTGAGGAGAGGACCGCAATATCTAACTACAGGCGTATCACTACTTCCAACATTCAGTAAAACTCTAGAAAAATTGATTTAAAAAATACTCACTTATCGCAAACCGACAATATGGATTTATGGAGGGGAGATCGACAAAGGATGCAATTGCAGATTTAACAGCGAAATTATATACCTGCAATTTGCATCTTTGTCGATCTCGCAAAAGTCTTCTACACGGTCAGCTATCCAGACCTACTAGAGACTCTGGAAAACAATGGTTTCAGGAGCACTGCTCATGCACTATTGGACAGTTATTTGAAAGATAGAGAACAATGTGTCAAAGTAGTAATAATAGGAGAAAAGTCCGTTTCGGTGTCCCGCAAGGAACAGTTCTTAGCCCTATTCTTTTTTTGATCTACTTGAAAGCTATATTTGACTTACCTATCGGAGGCGAAATAAGTATTTTTGCTGACGATACATTCATCTTTTTCAAAGACGTTTCTTGGGCTAACCTGAAAAAAAAGATCATTTCCCGTGATAATAGATTTCTTAAACAGTAAACTACTCACAATCAATCTCAATCATCAACTTCATCCGTCAGGATTTTAGGAATCCATCTCTAGCCTAACCTGAAAAAATTGAGGTACTATCTAAGCAAATTCAAATGTATGAAAAAGTTTCTTGAAATAAAGCATTTGAAAATTATGTACTTTGCTTTGATACATACATGCGGTGTAACAAACTTATATCTAAAATATTTGGAAACCATGAAAAATGGTTCTTGAAAATAACACTGGGAAAAAATTTTAGGTACCCCAGCGATGAATTGGACAGAGAGGCGAAAGTCCTCGATATTAGACAGATCTTTGTATTAGCTCTGGCTTTGTAGAAGTGAAAAAAAATGTTTCGAAGTCCGTAATGATAGATCATAGTTATCAACCCAGGTATAGGAACCAGTCTATTGTCGTACCTCGAATGCTGAAAACAATAAATAGATAGATAGATAGATAAGTTTATTTCTCAGAATCGAAATTACAATTGGTATTTTTACATATTTTAACAAATATATGTTAGATTCTACATAGCATACAGCATCGAGAAAGTCTAGGTGTGTAGTGAATGAAAGCGAAAGTGAGAAAAGGAGAAAAGACAAGAAAACATAGAAATACATATATACATATATACGAAGAAACATATATACATACATACCTAAAAAATGATTCTTATTCTGATTTGGGAAAAAAAATCGTCTAAATGATAAAAACACATTTTCATGCAGTAGTTTTTTTAGCTGTGTTTTGAAACGATATTTGCTTAGAGCTTAGAGATTTCAAGTTGGAAGGTAGGTGGTTGTATACTTTGATTCCTGAATGCATGGCCCCTTTCTAGTTCTGTTGTAGTTATAGTTTGGCAGAGGGTATTCTTGGTTTCTAGTTGGATATGAGTGCTTGTTTGAAGTTAGTGATAATGTTGATCGATTTTTGTGTATCAGCATACTTATTTTAAATATGTAAGTGTTTGCTAAGGTGAATATTCTGTGGTCTCTGAAGAATGTTCTACAAGAGTCTCTACAACTCAAGCCGAATAGTATACGAATAGCCCTTTTCTGGATCATAAATACCCAAAATTATATACCATACTGTAATATGCTATGAAAATATGCGAAGTAGACTAGTTTCGTTGTCACGAAGTTGGTATCTCTCTTAATAGTGCGTAGCGCAAAAATTGACCTACTTAATTTCACTTGAAGTGCAGCCAAAGAAGCCACCTATATCTTGCTCTTACTTTATCGCATTTCTTGCATTATTTTACTTGCTGTATAAAGTCACCATCATTTGGTTTTGTTTGTGATGGGATATCTGGTGCTTAAAACAACATATTACTCCCAAACTTATTTTTTTTCCCCGTTTTCATGGCTTCGTTTTGAATAATAATATATTACAAACTTTTTTTATTCTGCTTCATCCAACAGGGTACTGTATTCTAGTATAAAGAGAAGGACGGAAGGTGAATTGTATTTGGCATCCGTATCAATGGAAATGCATGCCTGGCATGCTGCAAAGTGCCGACATTCGAAATTCTGGGAAGTAAGGTTGATGTTGGTTATTTGGTTATTCTGATGAAAATGCTCAGAGAGATTCGAAGATAGCAGTTTCCATCGATTATTCATTGACTTAAATTCTGAATTTTGCTTATCAGAACAGAAAATGGAGAATACTCCTTCATACACAATGTTGAGAACAATGTAACATTTCAGGTCGATCAATCATCAATGACCCTTCTTGGGGTCAATATTAGTAACTCTCTTTTATGGAGCGATCTCGTCAGAACTATAGCAAAATTAGCGTCTCACTATTAATAAAGCTCAGATTCGCATGGTTCTATCCTGTTGCCATGTGTGGGGCATAGACTGTGGGGTTCCATTAAAAAAAGAGCGGTCGACAAATTTAGTCATCCCACTCTTACGTTAGTAAGCTCAAAATTTGCCGTACATCGCTTTATCAGGAATAATTATCGCGTACGTCAGAATTGTTATATTCCGTGTCAGAGGAGGTTTTTTGGAACGAAGTTCCTTCACGCGGCTTGCGGTAAGTGTTGAGTGGTAGACAATGTAACGTAAGAAAGAAGCGTTATGTCCCCTCCATGCGACTTTCTCTCTGTCTCTTTCTGTTATATACGAGTATGTGTGACAACTACACTTGGTCCTGTCAGAATATAAATAGGAAATGAAAAATTGATGGAATAAGAGATTTTGAACTCACTACATACAGTGATTTGATATTTGAATTCAAATATATCTTTTTCAGCATGTTAGAAAGTCTCAGTTTTTCAGGTAAGGCAATGAATAATGTAATTGTCATTTTGTAGTAGGTAGAGCTTCAATGTGCTCCGCGAATTTCGTGAAATTCAGTAGTTTATAGTGTCGTATAAACCCCAAAGTGTTGAAAACCTGAATTATAAACTCCTTCGTTAACTTAAAAACAATAAAACCGTGTGCTGAAAGTGCTCTAAATGCCCAAAAAGAGTAAACATAGTTTTTCTAACACGATATTGGGCCATTGGAAAACTGCAGGCCATTGTGACCCTTAATTAACGCCGAGTACGGGAATTTTGACCGTATTGGTTCGCCAGAGTGAAAAAGTGAGGTTAGGATTTTAAAACCCACGAAAGTGAAAACAAGTTCGCTTATAAAAAAGTGAAAGGACACACAGAACCACAGCTGAATTGCTGGAAAAAGTTCAATAAACGACCCCCCAATGGAAGAATCCTGCGATGGAGGTGCAGATCGCAACTAAAGCGTTGATAAATTGAAAACAAGAAGCCAAAGTGGATCATCCAGTGACCAAAACAGTGAAAAAGACAGTAGTTCACCAAACCACCGAAACTGATAAACAGTGTGTTGGCAAAACTCACAACGGAAAATAGCGAAATCGCCAGCTGATGGGTACTAGAAGCTGAGGAACTCCGAAAAAGATGCGATATAGTGTAGCATTTTCCCCCAAGTAAAGTCGAAAAACTCAAAAAACTCAATGATTACATATACAGTGCTCGTCTAAAGTCCGCCCCCCCCCCTACTAATTTTTGAACCACCTGGTATATCGCAACGAAATTTGGAGGGCTTAAATAGGAGATGATAACCTACTTTTTCATGAAAAATCACAGCTGAAAGTTTTAAAATGGCGGCTGAGCGACATCTTCAATAATTTTTTAAAATAGAACACCCTTTATATTATTCCATTTTTGAAATCTGCTCATAATTCTCAACATTTTTCTCTAGTACACTTTACTCCTAAATTCAATTGTTTTCGAAACATTAACGTTTGAGAAGTGATATTCCGCAGTAGCGGCGTTAGGGTAGGACGCGGTTGGGCGACCGCCCAGGGCGCCGGATATGAAGGGGCGCCGCAGGCGCATCTTTATACAGGGTGTTATGTAAGTACGTGGCCAAACTTGAAGGGGTGATTCTTCGAGTAATTCCAAGACGAAAAGTTCATATAAACATAGGTCCGGTAATGCTTAGTTTTCAAGATACAGGGTGTCAACATTCTCTAAACTCTAAATCAGATATAGATGGTTGTATGCTGAGTGATGAACTCGTAAGTCTGAAATCTTTTCTGTCTGATCAAAATGTGGTTACTCCTGTTTATGTTTAAAGATCGCAACTTACAAGAACTATATTCAAATATATGGATAGCATTGCGAATATTATTGACTATACCCGTAACGGTTGCTAGTGGGTAGAGGAGTATTTCTAAGCTTAAGCTGATCTGATCGTCAATATCTCAATCTAGATTGACAAACTCGGCAACTTTGTCAATCGAAAATGAAATTGTTCAAAAACATCGACTTTGATAACCCAATAAAAGAGTTCGCCGATAGAAAGGCTAGAAGAGTATTTTTTTTTTAATATATGGTTATTTCTTTTAATAAATGGTTATTTCATTATATCCCTTGCGTTTTTTCGTATTGGTTTGAATTGCAGTTAGGGGGCGCCGTAGAAAGTTAGGGGGCGCCGTAGAAATCCCGCCCAGGGCGCTGATAGTGCTAAAACCGGCACTGATATTCCGGTTTAAAATGAAGTATGGATTTTGGTCACTTCCGGTAAAACATTTTGCTAACTGAACGTTATTATTAATTTGTAGTTAAATCTCTTAATGCATTCGACTAATAAGAGGCGTAAAGTGAGTTTATTAGGACTAAACAGTACCGCGTACCGGAAAATTTGTTCTGTAAATTCACAATCAAAACAAATTAGTTAGCTAAAAAATTATAATTTATTTTTGAATAACACTTTTATTTAACCCCAACAATTATTTCACCAATAAAGTGCCCTATTATAAATAGCTTCTCTCACGTTGATGAAAGTCTGTTCATCTATTTCTTCACATGTATCTATTATTCTGCGTTCCAACTCTTCTATTGTTTGGCATTCAGTGGCGTAGATTTTTGACTTCAGATCCCCCCAAAGGAAAAAATCTAGAGGTGTAAGATCCAGAGATCTTGGTGGCCATTCTGTACTTCCCCTGCGACCTATCCATCGCTCAGGAAAGTTTGTATCGAGGAACTCTCTAGCCATGCGATCGAAATGGGGAGGTGCACCAACCTGCTGAAATATGATTTCACGATTTTCAAACTCTTCCTGATTGTTTAAAACAATTTGTGTTATTCGAGGTTCAATTTCAGTTTCTAAAAGATTTCTGTAAAGAACTCCTGTAAGATTGCCGCTGATGAAAATCGGCCCAACAACGCGATTGCCCAAAATCCCCGCCCAAACATTCACCCATTTAGGAAATTGGGTATGTCCCTCTCTAAAAATATGTGGATTAGTATCGCTCCAGTATCGTACATTATGTTTGTTGACTTTTCCATTAAGAAAAAACGTGCATTCGTCTGCGAAACATACACGTTTTAGGAAGCCCCGTTCTCCTTCAATTGTTCTTGTTAACCACTCACAAAATTCAACCCTCCGGTCTGGATCATCATCCGTGAGAGCATGCAGGATTTTCATTTTATAGGGATGAAACTTCTTTTTTTTTAGGACTCTTTGGATACTTTTTGAACTCCACAGGATTGATTACCATTTCAGCAACAATTTCTACCTTTTTTTCTTCTGAAAGAGGTGGTCTTCCTGATCTTGGAGCATCTTTCAGCGTACCAGTTGCTTGGAGCTTATTCAAAAGTTTGCGCAAATATGACCTCGAAATAGGATTTTCGGGAAATCTATCATTAAACATACTACGGACTGCTAGCTGATAATTTCTTCAAGCTTCTCCAAATATCAAAACTGCTTCAAATTTATCGTTTAAACTACGAGCCATGATCACACTTTCCATAAAAGGATTTAGGCGCTCAATGGACTATTTGACAGTTAGCAGTTCAGTTTGACAGTAAAAAAAAAGTTACCGCGACAACGATTTTTTCCAATGCAAACTTGATTGAAAGCAACATTAGTGTTTTTGGTTGGGTTTGAAATGACCAAAATGTCACTTTTCAAACGTAAATTTTTCGAAAACAATTGAATTTAGGAGTGAAGTGTATAAGAGAAAACTGTTGAGAATTATGAGCAGATTTCAAAAATGAAATAATATATGGGGTGTCTATTTAAAAAAATTGTTGGAGATGGCGCTCAGCCGCCATTTTAAAACTTTTACCTGTGATTTTTTCATGAAAATGTATGTTTTTATCTCCTTTGTAACCCCTCCAAATTTCGTTGCGATATACCAGGTGGTTCAAAAATTAGTAGGGGGGGAACGGACTTCAGACGAGCACTGTATAAACATAGTGAACGTATAAAGAAGAGTAATATTAAACCTAATAAAGACACTGGTGTGCCAGGCACCGGGTCCGAGGCCGAAAAGACCGCTCGAGCCGAGGTTAGCGCAGAGTATGAAAAAACTGAAAAAAGTTCAAAAATACTAAGTGAAACGGAAAACGAAAAGAAAGTGTTACCCAAAATGTGGGGAATGGAAAGGGGGTGAAGAAAAGACGCTAAAAAACATCTGTCCCGAAAAAAAAATTTGTAAATAAAAATAAATCTTTATTTGAAATAGGAAACATCCTAATTTACATACATTTCTAATATTTGTAATTAGTAATAAAAATATTTGATGCTAAACAAAAGAAAATACTAAAATATAAAGAAAAAGAAAAAATATAAAGAAAAAAACATAAAAATATAAAAAAATATGCAAAAATACACCTATAGTGTCACAATCATCAGAGATTGAGTTAATATATATTATACTCATGTACACTCAGTACACATGGGTAGCATAGCACAGACACGCACATACACCCATACACATGCCTTCCATAATTAATCTTTTCACATGTACAGTGGTGAAATGAATTCATTTAAACGAGTTTTGAATGTGTTTAAAGACGGTGAATTTTTCACTTCATTTGAGAGGTTATTGAAATCATTTAAGCCCTTGAAGAATAATGTTTTCATTGAGTTTGTATTTCGAGTTCGAGCTATATGGAAATTGTTCACGTTTCTTGTAGGATAAGTGTGGATCTCATTATTATACGTAATTAATGAACTAAGATAACTTGGAACTAATTTTTTTTATTTTATAAATGAGCACCATTGTCATGAAAAACAGTTTTTTACGTTATGCAGTTCAAAGTTCGTAACATCTGATCAATTGGAACATATTTATTGCATTGCAGAATGATTCTCATACCCCTATTTTGAAGTTTTTGTAAGGTCATTAAACAGTTCTTGTCCAAAAGGTACAGGATGCTAGCACAATAGTCAAAGTGGGGTTGTATTATTGTCCTATAGATGGTTATTTTGGAAAAGAGAGACATGTTATGGGATACTCTAGATAGAAAGAATAACTTTTTTGATATTTTTTTACAGATGTAATCGCAGTGACTTTTAAAACTCAATCTATCATCTATCATAAAACCTAGATATTTAAATTCCTTTACCCATTCCAGATTTTCACCTTCTATTTTAATGTGCAAATGTTGATAGTTTATATTTTTCAATTTGTATTTTGTACCCAGGATCATTGCCTTTGTTTTATTTGAATTTAATTTCATCTTATTTGTTTTCAAAAATGCTTCGAATGAGTTTAAAACATGATTTAGTCTCGTTAACGTTTCACTCAAGTCACTACCATAGCATGCTACCAAAGTATCGTCCGCAAAAAGGTTAAGAAAATCATAGCCCGTTACGAAATTGATATCATTCAGGTAGATAATGAATAGGAGAGGCCCCAAGACACTGCCCTGTGGCACCCCTATATCATTAGCCAGCTCACTAGAGAACGATTTCTCTATTTTACATTTCTGAGACCTATTGTTTAGATTTTGCTCAAACCATTTCAACACATTACCTTCAATACCGTAATATTTTAGTTTTGTTAGTAGCATGTTTCTGTCGATGTTCACCACACTTTCCGAACAACTTAGAAAGAAAGTGGAGAAAAATCCAAACATTTTCAAAGTGAGAAAATAATGCAGAAAAAATGGTGACTCCAACACTTAAAATATGGGGAGTGATATGGAGGATGATAAAAGGAGTAAAGGAACTTCCTTCCTGACGGGGGTCCCCCGACCGCACACGTTTTTTCCACGATTACAACCTCCAGAAAATGAAAGTTGAATAAATGTAAAACTTCATATACAGAAAAAGGTAAAATCAACAAAAAAACCTTTCAACATGTACAGCACTTGTCTGCTTTTAATTTAACTCCAACACTCTGTCCCTTTTATCGATGGATACGTACAGGTACGCTACTGAAAGGATTGTCTATACTTGAACAGAATAGTTCCGGAATCAGGAATTTTTAGTAGAAAAAGATACTTCCAATCGACAACAACAAAGTAGTCAAATATTTCAATTTTATAACATTAATTGCCGTGTTATCGACC
This sequence comes from Gonioctena quinquepunctata, assembly GCA_018342105.1. Classification (NCBI taxonomy): domain Eukaryota; kingdom Metazoa; phylum Arthropoda; class Insecta; order Coleoptera; family Chrysomelidae; genus Gonioctena; species Gonioctena quinquepunctata. Next base: position 1,276,240 of record JAFIRS010000053.1, on the reverse strand, counting down.
ATTATAAACATAAATTACGATTGTTCAAAGCAGGGTCTTCAGGCAGGTAGGTAGTCATTTAGAGGTATTATCAAAATTGATCCTAAACAGGTATGATGTCAACGGTGGCGATTTCGGCCGATTTGTTATTCTGACCACTGTTTTATCGCCCAAATTAGCCACAAAATCTTCAAGTTTCAAGGTTTTGGAATACATTTTATTTAATTGAATATTTTTTTAGTTAGCTCATTCACACCCGAGTTGAAACTCATGAGCATGAGCATGAAGCGCTGGTTTGTGCTCCAATTTATATGAATGAAAAAGATTTCGCTTTGAGGAGTACCTACTCTCTAGTACGTAAAGTAGATACTTGTTCTTTTATTTTCAAGCTGTCAATCAGCGTGCATTTGTTGGTGTTATGAGTGAAAGCAGTGAAGAAACTAATGAAACCTGCGAATCCCAAATGGAATTAGTAAATATAGGTTTCGAGGTAGCGGGAATAGGACACAGTGAGTAGTCTGAATTTCAAATTGCCGACGTTTCGACGTTTTTTTGGCGGCTTCATCAAGGCTGAAAATACATGAAATGTTTAATATCTCATGTTAATAAAAACATGATTGTTAAATGTTAACACACAAGGGAACAGAAATGTGGTAGAAAACAACAAACAACTATCACCAAATGGTCACCACATATATAATAAAATATAACAAGATACGAGAAGTGACATATACCATTAATTAAAATAATAGCAAATAAAAGCAAATACAAATCTACCTTTTCAATGGGTCAGACAAAATTGTTTTCCAATAGATCGATTATTTCACTGGAAATTCACATGGTTTATCAAATGACGGATTTGTTGGTGTGAATAAAATTTCTGGAACACTATGGTCGAAAATAGAATTCGTATGGATAGTACGGAGATGAGCACCAAATAGATTTCTTTATTTATAAAAACTTACAACTATTTAAAATCTCAAAGAAAAAAAAAACACACGTAGTACGGTATTCTCGAACGAGAACACCTGGAATTAGACGGGCCTGTAGTCTGGTTCATTGCGGAAAAATTCTTTATATTTATTTAAAAGATGGTTGTAGCAAACGCTCAATCTATCTGTATCCGTTCTCATGTTCACGGTATCGTTCTGGAATATTTGGACCATTTCGCTGATGTTTCTCTTATAGTGATTATTTTCTCTGTCCACGATTTTGACTTCTTCAAAATTGAATTCATGTCTCTCAGTGAAATGATGTAGTTCTAGTGCCGTTTTATTGGATTTGTCTTTATTTTTTTCCCTGCAGTCATATTTGTGTTGTTGGATTCTAGTCTTCAGATGTTGTTTGGTCATTCCATCGTAACATTTTTCGCAGTTGTGGCAGTTTATTTTATATACTAATTTGGAGCAATCGGAAGTTGGTGTTTTGTCTTTCAGTCTTGTAAATATGGTTTTGATTTGATTTATAGGATATAATGCTATTTTGATATCATAAGGGTTATAGGTTTTCAAACAATTCATTATTTTTTCGGATAATACTCTTATGTATGGGAACTTATAGAAAGGAATACCGATATTGTTGGCTCTATTAGCTTGATATATTGAATCTGCATTATATTCGTTTATAATTCTGTTTACTAAAGAAATTGGATAATTATTGTCTTTTAGTAATTTTCTAACTTTGGTTTCATTATCTTTCTGATAGTCTGTACTGCTCAGGTGATGGAATCTGTAGAGTAGATTTTTAACTGTGCTGATCTTGTGTTGTGAAGGGTGATTTGAAAAATAATTCAGAAGTCTACCCGAGGTTGTGGGTTTTGCATACCAATTTGTTGTCAGATTACCACCTGGTTGTCGCATTAATAATGTATCAGGAAAAGGGATCGTTGCTTCGACTTCCATTTCTGAGGTGAATTGGAGACTAGTGTGATAATTATTGAATATTTGTAGAACTTCAGTAATTTTATTGTTTGGAATTGCCATGGTCGTGTCATCCACATAGATTTTCAGAAAGGGGACACTAAAGGGAAGGGATTCAAGACAACTATGGATTGAGTCATTCATCACTAAATTAGCCAGAACTGGACTAGCGGGATTGCCCATTGCAGTACCATCAAGTTGTTGATATATACTACCATTAAAAGAAAAATAGCTTGACTCAAATAGATATTCGATAATTTCGACAAACAACTTGTAATCTACTGTAGAATAATTCAGACTACTCATTGTGTCCTATTCCCGCTACCTCGAAACCTATTTCCAATTGAAGGACGCTAACACTACAGAATTAGTAAATATGTTTCGCGATACTTTTGTCCAAGTCACAAACACCAGCTGAGGGAGCTCAATTTCGGTTCACAAATAACAAGTCAACTAACTGTACAAGAAACTTCAAAAACATATGAAATCCAGACTCAGGGAGAAGACTGGAAATATCTTCACAGAAGTTTGGTAAACACCAATATCTTCAAATTCGGGTCATCTACATATCTCAAAAATATTATCATTTTATCAACGTCTACATATAGCACGACCTCCTCTTTCTCCAGATTCTACACCCAAAAAGTGATTTGATACCCACCCTACATTTTCTTCATTAAATCGGTACAATTCTTCGAAGTCACGATGTAATATTTTCTGGAATGCAAAATAAGGATGAACTCAGCTATAGCTCTACCGCGGTCAAACTGAAATCTGCTGCCTATTATGGAGTATATTCTCACCCCGAAGAGCATGAACAATTTTTTATTCATAACAGAAGTCAGAATCTACCCACAACAAATTGTACGTAAGAGTACTTACTCAAGCGGAGCATCTGCTTCCGGTTTTTATTCATATCACGTGGAGTTTTTGTTATTGAATATAAAATAAATGCTCATTTTTATTTATACCAGCCACTACCTCATTGAACATTAAATCACATTCAATTGTATAATTTTTCTTTAAATTTCAACTTTTTTCTCAAACGATTATCAGTGTTATTTAAATATTGTGGAAGTAGTAGAGATCTGTGCACGTGGCACACCCAATATATTTTCATTTTTAGTTTTGTGCAACACATTTGTCGAATACTTAATGCTTTTGGCATTATTTTTTACATAATACATTATTTTTTACATAATAAAAGGTATTCAAATTCAGAATTAAAAAATATTATCATTTAAAAAAAGCAATACCGACATCAACAATCCTGTATTTTCCAAAGCATATAAGGGAAGTTGCTTAGTAATTTTGACTACATAGATAACATAAATAATTTTATTTCCGAATATTCTTTCAAAATTTTACCTGCCAACCAGCTCAATAGTTTAATGAGGAAGTTGAAAACCTATATACTTAAATGAAATAATTAATAAAGAACATTTTCAAACACAAGCTTTTATTCAAATGCACTGACGAGTAAAAAATAATTGCTTTGGATGTGGACGTAGGTTATTCCGTGATTCAAAAGCTTGTCGCGCAAAGTTATCAGTTCGAATACAAAAGCGACAAGCTTTTAAATTTATAACACGGAATAACCTACATCACACATTCAAAACAATTATTTTTTACTTTTTAGTGCACTTGAATAAACGATTGTCTTTAAAAAGGTTTCTTATTAATGATTTTATATTGTGATTTTTAGTACTTAAGTACCTACGCCTTAATCTATGCATTTTTGTTAAAGCATCGTTATTATGAGGCCTTTTTCCTGTATGTTCTAAGCTATCTAGTTCTTCAATGAGGAGACCATCTGAAGATTAACTCATCCACCATCTTGGAGTTGCCATCTTCAATTTATGAATTTTAACTAAATATCAATAATCTTCGACTAAATTCATAATCTCCGACCCCAAAACATATGTTGAATCGAATCGGGCCATAATTACAAAACTCGTCCGCCATATTGGAGCCGCCATCTTGAATTTTTGAATTTTGACAATAAATTCACAATTTTCGCACCCGAAAATCCTCACATACCAATTTTGAATCGAATCGTACCATAATCACAAAACTCGTCCGCCATCTTGGAGCCACCATTTTGTTTTTTCCTTGAACAAAATTTGTATAATGCATTGTTACCGGAATTATGAACACCTGCCAAATTTCAGCACAATCGGATGTCGGCATCCAAAAACGGATAAATTTTAATATACTCCGTATAGTAATAAACCCCTTATCGTATTAAATCCCGCTAGGTATAGGTACGAACTGCTATAAGAAAAACCCATGATCTTTGGATTTTGCATACCAAATTAGGGTTTATTACCCACGCCTTTATTTTACGGACTATAGAATCGGACCATAAACACAGATAACAACGGCCAACTTGGAGCCGCCATTTTGATTTTATGAACTTTGAGGGGAAAATCCATAATCTTTGACCCTGAAAATCCCCACATACCTATTTTGAATCGAATCGGACCATAAACCTAAATATCGTCCGCCATCTAGGAGCGCCATTTGTTTTTTTCTATAACAGAAATTTCATGAGCCGCCATTTCAATTACATAAATTTTGACAAAAAATTCATAATATCCGACTCCGAAAACCCCCACATACAAATTTTGAATAGAATCGGACCATAATCACAAAACTCCTCCGCCATTTTTGAGCTGCCATCTTGAATTTATAAATTTTGACAAAAAATTAATAATCTCCTACCCCGAAAACTCCCACATACCAATTTTGAATCGAATCGGACCATAATCACAAAATTTGTCCGCCATATTGGAGCCGCCATCTGGAATTTTTGAATTTTTACCATAAATTCAAAATTTCCGCCCCCGAAAATCCTCACATACCAATTTTGAATCGAATCGTACCATAATCACAAAACTCGTTCGCCATCTGGAAAGAATGACAAAATGACAGAATGACATACGAATGAAGCAAGTTAAATAAAAGCTTGTAAAAACAGTACGAATTTTTCTGAAGAACATTCTACGTCTTATATTCTAATCTGTAGCAATTCTTATTGAAGATTTTGAATAATTTCAAAACTTCACACTTTGTGATGATCACTTCAGATTTAATTGGATAATTGCATTCTCTGAATTTTCCTACCGATAACTCACTAATGTTGTGCGTTAACGTGAGAAACTTTTTTACTTCTGTCTCACAAAACAAGTCGATGAGGTGATAGGATCTGCTAATATTGATAAAGAACAAATCTCACAAATTTCAACTCTTTTGAGTTTATGTTTATCACAGAATATCTTCATATTCCACAACAAATTGAAAATTTGGCTAGGGAAAGTTTTTTTCATCTTTCCTAGCTGACATCTTCATGAACAATTTTGAAAACAAATATATTGTTACTGAGAATCATACTGAAATCTTCACTAGTACAGATATGTAAATGATTTTTTGGTGTACAATGGAAATTCGGGTACTGTACTTTTGAAGAACATCCTAAAATTACATTCACATTAGAGATCGAGTCAGATAATCTTTTTGGACATCACAATAAATAAAAATAATAGCAATTTAAAGTTTTATTTTTATAGGAAACCAACAGACTGACCATGTCATACACCTTTTCAAATAATCCACACCAGCATAAAAAAAAATCACGACTGGCTTAATAATAATGAGATCGTTGTCAACGTAAATAAATGTAAATACATCATAATCAAAAACAAACGAAAAATGCAAGAAGTAATTGATTGCAATGTTCAATTTGACGGAAGAGATCTAGAACGTGTGAGCCATATTAAATATCTAGGTATAATTTTTGATGAAAAACTCACCTTTAATGAGTACATTGATCTTTCAAAGAAAATATCTAAGAAAATAGGATTTGCATATAGGATTAGCAAAACAGTAACTCAATACACTAAACAATTAATATATAATAGTATAATAAAACCCCATTTCGATTACTGTTCTTCTATACTCTTTATGTGCAATGAATCCGATATTCATAAGCTACAGATTCTGCAAAATAGATGTATGAGATTCTTACTGAATACCAACAGATATGAAAATGTAAACAGAATGCAAATAATGCTAAATTGGCTGTCAATTGAAGATTTAAGGTTCGTACAATGATTTTTATTTACAAACTTATAAACAATATGTTACCAGAATATTTGTCTACAAATCTACAGTTAAATAAATAACAGTACAAATAAATAAATAAATAAAATGGCAGCTTTTAATTGTTATGTTCGCCGGTTTTTGGGTATACCCGGAACCACCTGCTGAATACAATAATGGAATTGATATCTGAGCTTATAAAAACCGTTATAAAATATGAGGGAGAATACTAACATAACAGATAAATAAATATTCTTCTGGAATAACAATATTGATCGAAAAATAGCCTAGCGTATTAAAAGTAGGGTAGACAATATTGACACTTCCTTTAGGATTAATAATTACCTAAGTAGACATTTAATTCACACAATTTACAAAAAGTGGTATCTACAAATTGAATTTTGACGGTTGTGATGTAGCTTATGTCAGTAGAACTTTAGACTTTTGAATGTCCGCATAAGACATAAAACTTGCTCTTTTGGCCATCAGCTAGAAGTTGATAAACCCCCAAAAGAAATCAATAAATTTTTTATGAGGTCAAATCAAAGAACTTCTGAGGACCTACATAAAGAATTACTCAACAATAACATTTGTCTCATTATAAAAGAAAATTTGAATAGTTCTTTATTATAATCCATTGTATTTGTTGTATAGTATTATTGTATTTTATATATAATTGTATTTATTGTATTTTTATTAATTTATTTTTTTTTTTTTAATTTATTACCAAAACGGGAAACAAGTGCACTTATCTCTAAACTACTTTATTTAATTCCAGTATGCAATAATCTATATTTGTATGTATGAATAAAGTTATATATATATATATATATATATATATATATATATATATGTATATATATATATATATATATATATAAACTCTCATCATATTGCAATATGCAGTTAATATTTCTCGCAATGTTTAAAAACTTTTTTTTCAGTTTTTTCGTCGATACTTTAGAAAATAAGGGGAATATAATAGGCAAACACTTTTTCAAATGTTTCATTTTTACTAAACATAGTTAATTAAAAACCTTTCTCATTCTTGGTATTAAATCTGAAGAATCACGTAACGCTCTGAAATCGACGTTAAATACATAAATCTCAACTTGTTAGGTTTAAGGGATACATTACTAAGGTTTCGATTTGATCGATAACCGTAAGAAATCTTATACCGTACGTGATTTACATACTTGTAATCCAATTTGATGAAATTGCATTATATTGTTATAATTGAATATGAAGTTGCATATGCAGAGAAACCTCAAAAATATATGAAACATATCTGATAAATCACGCGAAACTGCTTTGCATAATCTTTGAATGAACTGGAACAATATTAGCAGATTCCCGAGTAAGATCGAAACTATAGCGGAAAGTTTAAAAAAATGGTTGAAGTTTGAGAAGTATTTTTAAAATTGAACTTCTAATTAATTTTAAGGGTATGCCTTCTTGATGACTATACATTTTAAAGAGAACATTGACAGCTGTATAGGACTTCTCAGTTTCTTGTAAGATTTGTAGACTTTCATTAGAAGCACTGATTCAAATTCGCCCGAATGGGGCCCAACCAGGCCGTATAATTCTGATATCAAATAACTCCTTGGATTAATTATCTTGGAGATTCAATTACTGTAATACGATGAAGAGAAGTCCTATTAGTTTTGGTTTAATATAAGAAAATACACCCTTCTTTAAACTTAGTCTATGAAATAGGGTTTATATTACGTTTTCTGTTTCGTACAGAGTGTTTCAAAATTCTTCCACCATTGTATTATATATATATGTATATATATATATATATATATATTATATATATATATATATATATATATATATATATCCCATCAGAAACATTTGTGCGATTTTTTCATGCAAAGCAATTATTGAATTCTTCCTCATTCTGGTATTGGAAATTGGAAGTATCTTAATCGTTCAAATGAGTAGCAGGTAGAATATTGAATTAGTACTGAGAAGTTTCCTGTAAAAATTATAAACTTACCTGCTTTTGTTAAGGATATAGTAAAATTTTGATTAGATATCTGATAATTCCGAGTTTCTTTCTAGGAAAAAGGATTATTTCCACATAAAGATTAGCAACAGTGCTTGCTAATACAGGATTGCGACCATCCATGGTTCGGTAATTTTGTAAATATATTATTAGGATATTTTGTATTACTATTATCTTGATTATTTCACTGTATAATTATGAAGCTACTTTGCAGCAAATATTCAGTTCAGATCTATTTTTGACAGTTTAACTTCCTTAAAAGTTGATATGTTTTATCATAAGAAAAATATAGACCATTTTTTCATTATTGTATTTTTCGTATTCAATCATTTGTTCATTAAACTTTTTATTAATATTATATTTCTTGTTATATTTCATTTTATGATATTTTCGAATTCAACAAGGAACTTCAAACGAATATCCTCATTACTATATCAGAAACATTTGTGTGTTTTTGTCATCCAAAGCAATAATTGAATTCTCGAATTCTTCCTCATTCTGGTGTTGGAAATTGGAAGTATCTTGATCTTTAGAATGAGTAGCAGGTAGAATATTGAATTACTATTGAGAAGATTCCTGTAAAAATTATAAACTTACCTGCTTTTGTCAATAAGATAGCCAAATTTTCGTTAGATACCTGTTAATTCCGAGGAAAAAGGATTATTTCCACATAAAGATTGGATACAGTGCTTGCTAATACAGGATTGAGATCATTCATGGTTGGGTAATTTTGAAATTATATTATTAGGATATTTTGTATTACTACTATCTTGATTATTTCACTGTATAATTGGAACCTACTTTGCAGCAAATATTCAGTTCAGATTTATTTTTGACAGTTCAACTTGGCGCCCCACGTTGGGCGCCAATGTAATAAGATTCAAGTTAATTGTTGTAATAGAATGCCCAGTGTGTGGAGTTCTTTGGACCGCCTTGCTAGTTTCAAATTTTTTATGTTTCAAGCAAAGTTTTAGAAATTGTGAATTTGAATGGACGCCAGAATTTTTATTTAAGCTAGGACAAAAATCCGAATTCCCTATTCAATAATGATTGCAAATCAAATAACTTTCCTTCTGTAAAAACCTACAACAATAAAACAAATACCAACTTATAACAATCTATTTACAAAATTTACATTTTCCAATTCCTTAACATTTGAATGCAAAATTTATTTTGAATTCCAATGTAAGAAAACTAATATTATTTTGTTTGCTGAATCTGTCGGTTTTTTCGATGTCGATGTACCTTGATTGTATTTTCTTTGTCTAGCACTTAGCTAGACTTTACGAAGTGGTTTGGCTCGCAATCAGGGGGTACTTATAGCTGCTGGGCGACAGGTGAACACAAGCATCAGCTTCTGGTCCATCGAGTGTGTTCTCAGCGATTTAACATGAAAAACAATATTGTTTGTGTCAGAATTTGATATACAAAAATTCTACTTCTTGAAACTTGGAATATTTTCAATGCACTCCTCAACTCATTGTTGTTACAATTGAGTGTAATCTCATCAAAAGATTATTAATTAAAATTAATTTAGTATACAAATGAGTAATATCCAATACTGAAATTGAAGAATTATTTTTAATAATTCTTATGAATTAATAAAAATTGATCTTTCCTTTATATATTGAAAAGATGATTTTTTCTCTGATCTTGAGCAGCCAAGATAATTCGTTATCAGGAATTAAAAATCAGAATTTGGAACAATCAAGTTTGTTGAATTTGATTTACGAAAATGACTTCAATTTCAGCGATATTCAAGAAAGGTATATGAGAATAAATGTTTGACCAGCCGTCAAATACTTCTTAAAAAAGGTTTCTAAAAATTCAAAGAAAATTCCAAATTCCAAGTACCAAATATATACATGAAATATATAATATATATATATATATATATATATATATATATTTATATATATATATATATATATATATATATATATGATCACAGCTCGGTGATTATTGTCACCAAATATGGAACCATACCAAAGATATATAAAAACTCATGAAATATATATATATATATATATATATATATATATATTTCTCCATCTATATCATACCAAATACAGCGTAAGTAATATCATATATTTGTGAAACCCACATTAAATCTCAATAGAGCCTTGTCAGGACAAGCAATCCAACCTGATAAGACCGAACACCGATATTTCAATTCAATCGGACATACCACATGTGGCATTTCATAATTCTAACAAAATTCTTCAAAAATATATAGTGCACGACACTGCTATTTTTAGTCAGATTGACCTAAATAAATCTAATCACTGTTTTCTTAAACGAAATACGTAGATAACTTCAGATACTTCCTTTGTGAAAAATTATCTGACGTTCTCTTGAAAATTATTTGAATGTGACATATTTAAAATATCTTTGGTCGAAACATAGTTCTCAATACGTACCTCCTTGACATCATACACTATTCACTGTTTTGAAATCACATTTGTGGAGAAAGGAAAATGCTCTATTTAATAAGTTATTTCAACATGACATATTCTACTCCAATAATTAATGTCCGACGAGCTTCAGAAAACCATATATCTTAATTGCCGAAAGATCAGAAAAAAGGGACGAGAATCCCATGCACATCGCCTTAAATATCATCGTACTGTCAGATTCTTTGCGACAGTTCTTCTTCCCTAGCCGTAATGATTGTTCCATTACCCACGGTTAGATGTCGCTAAGATTTTCAATAGGGAAGTGAATGAATCTCGAGCATAGAGCATATCAATAAGAAATGTAACAGATATATCGTTACACAATATACATGGAGCGAAGGCGACATATTATATACGGCCTCGTTCCTATGGAGGTACAGTTGCCTACCAATCTAAGTTGTGGACATAACCTGATGGATTATTTACCGTCAGATAGTTTTTACTTGCTCTGCCACGGCCCTACATTGGTCTTAGATGGAGTTATTGATTCACGCTACCTTTTATAACGTTTTAATGTATTACATAATTGTAGTTTTTAATTTTTCCTCTCCATGTAAGTACATACAAAAAATATTTTTGTATCATTATTATTCTATCGATATATTCTCTTTTTAGAATGTTTTAACATTAGCTGAAGATGGTTCCGTCTGGTACCGAAACATGTCCCCCTCTCTCTTGATTATTTAGAGTAAATAAATGTTGTGGAGACGATTTTGAGATTATTTCCCTGTTCATCATCAGCACACCACTTTGAGATATAATGGTGTTCTACCAAAGCTTTATTGTTGCGGTTTTCCTGAACACAGACATATACTTCAGCCTGGAACACTGATGCATATTTGCCTAGGGGAACTGAGATTTATCTTTTTGTTCCTTCTTCGTAGACCCCTGCGCCGGACATTCCCCCAAATCTTGATCCAACCTATGTACCGGTTTGATCCATAGTTCGAGGGCCTGTCAAGCGCAATGCCTTTCCATTCCTTCCTTGTGGAGATGGTTATATTGGGTCCTTTCCTGGAATGCAGGACAGGCGGGGTACTGTCTCTTTCCATTGATAGGACCGGACAGCCTTCCTTTGCCTTGATCCAAATAGCTGAGTGTCCATGATGTGCCTCAGTACCGATATCCAGTGTACGGTTTTGGGTGTCAAGTCCCACGTGTTACCCAAGGCTCTTCTGCATGCCCAATAGGAGCAGGTAGCTTTCTTGGTTCGATTTTCAATTTGCTCGCTCCAGGTCAACTGACGACTCCAAGGTGTTTGGTCGACGCTTTGTACGGAAGCTGTCTTCCTGAGATAAGTATCTCTGGAAGAGTTCCTATTTTGCGTTACTTGGTGAAAAGTACCAAGTCCGCTTTAACCGGGTTGACTCTCAGCCCACCGGCAGAACACCACTGTTCTACTCTGCCAAGAGCTGTTATAATGTTTTCTCCTAGCAGGTTTACCGGTTGGTCTAGAGCCACCATGACTAAGACATCTGCATACGCTTGTGTATACAGTCCTGACTCATTTAGTGTGAGAAGCTCGTTTACTACTAGGCACCATAAGAGGGGTGATAAAACCTCCCTGTGGACACCCCCACAATTTCTCTCACCTTGATTTGAAAAAATGTCATTCCATCACTCTTTCTCGCAATACAACCATACAGACACTTCAGTATAACATTGATAATACTCCTCTCAGCAATGTATCTGTTATTAAAGATCTTGGCATAAATACTACGGCTCGAAATTATTCTTCGATCAACATATAAGATATATAAGACATATATCTAAAAAAGCATATGAAATGCTGGGATTTATTAAAAGAATAAGTAAAGATTTCAGGAATCATCACTCGGTTCGTACTTTATACATGGCTTATGTGTGTTATATTTTAGATCTGGAATTCTCACTACAATGCCTACATAGAGCAGTTGAATCGTGTTCAAACAAATTTCTTGAAATACGTCAACAAACAATTATTTCCCCATATAACTGAGAATACACAGCTCACCCAAAAAAATCTCAACTTAATTTCCCTTTAAGATCGCCTATACAAAATTGGTTTAACGTCAATATTCCATCATACTGTATCAGAAACAAATCACTGTTTTATATCCATCGAAGTAGCACCAACTACTACCTTAACTCCCCCCTACTCAGGTGTAGTAAATCCCATAACTTCCGAGTGTGGAGGAAATCGACCTCTTTTCTGATTCTCTGATAACCTTTTCGAATACATTGAAAAACACTATTTAGAAATAATATTGGTTGATATGTCTTAATCATTATTTTGCCAATGTTCATAAAATCATTATCTAATTATTTTAGCACTGTTATACCATCCTATTTTTGTTACTGAATGCATTCTCTGGGTTCGTTCCGTCTTGTATTCCTTGATTGAAAATAAATAAATCTATATAATAACTATATAATAATAAAAACTTTTTAACAAAAAGTTAAACCGACGAAAAAATCAACTGAAAAGCAAAAAATAAAATAAACCTTTTTAGTCTAAATGATAATTGAGCTCCTAAACTGACGCGAGTTACTGATTTTGAGTCGGCGCCAAACAAACAATTATCGAAGATCATTATATTACTTAGAAAGAAGTAATCAAAACGCAGCCGTGCATCTCGCTGCCATCATTTTACGCTTTACCTAATTCAATTGCTAGTTTGTTTGGCACCGACTCAAAATCAGTAACTCACATTCGTTCAGGAGCTCAATTATCATTTAGACTAGGAAGGTTTATTTTATTTTTTGCTTTTCAGTTGATTTTTTGTCGGTTTAATTTTTTGTTAAAAAGTTTTTATTTTTCAATTTTTTGTTGCTGAAATCTACAAATTACTACCTACTTAATTTTTGATTACTTCCAAAATACTTACTTACCTAGCTTACTTCAACTATTAACTATTAAATAATATCATTTTCTATTTTAACTATTTATTGTTATATAAAATAAATTAATTTTGAAAGTTCTGGTTGGTTGATTTCATCACTTTGTATATAATTCCATCCTAGAATGTGATCATTTTGACGGATGTAAGAGGGTCTGTCAATGTCAACTACATATGTGTGCCAAAGTTCACTAGTGAAAAATCAATCATCCCCTATTTTTCTACCCATAGGGATGGATCATTTCATCCCAAATTGGAATATGATCAACTATGAGGTATACCCTTTCTAATAAAAAAAGAATCATCCAAATCGGAAAACCCACTACAAAGTTATGCCTGATAGAATCGGTTAACGGACCAAAATTCATTTTGCTACCCTTAGGGATGAATTTTGTTGTTCAAATTGAAATGGGACCAACTTCGAAGTACATCCTATCCAATGAAAAAAGAATCATCGGAATCGAACCGCTCCGTGAAAAGTTGTGCGTGATCATACATGAAAATATATATATATATATATATATATATATATATATATATATATATATATATATATATATATACGCGTCGAATAGAGAACCTCCTCCTTTTTGGTTTCGTCGGTTAAAAAACTAAGGGATAATTGATTTTTCACTAGTGAACATTAGCACACACATACGTAGTTGACAATGACAGATCGCTACTGACATTATTCTTGTTCCGTCAAAATCAGTATATTTTATAGTCATCAAAACGCAGCCGTGTTTTGATGACTTCTTTCATAGATAATGATCTTCGATAATTGTTTGTTTGGCGTCGACTCAAAATCAGTTACTTACATTAGTTTAGGAGCTCAATTATCATTTAGACTAAGGTTTATTTTATTTTTTGCTTTTCAGTTGATTTTTTCGTCGGTTTAATTTTTTGTCAAAAAGTTATTTTTTACTTTTCAGTTCCGTATTTCGTCGGTTTAATTTTGTGTTGAAAAGTTTTTATTTTTCAATTTCTTGTGGCTAAAATCTACCAATTACTACCTACTTGTTTTTTTATTACTTCCAAAATACTTACTTACCCACCTTACTTCAACCATTACCAGTTAAATAATATGATTATCTACTTTCACTATTTGTTGTAATATAAACTATTTTCGTTGTTCTGGTTAGTTTATTTCATTACTTTGTATATCATTCCATCCTCTCATAAAATATACTGATTTTGACGGATGTGAAACAAGAATAATGTCAGTAGCGATCTGTCATTGTCAACTACGTATGTGTATGCCAATGTTCACTAGGGAAAAGTTAATTATCCCCTATTTTTCTACCCGTAACGGTGGCTTATTCCTTTCGAAATCCAAATATAAGGTATACCCTATCTATTAAAAAAATAATCATCCAAATCGAAGGACCCAGTACAAAGTTTTGCCTGATAGAAGCGGTTAACGGACCAGAATTCAGAGGGTGAGTGATCAATATCCTTCATGTTGCTACCCTTAGGGGTGGATTTCATCTTTTAAATTCGAATGGGACCAACTTCAAAGTACATCCTATTCACTGGAAAAAGAGTTATCGCAATCGGACATCCCAGTAAAAAGTTATGAGTAATCATACATAAAAAAAAAATATACGCGTCGACTAGAGAACCTCCTCCTTTTTGGTTTCGACGGTTAAAAATGAATCTCTATTCTTGATAAGCCCAACACGTGAGAACGGTTGGACCGATTTGGCGTATTAAAAATAAAGTTTGTAATAGCCCAAAGATGGTTGATACGGAAAAAAATTGGGTAAAGTTACCAAAAAATGAAATATCTTAGCGGTTACACTGTCGCCTACTAAGCAGCAGGTCAGGGTAACATTTTTTTATTTTATAAAAACAACGGTTGAACCGATTTGGCTAATTGTTTTTTTTTATGTTCGTAATACTCCGAATAAGGTTTCTAGGGAAAAAAAGGCTTTTTAGAAAAGTTTTTTGGAAATTTCTTTGTCTTGGACCGATTTGGCTAATTTTTTTTCGGGAAACGGGGTATCATATGAACGGAATAACGAGAAAACTGGATAACGGAATGATGGAATAACGAGAAAATGGGATAACAGGATAACGGGGAAGCGGGATAACGGGGAAGAGGGATAACGGGAAAATGGGATAACTGGAAAATGGCAAAACGGAAAAACGGGATAACTTGGTAACGGGATAACGAGAAGCGGACAGAGTCAAAGGCATAACCTAGGAAAAAAGAAATTCTACGCAGACGAGAGTTTTCAGGAACAAATAATTTAGAAATTTGGACAGTACGTCTGTCGGATCAGCTAGTGAATAAATAATTAGTGTGAGAATAGCCTGTGAATAAACTTTTGAATATATTTTCTGATAAAAAAAATAAAAATATTTTCTCTTTTATTTTCAGTCTCACAACGATGAGGACATGAGCGACGGTGATGGCGGCGTTCATTCGGGTGGGGAACATGACGACGTCGACAGCTGCGACGAAATGCGTCGCCACGCTGGCCTCCTAACCGACCATGGTGATGTCCTCGCGAAGCTCAAAATGCAAGTGCGGGACATCAAGGTGGGGGTAAGCAATCATCAATCATTCTATCAGGTACTTACTAACATCACTTATTTTACTTATATAGTTTTCGATCTGCCATCATTAATTCGTTTTGTATGGTATTAATAATAACAGATTCCCGTTCATTGCGTTCAGGCATTTCGGAAAAAGTCTTGTGCAACACGGTAAAGTATTGAGGTCACTTCAGACTCCGAACTACTGAGGGGCGAACATTCAGAGTTCTATATTGGCAAGTCGACCTTCGGGCAAAATGAGGCTCTATGAGGAGGAACCGAGCCCTTCTTCGGAATATCAAAAAGAATAACCAAATAAGTGTTTTCAGAGTGCACCGAGCGGAAAAAACGCGAGTACAGGTATGAAACAGTGGTACAAGTCCAGTCGAAGGCATTCATACCGAACCCTTCGAAAAGAAGAACCTTAGTCCTGTTAGAACTGAATAGGAAAAACCTGAGGATCATAACAGGACTAGACTGCGAACTCATCTTCAATAAATCGGATTGCTAAGATGAGGAAAAAACAGCAGAGCACATCTTGTGTAGATGCAAGGGTCTGGAACGAACGATATTCTACGGTATGGATTATGGGCAGCCAGAGCCCAAAGACCTGGAAAAGATATCACTTCGTCAGAAGCGCAGGGCTTGAAAATGGACTCTAATAATTAGGATCGAGTCACAAAACATCTGTGATAAGGTCGCAGTGGAAGGATCGGTTATTGCCCCACTTAGAACCTAACCTACATCGGAATGGCAACTGAAGTCTTCTGAGTGTGGAGCCATGACTGAATGATGAAACCAATCATCATATACGCTTCGTTTTTTTTTTGTGGTGGAGTTGCTTCTCTTGCATTGGGGCATCCCAGTTGCTATTAGAACTGCACCCTCAGTCGATTTCGAGCTACCACGCCTTCACCTAGTTACGACACATGAAGCAAGGAAGGCCGTCTCATATGTGCTGGTCAGTAGATCGTCCACCGTTGGATTGAATACCTCTAAGTTCTAAACAGCTTGCTCTCGTACCAGTTCTTAGTTCATATAGTTCTTCTTTTTCTTTGTGTGCCATATCAGAATTGCCGACGTTGGCGATTACCATAGCAAAAGCTTCACGGTATTCGGCAACATAGAAAAGTTGCCCTGAATTTCGCATCCCAGTCCATTCTCGAATGTTTTCCAGACATTCGCTATCTTCCTACACCTCTATTACCATCTATCTTGAGAATTAGTTGTTGTAATTGATATCGATTTCCTATCAATACATGACTCAGATAAGACATTCTCCGATATTTGATAGCCTTCAGTAGTTCCTCATCCCTGATCCTAATGACAGAACCACTTGATCCGTTAAAAATCGTAAGGTCTTATCGACAAATCCTTTGCTTTGAAGGCTAAGTTAATTTCCATCTTTTCTCACTCTCAAGCCGCTCTCAGAGCTCTTCGAGCACCTGTACTGGCAGGAATCCATTTCCATGTAGTATTTTGGCAACTCGATAAGGTGGTGTGGAGTTTTTTGTAAACAAAGCACCTATACAGTTATTTGAAAAACTTGTAAACGTCCCCCCAATCCCTCTTGAACATGGAAGATAGTTTTCATGGTGTGTTGCATTGTGTGGTTAAGGATTTATCGACATTGATAGCTGACCTTCTAGTCTTATTCTTCTGACGACTCCTCTACACGTTGGCCAATATTTTGTGCCAATAGTGTGGCACACATATTGGCCCAGAAATTCGCGAAGTTGTCCACGTCAAAGCTAAAATGGATAGGTGCCAACGGCTGCATCTACTGCATATAAGTACTCCTAAGTGTGTGCACAACAGGTACCGAGGTGTACTGAAATCGCGTGCGGTCACTCTGGGAGCTCGTGCAAACTAAACGCGTGGCTAACGTGTGGACGCGGTAGCCATCATTTCACCAACAGCCCGCCAAAACTCTTTGATATGTGTTGAAACGTGTGGACCAACACTCCAATACTTACCAAGGTGACCATCTACATGATGGCCATAAGTATTGGCCACAACCATTGGCACATACCGTGTGTCCCAGCTAAAACTTGTCACCCCCCTAATCTCCGAACTCGTGAAAAAAATTGAAAATCGCTGAGACCCGTCGATTTTTATTTCAAGGGGGAACACTTTTACCAAATACATCATCGTTGTGTTGTCAACCCCCTCAGCCCCAGCAACCCCTACTTCAGAATTTTTAATGGGACTACTATACTTGTGATACATCATTTTGAAGGGAATTCAATCCCAAATACATCGGTGTACTGAAATTGAGGATCGATCAAGTGTTGTTGAAGTTTTAATGAAAACTAAGTTTTATCAAGATATTTTTATTTTTCATCACCTAAAATGTTATCATCGTAAGAAAGGTTCACTGTGGGTACGCCACTGATTTGAAAAATAAATGCTGTCAGAAATAATAGTTTAGAAGGTGAGACAGACGTTTTTATGAAAAAAAAAAATTGTCGCCATGTGTTTTTGTATACGCATATCTTTGTTTACGCCTTGATATATTGATATATTCGAGTCACTTCATTCAACAATTTGAAAACTTTCGAAAATGGTTTATACTATACAAGAGAGAATATCCATTGTAGCTGCGTATTTTAAAAATGGACGATGAGCTAGAGCTACGGCTCGAATTTTCAATGAGATTCATCCAGAAAAAACCACATCATATCAGTATATGCTTCAATTGATGAATAAGTTCATGGAGTCGGGATCAGTGCTGAATAAAAAACATGAACGAGAGAAGCCTATGAGAAATGAAGGGGTCGCTCTTGCAGTTGTATGACATGCAGTGATGGACAACATTCAATCTTTAAGACAACTTGAGACTATTTCTGGAGTTTCGAAAAGCAGCGTACATCGAATTCTGAAAGAAGCAAAATTCCATCCTTATAAAATGCAGAATCTACAAGAATTAAATGAAGATGATCCTGACAGACGTACAGAGTTTTGTGAAATCATGAGTCAATTATTGATTGGCGATAATAATTACCTCTACAATGTGTGCTTTTCTGACGAATCTTCTTTTTATTTAAATGGACATGTGAACAGGCACAACTACAGATACTGGAGTGACGTGAATCCCCATTGGTACAGGGAAACTCATTCACAAACTCCCCAGAAATTGAATGTTTGGGCTGGTATTCTGGGAGACTATATTGTAGGTCCATATTTTATTGATGGTAACCTCAACGGACAAACGTTTCTTGAACTTCTTGATACAACTGTGAACCCCAGAATCACTCAGTTACTTGAAGACGATGATAGGCTACTTGAAGGTCAGCTCACCTTTCAACAAGATGGAGCTCCTCCAGATTTTGTTGAACCTGTACTCAATTTTTAGATGACAATTTCACAAGGAGATGGATTGGAAGGCGAGGACTAATAGAATGGTCGGCTAGATCTCCTGATTTATCACCATTAGTTTTCTTTTTATGGGGTCATTTGAAATCCAAAGTTTACACAGCCAACTTCTCTTGATGATCTACGCAGGAGAATTGTTGTGGAGTGTCGTGCAGTGAATCCAGAAATGTTGAGCAATGTGCGAAGACATTTCGAAAATCGCTTATACTTCTGTATGGATTTGAATGGTTCACATTTTGAACCTTTCCCACGATGATAACATTTTAGGGGATGAAAAATAAAAATATCTTGATAAAACTTAGTTTTTATTAAAACAACAACACTTGATCGATCCTCAATTTCAGTACACCGATGTATTTGGGATTGAATTCCCTTCAAAATTATGTATCACAAGTATAGTAGTCCCATTGAAAATTCTGAAGTAGGGGGTGCTGGGGCTGAGGGGGTTGACAACACAATTATGATGTATTTGGTGAAAGTGTTACCCCTTGAAATAAAAATCGACGGGTCTGAGCGATTTTCAATTTTTTTCACGAGTCCGGAGATTTGGGGGGTGACAAGTTTTAGCTGGGACACACTGTATATTGGCCAACGTGAAGAGCAGCCATAATAATGTTTGGGATGTGCGATGGCTTCAAGTTTGGCGCAGCGCTATGTGGTCTGATGTGGATGGTCTCGTCCTCTTCCTAGTAGAATACTCTGCTTCCTTTACTAATCCTAGTTTCTTCAGATGTCCTTTCCATCGGAAGTTTCCCGTTAGGCTTCCTGTTGGTATTTGGAGTTTAGTTTTGCTTAAAGTGATGCATTCGGTAGATCTTTTCAGGTTGTGAGTTCCTAGAAGTATCTTGACTTACTTGTCTCATCCCTTGTAGATCTTCCCATTAAGGGTTCAGTTCAGATCCCAAGAAAGTTGTTTCCTTCCTGTTTTGCGAGTTTATCCGGGAATTCATTTCCCTCCACACCGGTGTGCCCCGGAACTTTGTTTTGCCTGAATCCCTCCCTTATTATTCTGTTTTTTTGTCGCCAAACTTTGCATTCAGATGTGTAGAGGAGTGAGGTTCAGGACAATCTCCATAGTGGACGTTGGGCACCTTCTCGATGCACCCGTTTTGGATACCCAGGCTAATCTCTGTATCTTAGACATAGTGATTCTTTTGGTGGTTAGATTAGTTCATTCACCTCATGCCCTATAAGTGATGATTGATTTTACTATTGCTGTGTACATCCACTGCATATTTTTTGGGTTACATCCCTAATTTTTTATGAAAAATGTCTACACACCATTGGAATTTCTTGGCTTTATTGGTTACTTCTTCTTCATGCTTATTCCAGAGTAGTTTATTATCTAAGATAAGGCCTAGACATTCAACCTGTGTCTTCCACTCAAAAATTGTCCCAATTATTTCGATGGTGTTGAGTTTGTTTCTCTCTCCTTGAGGAAGCATGGTATGCTAGTGGACATCTCTAACTTCTGTCCACATTTCGCTGCTATTGAAAGAGCTTTTAGTTTTCTAACGACTGACGCACAGATACATTCACAGGTACAATTAATATACCTTAATGGTATGGATACCTGATGGACTCTGGCTGCTCCCACAGCTCATAACTATCGTATCTCCATTGAACCAAAAACCCTGTAATTTTTTATGTTCTTGTGCATACTTTGGTATTTGTGGAAAACAGCAACCCAATCTGGATGGCTTATGATGTACTCTGTGTGTTTTTGTATGAGGAATTTCTATGACGATATTTCCTTCCAAATTATTGACGTGGTCAATTTTCATATTCACCCATCGCTCATACATGCGAAACTTGAAACAACAGAAAATTAAACTAGGTAACGCGAAGGTAACGTCTCTATAGTATAGCAATATGAACGTTTTAAAAGGGCGTAGACGGGACATGGGGCTACCCTTGCTGATGGTAACAGTCAATGCCGATTGTTTACTACCCCTCAGTTCAGTGGCACTTCACTTTCGATTTTGCTTGACTCCTGGAACAAAAATTTCAATGAATATCGTTGGTAGCTGTGTTTCAGACAGTTGCAAACTAAATAATCGTTTCGAAAAAATAATAGAGATCCGCTATTAGCGAAGATATAAGGACAAAATGGCTCGATTCATCTTGTGTGTGATGCATTTGTGGGCCAACATTCCATAAACATATTTTCTTCCATTTCTCCCTCATTTATTACTTCCGGGTCCAGAATCCAATCCGTTTTGTTTTTTGAAGTACGTTTTTTATTATTTCGATTCTCAATAATGTTTGCGATATCGTAGTACGAAGTGCCCGTGAGTCGAAATCTCCAGTCATTTATTCGCCGATCCAGGTCCTCCTCACGGAACATACAAATTCATTTGGTGTTTTCTGGCAACTAAAAAACATGTTTCAAAGCTCTAGATCAGCTCAATCCGTAGATAAGTATGTGGATGTGAAATCTTGAGAATAGTCATAGGAGATTGTATCTTAGTACTGGCTATTCTATCCTGTCAGTGTATCACTCACCTTCTATCTTTCGAGGATTGTTAAAGCCATGAGTGGGAATCTATTATTATAAATACTGGTTACTAGAATGAATCTGTGTTCCATAACTATTGGGTTTATAATGTGTCTGATCATTTTCTGATTGAATATAATAATAATTGATAACAACCTCTTTCTCAAATTATGGTATACATTTCTTTGAAATCCTTTGGTTATTGAAATTTAAATGTTTTCTTGGTGCTGTGCTCTAAACAAATTTCTACATTTTGTTCCTGTGGGTTGAAAAAACCAAGAAGAGCAGAAAATCAAAATCATACCCGTTTCCACAAATATATGGAAGGTAAATTAGAGAAAATTGTGGTTCGTGTTGACTTGTGACCAGCGCAATGAAATGTAACAGTTTTTATAATATAAAGTCGGAAACAAGTTGAGTCGGTGCTATTAACGAAATTTTTGACGTTACTCGATTATTTGTGTCTTTAATTTGGCGTAGTGCCATAGAACAATATGATAAAGGAACTCCTTATGCCGTTGTCTCAACTAGAAAAAAAGGAAAAATTTGGTCGAAAGCGCAAAAAATACTCGGAAGCTTTGAATAAGATTCGGGATATACCGTTTAATCGTCGCGATACAATCCGCAGTTTGTCGTTTGCTGCTAAAGTTCCAAAATCAAAATATTTCTATTCAAAATTCAACTGAGAATGTTTTCCTTTTCAACCATTTTCCGCATATTTAAAGAAGGTAATCAGTTAAAGCAAATATCTTCAACAGTAAAACCAATGGTAACAGAACACATGACTACGTATATATAGAGAGGAAAAATGGACTCAAGTTAAACGATCGTATTGTGTCTTGCTTGAGAGATCTTGTAAAAGTAAACGATTTATTACGAAAGTTATGTTCATGGCTGCAGTGGCCAGATCTAAAAAGCAGTATTTTGACGGAAATATAGGACTTTGAAAATACACTACCTAGATATGTTCAATATCCCTGGCTTCGAAATTATTTATTCGGGGGTTGACCTTAACAGGGCATGGGGTAATTGTTCATACAAGAAACGATCTTGTGGTCAACTATAGCATAATATAATTTGGCAATATCAAAACAATTGAATTGTATTTCTTGATACCAGGAAAATATTTCAAAATAATTTCAATATATAGGTCTCCTTCTACTTGTCCTGTTGTTGTCAATAGAGCCCTCGAAACATATATTGAGAGAGACAAGCATCAATCAGATTCAAAACTGATCACTGCAGACATAAATATTAACATCCTTGGCGAAAATTAAATTAGTAATGGTTATCTCAAAGTTGAAAAGGGAGACAAGCATCAATCAGATTCAAAACTGATCATTGGAGACATAAATATTAATATTCTTGAAGAAAATTAAATTAGTAATGGTTATTTCAAGGTTGAAAAGGGAAAGATTGTTAATTGAATATTAAATAGAAATATTTATTTAATATTCAATTGAGAATGTTTCCCTTGTCAACATGAATACCCCACGAGAGGTTATCTTGAACGATGGAAGATAGAGACTAAAGTTCATCTTTCAGTCGCAGATGATTCCACATCTGATTTTATGGACATCCGGTCCATATTTTCAAACAAATCAAGTTACCTCAATATTATGCCTGAACATGGCTATGTCTCACTAATTAATAAAGAAACACGCATACAATGTTTGTTTTCTAAATACAAACAATAATTACGATAATATACGCCAAATTATTTTAAAAACTTGTCCTACAGACCACTACTGCCAAGTTCCCCAATACGATCTACATTCTGAAACAAAAGAAAAATACATATTTAAAAAGTTAAATAAACTAAAAATTGACCAGAACTACATTACGAAACTTTACAGACAAGCTACATAAATCACATAATAAGTAGTACTATAGTTGAAACCAAAAGAAACCTAGTCAAGAGAAACCTTTGGATTACAGATGGACTAGTCAAATCAGTTAACAGAAAAAATAATCTATACAAAGAGGTGCAAAAAACTGAAGACAACAATTCTCAATGAATTCAAACAATATAGAAAGCATATTCTCCTTGAAAAAAACACAAACTGATTACTATAGGAAAGAGTTTGCTAGAAATCAGAATTCCCAGAAACACATGTGGCAATGCGTTAAAAAAATTCAAGTCAGCCCCTCTGAAAATATCAAGGAAATCAAAAGAGATGATCTCAAAACTCAAGATGATGCTATGATTGCCGAAGAATGTAGGTAACAGACACTTCACGGACATTGGTGCTGAGTTAGCAAATCAATCAGAAAATGTAAAACAGTAAGGGTTGAGAACTCTATCTATCCCTCTGATATAGAAGAACTCGGGGTAAGGAAAATAATAATGGAATTGAAAACAAGTAAGGCTCCTGGTATATATGATAATAATGGAGAAACAATAAAAAAATGTTGTGATCATTTGGCAAGACCGATAACATTAATTGAAAACAAAGTTATACAAACGGGTACCTTCCCGAAATCTTGCAAAAATCGCTGTAATCAAACCCTTATTCAAATCGGAGATAGGACCGCAATATCTAACTACAGGCGTATATCACTACTTCCAACAGCGAGATGCACAGCGGCGTTTGATTACTTCCCCAAAGTAATATAATGATGTTCGATAATTGTTTGTTTGGCGAAGACTCAAAATTAGGTACTCACATTAGTTTAGGAGCTCAATTATCATTAAGACTAAGAAGGTTTAATTTATTTTTTGCTTTTCAATTGATTTTTTCGTCGGTTTAATTTTTTGTTAAAAAGTTTTTATAGTATAGTTATTGTAATCCCAATTGGAACGGAAATAAAAATAAGAGCACTACGAGGAGTGTTCATATGCACTGCCCGGCAAATAGGAAATTTATACTCTACCAGTATTTTTACTTTCAAAGCGTTCCTGGTACAATCATAAAAGAGTTCTGTCGTGTGGCCGTAGTTGACCAGAGTATTAGTAAAGGCGCTATCAAATATAATTGAGGAATAAAAGCTCGGCTAGTTGGATTGGACACCTGTTATCTGAAGCCGCATGATTTCCCCAGTTCACAATATTTCTTGATCAGTGCCGTGTGTTGGTGAGGTCAGGAATTATCCATTGAAAATAATTTTATCAATATGGCTTTCTGGAGACCTTTCGAAATAAATAATAAAATTCCGTTGAGATAACATGTGTCTACTTTTATATGGGGTGATCAATTGCTATGATTGTAAGAATGAGTAACTGAAAAACTGCCACTGAAAAATAATATACCGACGCCTATGTCAAGGCGGCAACTGGAAAGAGAATTCCTTCTCGAAACTTTTTATGTCGGTGCAATTGGGATTAGAAATACTATACCTAGGTTCAGAAAAATGAATTCCTGTGTTTTGTATACCATATTTTGGGACGGATGGAGTATTTGGTGTACATGGGATATTCTATGAATAAACATCAATTCATTTTTTTTATATTATAGAACGATTATACATCCTACCTTTCATTTGTATGTATTTTTTTGTAACTTGAAATTTTTTTTTGAAACTGTGTCCATCTGGATTCTAGACACACCATTACCTCCCTTTCCAGGACGACTTCGACTCGTCACGTAACCTCAGCTTCCCGATGAACAACCGAGTCATGCCGAACCAGGACGGCTTCCAGCTGCCCGTCCCCTTCCCGTTCCCGCACCCGGCGGCGGCTTTCTTGCCGCCGATGGCGCCGCAGCCGGCAGCGCCATCTTCCGGCAGCTCGCACTCTTCGGAAGGTAGCGCCTCGTCACAGCACACCTGGTCCTTCGAGGAGCAGTTCAAACAGGTGCGTCAGGTACGTCAAAGCTAGTTTTAGTGGTTCTTAGAATAGGTTACGTGTGTTTGTGTTTTGGAAGTTTGTCCAAAATTTGAATCGTTCAAATACCTTGATTCACTTCCATATAACGATTGGAAAATAGTATTTTGTGATACGATTCAAAAAAGACGTGGTAACCGTCAGGCTTTACAATATAATCTAAGCAATGAAGACATAATAGGGGGCTTTTGCTACAAAAGGTCAAGGAGAGTTCTAACCACTTCTCAATTCGGTTTAGGTCGTGCTTCAGCTTAAGTTTCAAATTAATCAAGCCATCGAAGAATATGACTGTGTCATTGGCAAAACTGATAATTTTCGACTGGGTATTTAAGGTAGTTCCGCCACGAGACAGTTGAATTAGGAAATTATTAAAATTTGGCATACGTATTGTTCAACATGTGAACAACACCTCTATAAAATTGTAAAAAGTTTCACCATCTCGAACACGAGATATATATAATTGAAGTTGACTCAATTAACACGTAACATATGGACCATGCATAGGCAAACAGCACATTATTAATTCTACCGTTAGTACTAAAATTAAGAAGTTTATGAAAAACGAGGAGGAGGTAGAGCAGGATATCACAGATATTGTGAAAAAAATTTAAAGTGATTGACCATCTAGTTTGACAGATATAATCAAAACTACTCTCGTTATTCAAAATAGTCAACGGGGAAGCGCACAGCCTGAAGGGAGGGTCGTAGAAAAATGCGGATTGGGCCAGGGGACTTTTTAAAGAAGGACGGGGGACCATTTGAGGGTCTGAACGCAAAAAAAACTCCTTCTCCTAGTTGACCCCATCGATTTTAACGATACCCCCCTTTCCCCCCAAAAAAAAAGTTCAAAATGAGTACTACCAAAAAGTCCATTGAAGTTTTATCGAAAAACGATAATTTTTTCCCATGGCGTATGATTTCTAGTGAGGGAGAGAGAGGGGGGCCCGGGTCTGAAATTTTTTTTTGCTGCGCTTTGCGGGGACATAAATTTTTTGAGTCGCCGACTTTCTATAACGAAGAAATTTTCTAGAGTCGATTGGGGGGGGGGGGAGGGGAGAGTGCCCCCTTCATAAAAAATTTTTTTTCGCGTTTTAAATCGGAAAGTCCTTTGAAATTTCTCGATTCCGTCGAAAATAATTTCTTAATTCAACTGTCTCGTGGCGGAACTACCTTAATAAGGAGAGATTATTTAGGTAAATATTAAATAAGATTGGTCCTAAAACCGTTCCTTGAGGTACACATGAAATGGTTTTTTCGTCAAGACCAAGAATAAAATCATATCCGGAGTACAATGTAGATATATTTTTCTTGGAATTTGAGTTACCTTGACGAAGTTTATTGGAGAAGTTTTAATATGAGTACGAACCCAACATGAAGAGAACGAACAATAAAATACAGTTCGCAAGTTTTCTCTTGAAATAATAATCGATAACAGCTTATTATGAGAATGTTCTCAACAAATTGTGAATGAAAACATATAGCTTTTTGTCTTTGAGCCATCACGACAAAACATGGCAATGACGCAAGAATTAGTCTCGGAAGTTAGCAAGAAGTCTGAATTTTATATCGCTGAACATAAAAACCTGAAAAGGGCATAATCATGTGGAGAAATGCGAAAATTTGAATATACGTGACTTTACACGGTTACTTGAAGTTTGCAGTTTTTGCTGATGGTAATGCATGTATAGTGGCTGCTAAAGATCTCTGAAGCTGAAGCGATGTGGTAATTTATTGGAAATACTGACTTAATTGAGTCATTATCTTGTTAGACAGTAATCACGTTCTTCAGCGAATATAAATCGTTGATTTAGGAATGAGATATTGCGAAAAAGTCCTCGCGTGGAGATTATTTGACAAGTTTTTTCATGGCAGATGTCTCTAGAGGATGAGGAATGAGTCTCTCTTAGAAGTCAGAATAAATAGATACATCTAATAATTGCGCTAATATTTTGAATTTCTTTGATGAATAAGCCTTATGCACGTTGAAATAGTTTTTTCAGATATCAAACTGTCGAAGCGAGAAATTTTGTGGGTAGACATATATTTACCATAGTGAAGTTGCCTTTTTCACCAATGATGGAAACATGTGATAATTAACGATTTGTATCATTATATCCCTCATTCATCTCATAATTAATAATTCGAATCATTTTACAAGAAAATCTTTGGTCTTGGATTGGAGTCGCAACGGAGTATTAGGGGAGAATATAGTAGTCGTCCGTTGTCTCGATGTTCAGAGGGTAGTTTCAACCCCTTTGGATTATTTTGTAGTACTTATATACCCATGGAATGTAACAATCATGCAATATTTATTTATCCTATTTCCAATACTCTTTGAAATATAACCTGTTTCATAATAGGGGTAGTTTTTACTGCAATTCAGCAAAAGAAGTTATTTTCTTGTAGAAACATAAAATGAAAATAATAAATTTAGCATTTTGTTCTAATTAACACATTAAAAAAATATTCAGGGGGTAGTTTTTACCCCTAGTATTCGAATTTTGTGAAATAGTTTCTCAGTATGTACCTCCTTGAATGTAATCAATCCTCTTAAAAAATGCAATTCTGCCGTTACCGATAATCTTTGAGATGTTACCCACCCGTTTTATCATAGGGAAGTTCTATACCCGGCAGACATGAAAGAAATATACGTTTTTCTCTCAATAAAGTATGCTCTTTTCTATTTAAAATACGAGAAAGAGATTATTATAAGGTTATTATAACAAACGCTTATTTTGATTCCAACAGTAACATACTGGAACTTCAATCTTTTACTACTGCAAATTTTCATAAGAAAAAAGTATCCTCTGAAATACCCAACTAGTATCTCCCAAAGAAGGAACAATCAAACAAAAATTGGAATGCTACCAACTAACATTATAGGAAAATAATACCAAGCAGAGGGGTAAAATGCTTCAAGAAGTCCGAATTTACCTATTTTCGACCAAATATTCTAACTTCAACTACTGACTAACTCCAAAGTTATAATTCTAGTTATAAAAACCCTAATTCAGACCACCGAATCCCCTTCAAAAATCATAAACTTAATAGGCGTAGTGCATAGTATGAAATTACTTGTTATGAACTTCAAATATACCTCAGCCTCATGGGTCAATATAGTTATTTATTAGAATAAATTTCACCTAAAGGTGACCAGCAAAATTTCGTTCAAAATACTTGAACTTTCAGGGAATACTTTCTAGTAAATATTAACCTAATTATTACCTCATGTATGTTCACATAGTCAGCGAATAAACAAGTCAGTAAACAGGTCTACTGTGCACTCTACATTACCTATTTTGGCACCAATAAAGTTGCAAATAAAATCCGAACTAGATGTGAATGCGAAACCATCACTTGCATACATTATTCTCTGCTGTACGTTCCTTGGCAGTTCTTTTTTCATACGCCATGTTCATCTTCAAAGCTTTTACGAATAAACGTGTAGGTTAAGATACACAATATGAGGTAAACATTTATTATCTTCTTCTAACCTTCTACTGTTTGTTTTAATATAGTGTTTATAACCTAAAATAGGTGGAAATGACTAACTTTTTACCATCAGTCGACTATTCTGAAGGCAATTTCACCTATTTATGCCTTCGTCTTTCTAGGCAAAATGTCTTGATTGCCTAATTTTTGACTTCTGAATTACTTCCATTTTCTTCCCCATATTGGTAAATTTAAGGTAATAATAACCTAAAAATTACCTTCGCTACTTTGGGCGCAGACCTATTTAAAGGTCGAAATGACGTAAATTTTACCTAAAATGTTTGTTGGGTTACACACCATCTAATATTTAAAATGTTATGATTGGCCATTTCTCTTCAAAGCTTTTACGAATAAACGTGTAGGTTAAGATACACAATATGAGGTAAACATTTATTATCTTCTCCTAACCTTCTACTGTTTGTTTTAATATAGTGTTTATAACCCAAAATAGGTGGAAATGACTAAATTTTTACCAACAGTCGACTATTCTGAAGGCAATTTTACCTATTTATGCCTTCGTCTTACTAGGCAAAATGTCTTGATTGCCTAATTTTTGACTTCTGAATTACTTCCATTTTCTTCCCCATATTGGTAAATTTAAGGTAATAATAACCTAAAAATTACCTTCGCTAATTTGGGCGCAGACCTATTTAAAGGTCGAAATGACGTAAATTTTACCTAAAATGTTTGTTGGGTGCACACCATCTAATATTTAAAATGTTATGATTGGCTATTTCTCTTCGGGTAGAGATTCCCTCTTCACACCGTGCTAACATTATCATGGATATTATTATGGCAAAATGTGCACTGAATACAATTATCGCGTACTATTTTCAACATCACTGATATTTTTTATGTTCAATTTCAGATTAAAAACTTATTACGGGGTATACCCTTATTATTCCAATCCAACCAGAGGATGACAAAAACATCCCATAACAAATTTGTTTTTCATCACATGATCACAATGTGAAAGGGTCTGAAATCCCAACATAAGGAAAATTGACTTCAAAATCAGGGATTAAGGTTACTTTCGACTTTGAACAACTTAAAGGTCCCATATGGGATAGACGTCATATTTTTTGGCTTGAAGCGTTTCCGCCATTGTAAAAATGATCCATAACTTTTTTGAATCGTCCACATTTTAATGATAGATAATATTCTATGAAATTAGTTTTTACAGTATTTTAGAAAAAAGTTGAGGAAGTACACTTAATTTTATGAATTTTATTATACAAATTTTATTTTGTAGGGGCCCACTTGTTTAACAAAAGTAAAATTCAACATTATCACAGAAAAGTTTGAATCGCAAATCAAATCCGAACTAGATGTGAACGCGAAACCATCATTAGCATACATAATTCTATGCTGTACGTTTCTTGACAGTTCTTTTTTCAAAGCTTTTACGAATAAGCATGTAGGTTAAGACACACAATATACAGTAAACTTTCGTCATCTTCTATAATGACCTTCGATTGTTTGTTTTATTATAGTGTTCATTACCTGAAATAGGTAGAAATGACGAAAATTTTACAATCAGTCGACTATTCTGAAGGCAATTTTACCTGTCTTGACACTTTTTTGGGATTATAACCTTCCACAATCTGAATACAAAATTATATAATGTGTTGTGATAGGGAAAAATCAGGATACAAGTTACTGACTAATTGAATATTTTTTCAATTCGTGAAAAATAATTTGGTGTACGCAGTAACTTATCAGGGCAAAGTAATTTCTTTGCTCTTCTCCACTTGTATAGATTCCCTGATCCATTTAATTTTGTTTTCAGATTGTGGAAGGTTATAATCCCAAAAAAATGTCAAGAATGAGTATTCCTCTACAAAAAATAAGCTTCAACCAATTTTCCCTATACCGGGTGACACAGGATATCGGGCCACCCCTGTAACTTCTGCATTCGTGAACGGATTTTTCTGAAATTCGGTACAGTTATATAAGCAACCATTTCGGATTTGATCACATTACAATCCAATATGGCGGACTCCGGTTTTTCTGCAAATGCCAGCAACTTTGTTTTTTCAAATAGAACACCCTGTATATTTTTACATATTCAAGTTCAACAGGTCAAAACAAATTCAAACCTTATGTCAAATGTAATTTTTTTGAAACAATTGAAATTAAAATTGTTTTTTTATTTTACCTCGTGGATAAATGAGATTTGGTCAAGGCTATTCAATGAGTCGCACATAACAGAGAAACATAATTTTTTCTGAAAAATTATTTTTTGTGTCATTTATTGATGAATTAATTCAGTCACATCACATTTTCATCAATAATTATTTTTTTTCAAATTAAACCCCTATGGGCCACCTACCTGTCTCTCTAGAACATTCATTAAGGAAAAAAATTACATCATTTTTGTATTTCGGTGCAGTAACAAATTGTATACATTCAAAAATCTACAACTATTTCATGAGTTTCCTTGCAGTTCGAATAATTTTTCCACTTAGTAAGCTGTGGAAAACAACATTCCTGAATCTTGTCAACTAATTGTGTTTCGCTGTCATCTTTCATCTCAACTTCCGAAAATTAGTTAACTACCGGGAATTAGTTTAGTAGAAATATAAAATTATAGGTTCACAAGAAGTGAACAGGTTGATATGTTATTAATTTACGGAGAATGTCTTGAAAACATTGTCGCCGCTTGTCAGTTATACGCTGAACGATACCCACATAGAAGACACCCACAAAGAACTTTTTTCAAAAATGTGGAGAGAAGATTCCCGAAAGAACCCAACAATGGAGAAGATGATCGTAAGTGAGGAGACAGAAATGAATGTTTTGCTTATGTTGATTTTGATTCAACCGCTTCGACGCGGGAATTGGAATACCAATGCAATGTCAGTCGAGAAAACGCTAGAAGAAAAAAAACATCATTATCGTGCTTATAAGTATAACTTACACAATTAGTTGACAAGATTCAGAAATGTAGTTTTCCACAGCTTACTAAGTTGAAAAATTATTCGAACTGCCAGAAAACTCGAACTAGTAGTAGTAGTAGATTTTTGAATTTATACAATTTGTTACTGCACCGAAATACAAAAATGATATGTCATTTTTTTCCTTAATGAATGTTCTAGAGAGACAGGTAGGTGGCCCATAGGGGTTTCATTTGAAAAAAATTAATTTCAGATCAAAATGTGATGTGACTGAATTGATTAACCAGTAAGAAAAATAATTAGGTTTTTCTGTTATTTGCGACTCATTGTGAATAGTTTCGACCAAATCTCATTTATCCACGAGGTAAAATAAAAAAACAATTTTAATTTCAATTGTTTGAAAAAAATGACATTTGATATGAGGTTTGCACTTGTTTCAACCTGTTGAACTTGAATATGTAAAAATATACAGGGTGTTCCATTTGAAAAAACAAAGTTACTGGCATTTCCAGAAAAACCAGAAGTCC
The DNA here is from genome assembly GCA_018342105.1 of Gonioctena quinquepunctata. Lineage (NCBI taxonomy): Eukaryota > Metazoa > Arthropoda > Insecta > Coleoptera > Chrysomelidae > Gonioctena > Gonioctena quinquepunctata. Next base: position 1,243,740 of record JAFIRS010000053.1, on the reverse strand, counting down.
GTCATATTGGATTGTAATGTGATCAAATCCGAAATGGTTGCTTAAATAACTGTACCAAATTCCAGAGAAATCCGTTCACGAATGCAGAAGTTACAGGGGTGGCCTGATATCCTGTGTCACCCGGTATATGCCTCCGACTTATTAGGCGATATGTCTTGATTGCCCAATTTTCGACTTCTGAATTACTTCAATTTTTCCCATAAGGTAATTGAAGCGTAAGAATTACCTTTGCCAATTTGGGCGCTGACCTATTCGAAGGTCGAATTGACGTGAATTTTACTTAAAATGTTTGTTGGGTAAACAGTTCAAATACCTCTCCGAAGTATTTGCTAATTTTAAACACTTTCGATTCATGAAATGATATGGGCAATGAACTATAATTCCTTTCAAATCTACTAGGAATCATATGGTCAATATTTTTTGTAAGGGTGCGGGATGTTCTGGCCCTCTACTACTCCTGGTACGGGATTCAAAAATGAACGCTTGCTAACATTTTTCACTCAAAACGCAACACATTAACACATGAGACATTGTCTGCAAAGCCTAAATATAAATCGTATGTCCAACGAGTTTACGAGGCATAATTTCATCAACGCACTGGAATTACTCCACATTTCCTTGAGTTATTAAACAATAAAAGTCCCGCGACTTTTGTCCTTTTCTCCATCCATTACGAACCGTTTATAATGAGAAAAGGATCCACAGTTTATTTATTTGATGTTAATTCGTACCATGGTTATCGGATTCTGTGTAGGACTGTGATTTGGTGCAATATAATACATTATTTTATTGCTTTTTCGATGATTTACGGTTATTGGGAATATATGGATGGCGGGTTGGGATACAAAGTATGCTTTGATATGACTTGGGGCTTGGGGGAATGGAAATACTTGGTTTTTTTGCATTTTGCATTGCTGAATTTACTGAATAAACTTGAGCAGTTATTCACACATCAAATCATTCAGCAAATTCCAAGTGAGGGTGATCCTATTTTAAAATTATGATTTTTAAATTGATTAGAATATGCTTTGTTATAAACGAATACTTAATATTATTTTACCTGACACTCTACTCATAAATGCTGGTGTTCCGCAAGGATCCATTCTCGCACCAACACTATTTCTACTTCACATCAACGACCTGTTGAAAGCAACTTCATGTCCAGTACACAGCTTTGCCGATGATAGTACCCTCCATACCGCTTTCTCTTCCAGGGCCCCTATATCAGCCCGTGAAACCAGAAATGAACGAGGAAGAAATGTTAATAATATAAATATGGACTTGGCAACAATTCTCGAATAGGGATCTAATAACTTGGTAGAATTCAATGCAAACAAAACACAAGCATGTCTTTTCTCTAGAAAAGCCGATCTCACTGTGCCTAACATAACTTTGTCAGGAGTAACCATACCACTGAAGCCATCCATATCGATGCTTGGTATTACTATCAGCAATAACCTTTCCTGGGAAAATCACGTGAGGTCCATTGCCAAAAGTGCATCCCAAAAAACTCCCAACTATAGCAATTCGCTGAATACTGTTCCCATATTTGGAGTGCAGCACCTAAACATATCCTGAGGCTATTGGATTCTGTCCAAAAAAGGGCAATTCGTCTCGTCGGTGATGCCTCGCTTACAAACTCGCTCACTTGTCTGGAACACCGTAGAAAAGTTGGCGATTTGTCTCTATTTTATAGATATTTTCATGGGCGATGCTCTTCTGAAATATCAACAATCGTTCCTGCTTTGGCAGTCTCTTCGAGATTAACCCGTCAAGTTCAGTCATCACACCCCTTCGTGGTCACTTTGGAAACCTGCAGAACATCACTTTCCAAAGACTCGTTCATCCAACGAACAGCGAGGCTTTGGAACTCATTGCCTAGGGAGGTGTTCTCCGAGGCATACAACCTTCAGAAATTTAAGAAGAACACCAACTCCCACCTTCTTTCCCTAGGTTCCCACGATGTTCTCTGAACATTACAGGATATCCCTTTTCGTGGGAACCAGAACATAAAAAAAAAAAAAAAAAAAAAATAGGCGAAAAATAAAACCCCACAGCCTCAGTAAATAGCTCATTTCGCACGGTAAACAAATCGCATAGTTTCGTAAACAATACGCACAGTTTGAATTTATCAAAATCTATACGTAAAAGTAAGCAGAACATTTAATAATTCCGCAAGTAGCTCATGATCGCGCAATCGCCCGTCAACAGCCCAGTCATAGCAACTGACAATCAAAATAATACAAACAAACTTTTTTGAAAGACAAATAAGTTCTAGTTAATAATTATAAGATAGTTACTGTTTAAAAAAGAATACCTACATTTACAATATGTCAAGTGATAGTGAGAACGAAAATTTAACTCCTCCCAAGTCATGGCAATGGCAAAAATGGCAACGAATGATTTACTGCCAAGTAAATCCCGCGAACGCTACGAAAATTGTTACAGTAGATTCATGGACTGGAGACTAAAAAATAAGGTGAATTATTTCTCCGAAAATGTTTTGGTAGCATATTTTCAACACCTATCGGAAAAAATGAAATCTAGCTCTTTATGGGCCTTTTATAATGCTTAGATCGACTCTAAACATAAAAACAACATAAATATAGAAGCCTATTCAGTTAATAACGCTATTAAAAGAATTGATGGCGCAAACAAATTTTGAGCAAATTAAGTCCCAAACGCTTCTAAAATGTAGAAGTTTCAATTTTACGTATACTAAAACTTCTTTAATTCCAACCACAAATTTTGAACATTTTGAGAACAGAATCTTATTCTAATGATAAGACAAATAACGTTTTGATTTTTACAAAAAATCTTCAATAAATCAAAACAAATTTAACTTCGTAGATTTACTTCTTACTAATAAATTGTAATTATTTTTTAGATAATAATATAAATGGAAAATACCAAAATCTTATAAATTCAAAAGAAAATACCAAGGATATTAAACGTTTTTAAACAAATCTAAGACAAAACGTTTTCGTCAATCTTCGGACAAATTTATAGCGATTTAATCTATTGATTGACTGCTGCTGCAATGTTCTTATAAAAATTATGTGCTTCACTAGAAAATAAAGATACCTCAAGAATTCCTCCGCTATTACATAATAGTAATGTATCAACTTCATGCAACAAACTGAAAAGTATTACAATGTCAATATGTTTCACCATCGATATACTCTCAATATTGAATAATATGTACAGTAAGCAAAATAATTTAATTTCAAATGAGTAATAAATAAACTCAACGTAGTAGTAAATAGAACGAATTATACCCTACATGATCATCAAAATTGTGAAACATATATCCTCTATAATATTGTAAAATCGTTCGAAATAAAATTGTTCAAAAAATCTAAAGATGCAATAATATACAGGGTATCCCATTTGAAGAAATGAAGTACCCTATCATAACTAGTTTTCAGATATATCTGTATACATGAAACGAACAACAAAAAACGACAACTAAAATAAAAAATCGACGTGTTTAAGCATCATTTACAATACCTAATATTAATGAAAATATTAAAAGTAGTCCAGACTTTCTTGGCACACTGTTTTAAAGCAATTACGCACTCATGGAATTACACATTCGCTGCTACGCGGCTTAGTGCGTAATTTTTCCATTCGTGCGTAATATGCTTTTTACAACACTTGATACGTAATACACTAATAATCAATCTTCAGATTAGCTGTTATGGCCTGGGAGTGTTTTGAAGCGAGATAAAGAGTTACCAAAATTGTCTATATTGAATTCGTTGGGTGTGTCGAGAAATCTGTGTTGAGCCTTGAGAAAATCTGGATTGTTCAAGCGGACCTAGCTGGGACTCTTACGCGGTATTGTCAAATGCTGCCTCTATATCTGAAAAGACGCAGGTGTTCCTTTGCGCTCGAGTGTTTTCTGTATGTTTGTGGTAAGCTCGAACAGTGCGGCTTCTCTTGCTATGCCCGTTCTGCAAGCATGTTAATCTCGGTGCAATGGCACTCTCTCTACTGCCGTGTTCCAGATGTGGTTGTCTACAACCTTCTCCAGTTTCTTCAGTAGGAAGAACGAGACACACATTGTTCTAAACTATTTTAGAAGAGTGGAATCTTCCTTATCTGCTTTTGTAATGAAGATTATACCCTAACGTCAAACGTACGGATCCATTGTTTGGTAGACCGGCACCACCATCGCAAGTCCAGAAACGAACTTGATAAAGTACAACGGCTGGCTTGTCTAGGATGACAGGTGCTATGAGGACGACGCCTACCAGAGCTCTTGAAGTTTTACTAGGACTTCCACATGCAGCACCCCTTCTGTTCTGAATTTCAGAAAAGCGCCCAATATTGCCAACCCCACGAGGGAGAAATAATGGTGAGACGCTGCTTCCGGCAGACCATCAATCCATGGATCAACCTGGCATACAGATGGATCCAAATTTGGGGGAATATGCCTCAGTGTTCCAGGACGAAGTATATGCTTACTCACCTGTGCCCAGGAAAACCTTGACAATAGGAGTCGAGGACCTACTGTCATCTTCTCGGACAGCAAAGCTGCAATTATGGCATTAGGAGCAAATATGATCGTATCCAAATTGGTGTCCGAGTGTAGGAACGCCATAGAAAGTTTATCGAAAATAAGCAAAGTCGGCCTCATGTTTGTCCCAGGATACTCTGGTGTCTCCGGGAACAGAGAGGCAGTCATATTAGCCAAGTTGGGATCGGAAAAGACCCCAGTTGAATCGGAATCAATCTTGGGAATACCCAGCAGCATGGCCACCTCAAACATGGCGGAACTGCTACAAAAGCAGCCCAGTTCCCCTATGTAGATGGTACCTGGAAGATGACATCGTCGCACATCCTCACTGAGTGTCCCGCTTTGGTGCACCAGGGGAGATCAACCTTGGGAGCATAATTTTGAACCCAGGTCAAAGAGAAACTGCTGAGTTTCGGTATGCCCAGCTGAATCTTCAGATCGAGTGGACGCACAATGAGCCCAAACGGAGAGACCTACGTGCATGGTGTTCTTAAAAAACGGCCTACCTTGTTCGAAGACGAAGAAGACCCTAACGTCAAACTGCTTCTGGCTAGAATGATTATATATGGCAACAATACATTTTATATATTCAATTACGTTGACTTAAATTTGGGAATTTAAAAATCTTGTCTAGTCTTCCTTGGACTATTGGAACATATATTTGATAGATGAAAGTCTCCATTAGATTGATCATCTTCAAATCTGGTTTTCGTATGCCATGGACATTCCTTTGATGATTCTGATATCTCCATAGTTTTGTGTTCCATGTCAATCTACTTCAAGTTCACTTGTCAATCTTGTCATTAGGTCCAGTATCACACTAAATAATGCTTATAAAGAAATCGAAATGTATTTCAAGTTTCATCCGGCTAAGGATATGTTTTTTAACATGTTTGCCATGTAACCTTATACAACACTCATTGGAACATTTTATGGTCTTTTCGGCTTCTTGTACACCTGACGAGTAAGTAAACCTCACTTTCCAAAATATTTCAAATTTCCTTTCCCAAAAAAGTTTTGAGTAAATTGTTCTCTTTCATTATTACTTACTTACAGGTACGCACTGATGATGACCTGAAGGTCGAAAGCGCTTTGCTACGATTTTAATAAATTATTTTACGAAATACAATTTTTTTTTATCGACAATACATTTTGCCTCTTTTTGTAAGAGGTCTGTAAAGTGTCACCAATTCGTGGGTGGGGTCTTGGATGATTGGAAATAGTTGATGCCCATGTAAACCGTTCGAAAGTATATATAGCTTTTTGTTTTCCATACTTTTCTACGAATCTATTCACGTGACCTTGTTGCTTCTCCAAATCCACCATATCATGACACATTTTAAAAGAAATTAACACATTTTATTTTTCAATGGAAATCTTTTGGCATATACAGTGTCCGCCAAAATCTTGGAACCATATAGGAATTTTTTTTATTAATAGTTTTTCAGAAAATTTTATTCTTCATAAAAGTTGGTGCATTCAATCAAAACTAATTACGCGCATAGCCGTTATTATCAGTGGCGTCCGGCTAAGCGGGAATCGGGCAATATTCTAAATTCACTATAGAGTAAAGTGACATTACTATGGAAAATATCGAGAAATGTTATTGAAAAAAGTTGTTTGCAATTAAGAGACATTCCCAGTTATCCAATTTAGTCTACCAATTACTAATTTCGATAACTGCTTGATGAATTGGCCTAAATTTTTAATGGGAATTATCGACAATAATTTTTGCGTAGTAAATTACTGAATTGGCATAAATTGTCTGTCAAAGTAATTAACTGCTCCAACAAAATCTTGAAGATGAGTCCAAAAAAACAGTATTGGAAAGATAATGAAATAAAGCAAGGATTCTTAAAAAAGAGGTCAATTTTTATTAGAAAAATATTTGCTAATTAATTAATAACCACAAAATAAATATTTAAATTGAGACTTGGTAGGTAGGTATATCTACCTAACTGGATAGTGGGAACATCTTTTAATTGCAAACAACTTATTTAATAAAAAAATTCGATATTTTCCATATTAATGTCACTTTACTTTATAGTTCATTTAGAATATCGGCCGATTCCCGCTTAGCCGCACGCCACTGATAATAACGGCTATGCGCGTAATTAGTCTAATTTTTATAAAGAATGAAATTTTCTGAGAAACTAGTGAAAAAAAACCATATGGTTCCAAGATTTTGGCGGACACTGTATATGAGATGCACCTAAGTTCATTTTCATCTCGTATGTTTCGCACTGTTTTTCACAATAAGAGAAGTGAACTTGGTATTTTTTCGGCCCAGTAAATTGACAAGACCGGACTTGAATTTCTTAAAATATTCTATTAATAATAAAATTTGATTATATTTTTAGGAACCACTCACTGTCCGCCAAACTAATGTTCCGCTAGACGGAGCCGTAAGCAATTTCTGGATGCATATATAACTGGCCACAATCTGCTCTAAGATAACTAAAGGTTAAATGGCCAGTGGGTGTGATAGTCTAGGATCATCTACAATTGTTCTAAAATCGATAAAAATATGTGAAATTTCGAACTGGTTGTTTTAGAAAATTAAAAAATATCTGATCAGTTTTTATTCAAAATGAAAGCAAAGCAACGAACTTTCAGTGGCGAGCTTCTGGTGATACGCATTTAAACCTGAAATTATCGGTTCATAATTTTATTTTCCCAAGCATTGCTATCTTCCAAAATTGTGCCTCTGCAAAAAGCGTGAATTCTTCACTATGTATGAAAATAAATTACTTTTTAACGCATGTACGAGATCTTATCTTATTAACGAATAGTAATAAGATAATGATAACTGAAATGGTTTGTATGACTGTAAACCACCACGTTAACAATGAATAAATAAGACTTCCGAATCACCCAACGTCTAGGTTATTATCCAAGCTGTATAAAAATCTTTACACAATGTGAAGCATAAACAAACATAAACGTCAATCATTACAGGAACTAATTGAAGAATTTACACAATTCATTAAAATTTGTGTAGTGCGTGAAGTATATCAGAAGAGTCAAACGTAGTTTCAAGTATCAGATGAAATCAATAAAATAATTTCTCCATTGTTATCAGCTTCTCGTATTTTTTTCGCAGGAGGAATTTGTTTATTTTTTAAGGGTTGTCAACAGTCAAAAGTGAATAAGTAAGGTTTCAAGGTTTGACAGGGTTTGGCGAGCAATCAGAGTGAGACCGGTTTTACTCAAAAAACTTTCCCACTTGAGATTCACAGTTTCCGATAATAAGCGAGAATTTAAATTAATTCAACACTACGCGGCACACAACGTCAATTACCCCGTAGAAAAGCCCGTTTTGATTTATGTTGAAATTAATTTGCCAACGTACCAAAACAAATTACGTGAGTTGTTATTGTTATTATAAAAGGGAAGAAGACAAGAACTCCTGCCAGTACGGCGGACAAGCAGCACATGAAATATAACATCGTAGGTGTTATTATATTTTAATATCAAGCTCTTTATGTTCGTCTCGAATATGCCACGCGATATACGGGGAGTCGCAGATGCACTGGAAAATATTTCAGCAACTCTCAGTATGTAGAGATACCATTTTTAGGAATTCCTTTTATATGTATTTAGGAACAGTGTATCTGTATGTGTATCTGAATATACAGATTTATCATTCGTACACCACTAGACAGTTGTTTCTATAGAGTAAGAAATTCGTAAAGGCAAGCTCCTCGACAGCTTTTTTGGATGTGTTCACCTCTATTTATCCTAAAACTTTGGTTTTGTAGAAGAATTTATTGATGAAAAGGGAAACATTCTCAATTAAATATTGATAGAAAGATTTTTCTGTGAATTGAAAAAATCCACGATTAAAATGAAGTTATTTTTTGTGAATGTCTAACAGAAAACAAGCTACTTTCCCGGCTAAAGCCACGCTGGACATTGAACTAGTGACTAAAGTTTATCTTTCAGTCGCAGATGATTCCACATCTGATTTTATGAACATCCTGTTTATATTTTCAACAAATCAATTTTATTGACATATTTAATTGATGCCAGTAATGGTAAATACATTATTGTTTCGAATTCGCTCTTTTAGTGGACTGTATAGTTTGAATATGTTGAAAATTACCGCTGAGGATTGATTTTCTGATATTCAATGATTTTGGGGAAGAATCAAAACGGGGCTGTGGTTTCCTTACCGTAATCGATTGGCGAGAATGGACCAGCTGGCCAGCGATATTGACATCAGGTCACATACAAAAGTTTTTTCTTTATCACTCACGGAGTATGAGATTTGTTTTTAGGAGCGACGATATCTCGAGGTGAACGTCAACAATAGAGTGTTCTTGGCACTTTAGGCCGAGGATGCGAGAGCAACTCGTCCTCCAAGATAATCGAAAACACAGCCAAGGTCGCGATTATTGGCAGTGACAATTAGGAGAGAGGTATAATAGTAAGAATAATGTAAAATAAACAAAAGGAGGTGAAGACGGAACAATTATTATATTATTATTATTTTCGTTTTCGTTTTAAACACTTCCAGTCAGGCCCTAACTTCCGAAGCTCCGACCCATTCGGAAGGACGTGCTGGTTACATGAACCAATGACCTCTCCCCACATCCGTGAGGTGAGAGATCATTGGGCCCGAGAATCGTGTGTCCTGAGCAGACGTAACGATCCGAGAATGACTGCCTTCTGCATGCGGCCGGCTAGAGATTCTGCCGATTTACGACATGCCGGTATAATTTCCAGGTTTGAGAGTAGCGTTGGCATCATTCCACCAAGGGCCCCTATAATCAGAACCACTATCTTCACAGAATGGTCTGGATAGAGTCTGCGGAGCTCGAAGAGTAAATCTCGCTACTTCGTCCGTTTTTCCTCCTCTTTTCGTACGATATTCGTCAAAATTCATAAATTCAAGATGGTGGACAAGTTTTGTGATTATGGTCTGATTCGATTCAAAATTGGTATGTGGGAAAGTTTCGAGGTCGGAGATTATGAATTTCTTGTCAAAATTCATAAATTAAAGATGGCGGCTCCAATATGGCGGACGAGTTTTGTGATTATGGTCTGATTCGATTCAAAATTGGTGAGTGGGGGTTTTCGAGGTCGGAGATTATGAATTTCTTGTCAAAATTCATAAATTCAAGATGACGGCTCCAAGATGGCAGACGAGTTTTGTGATTATGGTCCGATTCGTTTCAAAATTGGTATGTGGGGGTTTTCGGAATCGTAGATTATGAATTTTTTGTCAAAATCCATGAATTCAGGATGGCGGCTCCCAAGATGGCGGACAGTTTTGTGATTCGATTCGAAATTGATATGTGGGGGTTTTCGGGGTCGGAGATTATGATTTTTTCTTCAAAATTCATAAATTCAAGATGACGGACTAGTTTTGTGATTATGGTCCGATTCGATTCAAAATCGGTATGTGGGGGTTTTCGGGGTCGGAGATTATGAAATATTTTCGAAATTGATAAATTTTGTGAGTAAGGTCAGATTTTATTCAAATTTGGTGTGTGGGAGTTTTTAGGGTCGAAGATCATGATGTCTTTCAGCTCAAAACTTACAGGGAAGAGACCTTGTAATAACAATGCTCTATAAGAAATGAAAAAATCAAGGCGAACTGACTAAAGACCAAAAAATAATATAAATAATAAAATAACTGTTTAAAGACAAGTTTGTTTTGAAACCGTGTACTAAAACTTATCAAATGAGTTTAAGTCATCGCTGACAATGATTTAATTATTTTTTGTTGAATTATTTGGTTTCAAAAAGCTTGTCGCGCGAATTGTAATAAAATCAATACTTCCAAAAGTTGTTACTTAACAACCAATCAATGTCCAATAAAATTAATTAGTACCTACTTTTTTGAATATTTTGTAGAAATTAAATACTTTGACAAGCTCTCACTTACCAACCAATCTCTGCCCAATCAAATTAATGGGTATATACCTACTTTTATGAACACTTCGCGCGACAAGCTTTTCAAAACCAAATAATTCAACAAAAAATAATTAAATCATTGTCAGCGATGACTTAAACTTATTTTATACGTTTTAGTACAAGACTTTAATCAAAGCTTGTCTTCAAAAAGTGTTTTTATTAGTTACCTATTTTATTCTTCACATTTCTGAGCTCATGCCACAACAAACATGCCCCTTCCGCTTCGTTAAGCAGCTGGAAATGTACACTAACATTTTTATAAAGATTTGCTTCTTTTGGAAAGCGAAAGGAAGAGATGTACGTTTATTTCTAGTTAAACTTTTCATATATGATTATGAATATCAATAAAAAAGCTAAATGATTTGTCTGAAAATTCACCAGTAATAGCATTTTTTTTTGTTTTTTTGTAAAATTGTTTTTAACCGCTTTCTTAGTTGTTTGACGAACCCTCAGAAGTTAATGAAAACTTGTTCGAGTTAAGATCACGGGGACCTTACTGTTTATAGTGGGATCCGAAAAATGTTCAACCAGCTGCGGGAGTCGAATTCGTGCCTGGTGGAAACAGAGGACACAAGACCAACGCTCGTGCCACTGAGCCACAAGCCCCAAATCCTGATAATTATTGAACCCGCCATTAAATATGTAGGTAGGGCAGACTTGTGATTAAAAAAAAACTAATATACGAATTCAGCACAGTTCTGTAACAATGAGTCGATGTGGTGACAAGATAAACAACAGTTACTCCATGGACCAGATACGGAGAAAGATGCCCACACGGTACATCGATCTTGTAGGTGTTATTATATTTTAATATCAAGTTGTAAATGATCGTCTGGAAGATGTACGCAGCACATTTGAATATATAAATTACCGTAATTTAATTCAGTGCCAGTGCAGCGGTATGAATAAAACACAATAATAAGTGTAGCTGTTTCGGAATACGCAAATAGTGAGCCCGTGTCAAAATTATACGATACCCATTCTTCTTGGACGTATTAGCGAACCCACACGTTTCGTCAAGGGTTCTGACAGCTCCTGTAATGATTGTAGAGGGTGATACAGAGCGAAACAATGCTCAGAGTAGGAATTTATCGTGGATGCATGACAGACATACAGTAGGTGCCTGTTGAGTCGAATACCTATAAGAAAAGAGTTTAGTTAATAAATATAGATTGTGAAGTAAAAATATATTTATTGTCGTAGGCGAATCTGCCTTTAGGCTATAGTGCACGAAAATATTTTTTATTTGCAATTCCCAAACGTTTTTGGTTAAACGACCATCTTCAGGGGAAATTCTGAAAAGTGAAAAGGTTATAGGATATATTATAGTGGATGAAGATTCTGTGATACAAAAAAATAAATTGTGTGAAGCTGTTGAAATTGAAATTAAAAGTCATTAAAACCCCAAACAACGTCTTGAAAGTAGATTGGTATCATAAACCAACTTTTTCAGAGATATTTCTCAATTATCACTCACAACACAACTTCCAACAAAAAATAAATATCATAAGAAATCTAAAAACTAGAGCACTCAAAATCTCTAACCCGGAATATTCCAAAAAAATCTTGAACAAATTAAAAAATGGCTAGTGAAGAATGATAATTACCCTCCATCTTTGACTAATAAAATTCTTCAAGGTAATAAACCATCTAATAAAACTAAAAATCAAATGTAAAATATAACAAAATACCATATGTAAGAAATCTCTCTGAAAGACTTGCAAATATTTAACAATCTACAATTGCATTCTCAACCGAAAACACTGTTGGAAAAATATTATTTTCACGTCAAAAAGAAAAAAACTCCCACTGATCAACAATCAAAAGTTGTATACAAAGTTAATTGTGTAACAATTGCACAAAATGCTATGTGGGTCAGACAGGACGTTATTCGAAAAAACGTATATCTGAACATGACAGGGACACAAGAAAACTGAATGTAAATAATCCCACAACCTTAGTTGAACACACTAGAGAAAATGGACATTCTTTTGATTTTATAAATCCCACCATCCTCTTTGTCTAATCAGCGAAATGATACAAATTCTTCGTCAAGATAGTGTAAATACCAGAAGAGATATAGAAGGATTGAACACGGCATATTTCAACCTGATAAGTCAGCTACCGAAATGATTCGTTATCAGTATAGGTTTTTTGACCACTATTGTTTTGTGTTTTTTTTCAGTTCAGTTTTCAGTTTAACTCGAGCTAAATGTGCAATCTGTTGTGCCGTAAATGTTCGTTATTCACGTATCTAGAATGACTGTTTTTTATTTATTATTGTTAATTATACTATACTGGAAAATACAAATATTTTGGTGAGTTTTTATTTTTTATTATTTTTAAACCCTGGAAAGTTATAATATTTTAGTAAAGACAGTTTTTTCATTATTATATTATTTTAATAATAATCATTTTCTGAAACAAATTTTATAGTAAAACTCATTGTTACAAAGCCTGATGATGAATTTATTAAATTAAATATGTGGTAGGCAAATTTATTAATAACATATCCCAATCAGACAGTTTTGAGGAAAAATAGTCATGTGGATAAAACGTTACCATGACCAAAGAGAAATATGCTTACCAATAATATTGAAGGAAAAAACAATTTATACTTGGAAGTGCTACCACACATCGAACAATTGAAACTCGAATTCTTTGAAATCAGCTTGAAACACAACTGGACTTCGGACTACAGTGGTCAGAGGTGTTAAGCTTTATCCATTTTCGACTAAGCAAACATTTGCAAAGTAATTTGTAGTCGAGACAATCCAGAAGTAGTCCTTTCTATGATACAGAAGGAGGTTGTATGCACTTGAAGATTTTGTTAATAAATATAGATTCTGAAGTAAAATATATTTATTGTCGTAGGCGAATCTGCCTTTAGGCTATAGTGCACGAAAATATTTTTTATTTGCAATTCCCAAACTTTTTGGTTAAACGACCATCTTCAGGGGAAATTCTGAAAAGTGAAAAGGTTATAGGATATTTATAGTAGATGAAGATTCTGTGATACAAAAAAATAAATTTTGTGAAGCTGTTGACATTGAAATTACTCACTTGTCAGAATTTATACAAAGTAACTGTAGAAGATGAACGCATTTTATGAACATTATATTTGTAAAAATTATGATCTGATCCGGACATGTCAAGATTGCAACGAAGAAAACGTGAATCAAGAAACATGAACTCGCAAGATCACTAATCAACAAATGAATAAGAAGGGGATTCAGAATCAAAGAACTCCAGATTTAAAATATCAACGAACTAGGAATGAATTTAAAAGTTGATATTTTAAATCTTGGCGCTCTTTGATTCTGAATTGACATGTTCCCCTTCTTATTCATTTGTTGATTCGTGATCTTGCGAGTTCATGGTTCTTGATTCACGTTTTCTTCGTTGCAATCTTGACATGTCCGGATCAGATCATAATTTCTACAAATATAATGTCTCATAAAATGAGTTCATCTTCTACAGTTACTTTGTATACACTCGATGAAAGAAAATTGTATTTCGTGCATAAAATAATTTATTCGTAGCAAAGCGCTTTCGACCGTTAGGTCATATCAGTGCGTACTCGTCAGGTGTACAAGAAGCCAAAAGACCATAAAACATCTCATGATCAATGAAAATTGTATAGGTTTACATAACATACATGTTAAAATGAGTATTCTAGGCCAGGATGACACTAGATATTAAAATTTTTCTCTTTTTTCTCATTTCTTGTAAGAAACCATTATTTTGGTGTGATAGCTGGACCCAAGTCCCGAGAAAAGAGGAAAAAAAATTAATCTCTAGTGTCATCCTGGCCTAGAATACTTATTTTAACATGTATGTTATGTAAACCTATACAATTTTCATTGATCATGAGATGTTTTATGGTCTTTTCTTTACACCTGACATACACTGATGATGACCTAACGGTCGAAAGCGCTTTGCTACGAATAAATTATTTTATGCACGAAATACAATTTTCTTTCATCGATTATATCGATACGTGCACACAGTCACACTTTTCACTTTGTATACATTCTGATAAGTGAGTATTTTCAATTTCAACAGCTTCACACAATTTATTTTTTTGTATCACAGAATCTTTATCTACTAATATTTCCTATAACCTTTTCACTTTTCAGAATTTCTCCTGAAGATGGTCGTTTAACCGAAAACGTTTGGGAATAAAAAATAAAATAAAAAAAATAAAAAATATTTTTGTGCACTATAGCCTAAAGGCAGATTCGCCTACGACAATAAATATATTTTTACTTCAGAATCTATATTTATTAACAAAAATCTTACAAGTGCATACAACTTCCTTCTGTATCTATAAGAAAAGGACTACTTTCCTGGATAATGTCTCGACGTACAAATTACTTTGCAAATGTTTGTTGCGAAATGGATAAAGCTTAACCACCTCTGACCACCTATAGACCGGATCCAGGGTGTTTCAAATAATTCGAGTTTCAATTGTTCGGATGGTGTAAGTAGCTACTTCAAGTATAAATTCGTTTCTTCTCTTCTATTATTTATTAGTAAGCTATATTTCTTCTTTGAATTATGGCAAGTTTGGTGATCTACAGATATGTTCCTCAAACGATTCGGTTGGGATTAGGATCAATGTTATTGAAGAAAAACTATTGCTTTCTCGCCAACGTATCGAACTTTAATAAATTCATCATCAGGGTAACAATGAGTTTTACTATAAAAAAAAATTTGAGAAAATGTTAATATGGTAAAATAATATAATAAGAAAAAACTGCCCACAAAATATTGAAACATTTCCAGGGGTTTAAAATATAAAAAATTTTTAATTAAAATAAGAAGACCACAAAAATTTGTTTTTCCGAGTATAACAGTAACAATAATAAGTAAAAAGCAGTCATTCTAGATACGTGAATATTGAACATTTACGGCACAACAGATTGCACATTTAGCTCGAGTTAAACTGAGTTAAAATCCCGAGAGTGACTGTGAATCTATGATATTCTTTTTACGTTGTTAGAAAAAAAAAACAGGAGTGGTCAAAAAACCTATACTGATAACGAATCATTTCGGTAGCTGACTTATCAGGTTGAAATATGCCGTGTTCAATCCTTCTATATCTCTTCTGGTATTTACACTATCTTGACGAAGAATTTGTATCATTTCGCTGATTAGACAAAGAGGATGGTGGGATTTATAAAATCAAAATAATGTCCATTTTCTCTAGTGTGTTCAACTAAGGTTGTGGGATTATTTACATTAAGTTTATTTGTGTCCCTGTCATGTTCAGATATACGTTTTTTCGAATAACGTCCTGTCTGACCCACATAGCATTTTGTGCAATTGTTACACAATTAATTTTGTTACAACTTTCGATTGTAGATCAGTGGAAGTTTTTCTTTTTGACGTGAAAATAATATTTTTCCAACAGTGTTTTCGTTTGAGAATGCAATTGTAGATTGTTCATCATTCAAAATATTTGCAAGTCTTTCAGAGAGATTTCTTACATATGGTATTTTGTTATATTTTATCATTTGATTTTTAGTTTTGTTAGATGGTTTATTATCTTGAAGAATTTTATTAGTCAAAGATGAAGGGTAATTATCATTCTTCACTAGCCATTTTTTAATTTGTTCAAGATTTTTTTGGATTATTCCGGGTTAGAGATTTTGAGTGCTCTAGTTTTTAGATTTCTTATGATATTTATTTTTTGTTGGAAGTTGCGTTGTAAGTGATAATTGAGAAATATCTCTGAAAAAGTTGGTTTATGATACCAATCTACTTTCAAGACGTTGTTTGGGGTTTTAATGACTTTGTGTCTAGAAAGGCTAAAAAGGTTGGTTTTTTCTTCTTCTAAAGTAAATTTTAGTTTTGAGTGAAAACTGTGGAAGACTTAGAATTTAAATTTTTTGAATTTAGGAATTGCTGTGAAAATATCGTCCACATAACTTTTGAAGAAAGGGACTGGAAAAGATAGTTTGTTTAAGCATTGCTTTTGTAATTCTGACAAAACGAGATTGGCGCAAATTGGTGACATACCTAAACCATATACTTGTTTATAGAAAACTCTATTATGATTGAAATAACTGGAATCAATACAAAATTCAAATGTTTTAAAATTATTTCCACTGTGAGGTCAACGGGAATGTTAGTGAAAAGAGATATAACTTCTAGTGAAATGAGAATATAATTATGCGGAATTGTTTTTTCCCGAATCAAATTGGAGAATTCAAAAAAATCACTGACATGGTGTTCGTTCTTTTCAAAGCCTTGTTTTAATTTTTCACTAACCCATTTAGATAGTTTGAAAATCATTAACAATTCAAAAACACAATTTCCAATAAACTCAAATACAATAAGAAATGCATTAAAAAGTTTTTGATGACATAAAGACTACTCAAAATTTTCTCAAACAAAACACAGAACTAATAATAACGAGAGCGGGCACAGTTGCCCTTGACAAAAAAGAATTCATTGAAAAAGTCAATAGAATGTTGAGAGATAACAATACTTATCAGATGCTAAACAGAGACCCTACCACTAAAATACAAAACCAAAACAACAAGTTGACAAAAAATTTGCAAAATATCTCAGAACTGAGAATGGTGTGTTTCCCAAAATGTATTTTTTACCGAAGATACACAAGGAAAATATTCCTTTGAGACCTATCGTCAGTTTTATAGGCTCCCCAATTTTTAAACTATCCAAATGGGTTAGTAAAATATTAAAAGAAGGTTTTGAAAAGGACGAACACCATGTCAGTGATTCTTTTGAATTCTCAAATATCATTCGGGAAACAACAATTCCGGATAATTATATTCTCATTTCTCTAACATTCCCGTTGACCTCACAGTGGAAATAATTAAAAAACGTTGGAGCAAAATTTCTGAATTTAAAACATTACCCTTAGAACTTTCATCAAAACATTTGAATTGTATTGTTCCAGTTATTTCAATCATTTCTATAAACAGTATATGGTTTAGGATGGGCAATTGTATGTCACCAATTTGCGCGATCTGTTTTGTCAGAATTCAAAAGCAATGCTTAAACAACTATCTTTTCCAGTCTCTTCCAGGTATGTGGACGTATTTTCACCGCAATTCCTGAAGACATAAAATTTGAAATTCTTGCGGCCTTCCACAGTTTTCACTCAAAACTAAAATTTACTTTAGAAGAAGAAAACAACCAAACTTTGGCCTTTCTAGACACAAGAGTCATTAAATCCCCAAACAACGTCTTGAAAGTCGATTGGTATCATAAACCAACTTTTTCAGAGATTTCTCAATTATCACTCACAACACAACTCCCAACAAAAAATAAATATCATAAGAAAAACTAGAGCACTCAAAATCTCAAACCCAGAATATCACCAAAAAAATTTGAACAAATAAAAAAATTACCCAGCATCTTTGACTAATACAATTCTTCCAAGATAATAAACCATCTAAAAAACTAAAAATCAAATTATAAAATATAACAAAATCCATATGTAAAAAATCTGTCTGAAAGACTTGCAAATAATTTGAATTGGACAATCTCAATTGCATTAGTTAGTTGAACACACTAGAGAAAATGGCCATTCTTTTGATTATATAAATCCCACCATTCTTGATCAAAAATCCACTTTGTTTAATCAGCGAAATGATACAAATTCTTCATCAAGATAGTGTAAATACCAGAAGAGATATAGAGGGATTAAACACTGCATATTTCAACCTGATAAGTCAGCTACCGAAATGATTCGTTATCATATGGTTTTTTGACCACTCGTTTTGTGTTTTTTTTCTAACAACGTAAAAAGAATATCATAGATTCACGTCACTCTCGGGATTTTAACTCAGTTTAACTCGAGCTAAATGTGCAATCTGTTGTGCCGCAATTCGTTATTCACGTATTAAGAATGTCTGTTTTTATTTATTACTTTTACTGTATACAGTGCTTCTCAAAAGTCCCCCCCCTCTTATTTTTGGAACGATTATACATGAACAAGTGAAATTTGGAAACCGAATATTAAAGATTGTAAACTTCCCTACTAGTGATGATAGATGACGAAATCGTCAAGGATGACGTCACAAGGCCATTGTGACCAATAATTTTAAATGAAACCCTACGGCAAGCGACACCTCTTTTAAAAGGTATCAAAAAAACCTATTCAATGACACTAATTTTGTTTGTGTTTATGGCGTTTTAATGGCTCATTAGTAAACATTAAAATTTAAATTCCATTCAGTATGATATTAATTACAGATTTAAGAATCAGTATCTACTTAAAGAAATTGCTCGAAGTGACCTTCATTTACTTCCTGACAGTGAAATAGCCTATTTGTTTTAAAACGTCAATATTGTCAGGTTCAGTGACGTAAACCTTCGATTTGAGGGTACCCCCACAGAAAAAATTCAAAGGTGTGAGGTCCGGTGATCTAGCTGGCCATTCCGTTGAACCTCGTCGTCCAATCCATCTACCACGATACTCCTCATCCAAATACCGTCTTACTGCACCGTAATAGTGTGGAGGAGCACCATCCTGTTGGAATGTTATTTCCAAATTGCCGAATTCATCTGGATTATCTTCCAAAATTTCAAGAATTAACGGTTCTATTGCGTTTTGCAACAGCTCCAGATAAACCTCACCAGTTAAATTAGTATTTAAAAAAGAGGCCCAATGATGTGGTTTCCCAGGACACCTGCCCAAACATTCACCTTCTGGGGAAATTGGGTATGTGTTTCACGAAACAGGTGAGGATTTGCGTCACTCCAATACCTTATATTCTGTGTATTTACATTTCCATTTAGATAGAAAGTACTTTCGTCACGAAAACAAATTGTTTTGACATAGTCTGGCTGTTGGTTAATTTTAGTTTCCATATTTTCACAAAATTTTAGTAATCGGTCTGGGTCGACGTCGGAGAGTTGATGAACCATTTTCAATTTGTATGGATGAAATTTGTTTTTTTTTCAACACCCTGTGTACAGTACTTCGACTGACTTCACAGGTAGATGCAACGTGAGTTGTTGAAGACGTAGGATTAACTATTACTTCTGCCAGTATATCAATTTTTTTCCCATCAGAAATTTGTGGTCTACCAGATCGTTTCGCATCATTAAATACTACCCCTTGTTTCAAACTTACGAAAAAGCTCCTTCAAATAAGTCCTCGAAACGGTGTGATCGGGAAATCTCTCATTAAAAATGCGTTCTGCTGCATGAATATTTTGTCCAGTTTCACCAAGAATTAGGATCGCTGCTACTTTATCACCTAAAGCACGTACCATTTCGCTTCTTGAAGCACTTAAACGTTCGGCTCACAACAGTTTAACAAATTATTAAAATGTACAAAAATATTAAAAGTACAAAAAGCTGCTAAAACAGTTAAACGTTCGATCAACAATACACAAATTATTAAATGTACAAAAACTTGGACAATTACAAAAACGTCGAATTAGGGAGACTAACAAAAACGTCAGCTTATTTGACAACTATCCAGAGGCTGAGCTTGAATTTGGAAGTTTAGTATTAACTGATTTAATTCATCACAGCTTTGCGTTTTTTGAAAGCGAGTTGCCAAAACTGCCATAAACACAAACAAAATTAGTATCATTGAATAGGTGTTTTCGATACATTTTAAAAGAGGTATCGCTTGCCGTAGGGTTCCATTTAAAATTATTGGTCACAATGGTCTTGTGACGTGATCTTTGACGATTTCGTCATCTATCATCACTAGTAGGGAAGTTCACAACCTTTAATATTCAGTTTCCAAATTCCACTTGTTTATGTATAATCGTTCCAAAAATAAGAGGGGGGAGGGGACTTTTGAGAAGCACTGTATACTCGGAAAAACTAATTTTTGGCGAGTCTTCTTATATTTTATAATTGAAAACTTTTTTATATTTTAAGCCCTGGAAATGTTTCAATATTTTGTGGGCAGTTTTTCCTGATTATATTTTTTCTATTATTTAACCATATTAAAATTTTCTCAAAAAGCATTGTATAGAGGCCCTGATGATGAATTTATTTAAGTTCGAAACGTTGGCGAGAAAGCAATAGTTTTTCTTCAATAACATTGATCCTAATCCCAACCAAACCGTTTTGAAGAATATATTTCTTCTATCTAGCATATGAATATAGAACTACGAGTGATCACGCTTCTCCACATCCACAATCGATAGTTACGATAGAGACATCAAATTTGCCATAACAAATAACACACATCTATCTCCGTCGCCTAATCACCGCTTTGTGTGACCGATACCCACTAACAACTAACCTAATCCCCGATAATAAATCTAAATATTCCCATTAAATAATCCCCTTTTTAATTGAATGAACAGCATCACACAGAAAAGAGGAATTCCCATCCTGTGCGGCACGCTCTAACACATGTATTAATCTCATGTGGGGGAAGTAAATGACTCAATCAACGATATAATGAAGTGGTCAGGACGATTCGGCGGAGAGCCATTGAAAGTAACGGGCCGTCAAACAACTTCAATACTTCTTATCTTCGATAGATTTGCTGCAAGGACTTATAGTCTGGAGACGAGTGAACAGAGAAATGACTCGACGTACGTTTGTTTTTTTTCTTCGGGATTAGTTTTTTTTTCGTACGGATATCGGGTTGTTGAATGGAAACTCGAAGAGTAAACGTTTTGCATCTGGCCAAGGGCATCCTCAGTAATTTTCGTTTTATCTGGTGAGGTTTCCTTCAAAATATCTCACGTATTATTTGGACTTACACGAAAAGGGATATCCTGTAATGTTCAGAGAACATCGTGGGAACCAAGGGAAAGAAGGTAGGAGTTGGTGCTCTTCTTAAATTTCTGGAGGTTGTATGCCTCGGGGAACACCTCCCTAGGCAATGAGTTCCAAAGCCTCGCTGTTCGTTGGATGAACGAGTCTTTGGAAAGTGATGTTCTGCAGGTCTCCAAAGTGACCACAAAGGGTGATGACTGAACTTGACGGGTTAGTCTCGAAGAGACTGCCAAAGCAGGAACGATTGTTGATATTTCAGAAGAGCATCGCCCATGAAAATATCTATAAAATAGAGACAAATCGCCAACTTTTCTACGGTGTTCCAGACAAGTGAGCGAGTTTGTAAGCGAGGCATCACCGACGAGACGAATTGCCCTTTTTTGGACAGAATCCAATAGCCTCAGGATATGTTTAGGTGCCGCGCTCCAAATATGGGAACAGTATTCCAGGACAGGTCGGATCTGTGCCTTATAGACCATAAGCAGTTGAGTGGGGGTGAAATAGCTCTTGGCACGAAACAAAAAACCAAGTTTTTGGGATGCACTTTTGGCAATGGACCTCACGTGATTTTCCCAGAAAAGGTTATTGCTGATAGTAATACCAAGCATCGATATGGATGACTTCAGTGGTATGGTTACTCCTGACAAAGTTATGTTAGGCACAGTGAGATCGGCTTATTTAGAGAAAAGACATGCTTGTGTTTTGTTTGCATTGAATTCTACCAAGTTATTAGATCCCCACTCGAGAATTGCTGCTAAGTCCATATTTATATTATTAACATTTCTTCCTCGTTCATTTCTGGTTTCACGGGCTGATATAGGGGCCCTGGAAGAGAAAGCGGTATGGAGGGTACTATCATCGGCCAAGCTGTGTACTGGACATGAAGTTGCTTTCAACAGGTCGTTGATGTGAAGTAGAAATAGTGTTGGTGCGAGAATAGATCCTTGCGGAACACCAGCATTTATGAGTAGAGTGTCAGATGAAACTCCATCGACCACTACATGGAGAGACCTGTTTGAGAGAAAACTAGCAAGCAGAGAACACAGCTGAGGGGGCAAGCCATAAGACGGAAGCTTGGCGAGGAGTCCCTGGTGCCAAACTCGATCGAACGCCTTGGAGATATCTAATGCCACACCCTAAAGTTTCTCCATACTTTTCAATAGATAGCTGCCATATATGTGAGACGTAAGCGAGCAGGTCACCAGTTGAACTCTGATGGCGGAAGCCATATTGCCTATCGTTGACAATTCCTGAGTCTTCCAGATATTTCTGAGCTCGATGTTGATGGCTTTTTCCATGACCTTTGAAATAATAGATAGCAGTGCGATAGGTCTGTAGTTGCTAGGTAGGGCCTCTTTGCCTTTTAGGGACTGGCTGTACTTCTTGCAATTTTCAATTGGACGGAAATACCCAAATTGTAAGAGTGGTTGAACAATTTGCGTTAGTTCGGGGGCACATTTCTTGAGAACAATCGGCGGGATTCCGTCAGATCCACAGGCTTTGTTGGTGTTGAGACCCAGCAAAATCTTTCTGATAGTACGTTGGCGAAAGGTGATCTCGGGCATGTGACTGACAATAGGTGTAATGTTCGGGGGTTGTTTTCCCGATGAATCCAGAGTGGAATTTCCAGCAAATAGGTGCGCAAAGATATTGGCTTTTCCTGGGCAGTCGTTGCTAGTGTTCCATCTTCTTTGGTTAGGAGGAGGAAATGAGCTGGAAGTGAAGTTTCTTCCCACAGCTTTGGCGAAAGACCAAAATGAACGGATCCGTTAGGACATTCAGCAAATTTTGATCTTATTTTGGCATTGTGGGCATCTTTTGAGCATTCTATTGTCTCTTTGTATATGCCTCTAGCCTCGACATATGCTGCTCTGGTCTCAGGGCCCGGATTTTTTAGCCATCGATGGTATGCTGCCTGTTTGGAAGCCACAGCTCTAGAGCAGTTTCTGTTAAACCAGGTCTTATCGGATGATGTTCTTTATTCGGTATGTAGGTTTGCATCTCCAACATGATGATTTCAGAAATTGTCTCAGCACATCGTGTTGGATCTACTGAAGAGAAACAAACTCTCTTCCATGGAAACGCTGAGAAAAACATACGAAGACCTTCCCAGTCGGCCGAATTGTAATGCCACATGAGACGGGGTGGTATTGTGCAGCTCGATGGTAAATGGAAAGAGCATGTTGTGGAGATGAGGGTGTGATCAGAGTTTCCAAGTGGGGCACAAACTTCTATTCTATACGGGTCAGGATTGGTGGTGAGGAAAAGATCTAGTGTATTGGCAGACTGGTTGTTGACATCAGGGATGCAGGTTGGTAGCTCGACCAGTTGTTCTAGACCATGAGTGATGGCGAAGGCCTCGGCTTGACGACCCGCATCATCTGTTTTGTTAGAGAATTTGAGCCAGGCAGCGTTATGTACATTAAAGTCTCCCATGATTATGGTTTCAGCTGTTGGATGGTTCTCCTGAATGTAGTCCAGTTTGAGTGATAAAAACTCAAAGAGGTCGTTATATGAAGGTTCATTAGGTGATAGGTAAAGGCAGCAGAGGAACTTAGTCAGTTTGGTATCTGATAGCTTGAACCACATCACATCAAAGTCTTTCGGTTCCAAACTCTCTTCACGCTGGCATGAAAGGTTAGCCTTAGCGTAAAGGCAGACTCCACCTTTGAACCTGAATCGAGAATGGAGTTCGTAACCAGGACAAAGCATATGGACCTTGTTGGTGGACGAGTTTACTTGTGTTTCTGTTAGAGCCAGAATATCCGGTTTTTTCGTCTGTAGGTGATGGTGGACGTCATTGATGTTCTTGTTGAGTCCGCGGATGTTGCAAAAATTAATCTTTAATGTTGAGTCCCCTCGAGTACCTCTCGCCCGGAAATCCGAATGGAGAGGTATTTTGCTTCCGGAGTGTTTTACTCTAGGAGACTTCATCATTATTACTATTAGGATGCTCAAACGCACTATTTGTATTTTGTTTTCGAACTTCTAGGGTTGTACTGGATTATTAAGCAAGAGTGAGTATCTTTCCCAAGCAAAATCATTTTTGTGAAGGGATCAGAATTTATATTGTAACCGGGCATAACTGATTGATGCCTATTCGGATTGGCTGCCGCATGATTCCGACTGTTTAAGCTCAATTAGTCGGAAAAGTCTAGGGATGACTCCGTTGAAAAAATGTATATATTTGATTATTAAATGTTCAGTAGAAAGGGAGAAATTGGTGAAATACAGAAAAAGTGTGAAGGCAAAAAACTTGTACCATTCATAACTCATTAGAAAATGCTTAAAATTATAAAATCAACACTCAATACTGAATATTGATTAATCACAGCTCTACACATATTGTTCATAGACAAAATGAGATTGTCTATGTCGTCTTGGAGTAAATTGGTCCATTCGGCTGTCAAAAACTCCCTCAATGCAAAAGCATTATGAATATTGCCCACATGTGGGTTGATTCTTCTTTGAAGCATGTCTGGCGCTGGCCATTGCAATAATTCAATTCCTTCGTTGTTCAATCTGTAACCATATGAGCGACATGTGGACGAGCATGTCATGCATCAAATGAAAGTTTTTACCAACAGCTCCATTATTGAAATCGAAGAATTCAACGCAGATTGCAATTTCCATTTTTTGCAGCACTATCATGAATAATGAAAAGAGAGTTGGCGGCGTGCGAAGAAGAATTTTTTAATTCTTGAAAAAGATGTCCTCGGGCGGGGATCGAACCCACGACCTCATGAATACCAGTCAAGTGCTCTTCCAACTGAGCTACCGAGGACGTAGGCACATATCGCTTTCTAGAATTTAATGTTAGTGTTTTAATATATATCACAGACACAAATGTCCCTTCTCGATTTTAAAATTCGGCTTAATGGTTCAATGGTCGGAGGTCCACACCAGGCCCTTGTTGAAAATCGCATATTGTCGATGACGCTAGGTGAAAGGTAAATTGGATCTTGATGATCATTTGAGAGCGAATGAGTTCCCTCCCACCCCATAACTTTCCTGACAACACACTAACATTATAATCAGCACTTGACTGGTATTCATGAGGTCGTGGGTTCGATACCCGCCCAAGGATATCTTTTTCTAGAATTTAAAAATTCTTGTCTGTACGCCAACTCTATTTACATTATATATATATATATATATATATATATATATATATATATATATATATATAGTGGTGCTCCAGAGAGTGTGGACGTGTTCGCAAGTATGAAACTCTCAATTATTATAATTATTATAATTATTATAAACTACAACAATTGCACAAAATAATGCATAAAAGAAAGCATAGTTCCAAGTTGAGCAAAAAAAACTAGAGTATGTAAATAAACAATAACTAAATAGTGTTACTGTCCCTGGCCATCAACGGCCCATGGTCTGAAATATACTGTGCCGTAGTCACTTCACCGATAATACACGAAATGGATGAACACAGCCTCAACAAACTGGCACCAGAACACCAACAGCTTTTTATGTTACTTATAGAAGCAAACAAAAAACAAACGGAAGAAATTAAGAATGAATTTCAACAAGTAATAAGGGAAACAAAAACCCTCACCAAGGAAGTTGAAACATTGAAGAAAAGGTGTATATATCTAGAACGTAATAACATTGTCATTTTTGGAATAAGAAGCAACTCTTTAGGAAGTATACTCAACCAACTGAATGCCCTTCTGGAAATAAATCTACAGGAAAGTGATGTAAACAAGTTTTACACCATGGGAAAAACGGAAAAATCGCCCATCGTTATAGAATTCATCTCATATCTAAAAACTGGCGCTTTTCCATAACAGAGAATTTGAGAGGACTCAAAGACAAAGGGATTTCTATAGCAAACGATCTATGTCAAGAAGATAAAGAAGACCAGCTTACACTGAGAACACACCTAAAGATTGCCAGATCACAAAATGAGTAAGCCAAAATATACCGATATAAACTAATAGTCAATGAAACTGAATTCACACCACAAGATCTCAGAAATATCGAAAAACGAAACGAGGAAACCGAAGATAACGGAGACACATCAGAAGAAGGAAGGATTTACGACAAAAACTCAATGAAGGGTACAACCAGTATCAACTCGAAGAAACCAAATCAAATAGAAACGAAAGTACGGGTGGTGGAAAAGAAACTGAACAACAAATCAAGAGACCAGAAAACATATCAGTATTCTCCAAAAAACACAAGGAGCGGTAAAAAGTGTGCCTTCGCTATCCAACATACGAACAATAGAACCGGAAAAAGGTATATAGAAACTTAAAATAAAATAAATACAATCCCATTCTCATTCTACATCGATATTTTTATTTTATAATTTTTTTTCTTTACAAACATATTAACATTTGATATGAATGCATACATAAGAGATTTTGAGCTATTTGAAATAACCACATTAGAGTCTGAGGCATTGAATGGCAAACTCCAATTGAATAAGGGAGACAAACTTTTCAATTTTCCAACAAACATAATCAAGCGTCCAAAAAAATTTTTAGAACTTGAAATAGTGCTAGAACAATTTGAAGACTTATTTGATGTCATAGTTTTAAGCGAAACATGGAGAGTACAAAACTCTCACATGTTCAATCTGAAGAATTACTTCAAAATTTATAATGAAGGCAATATCAACCAAAACGATGGTGTTCTACTTCATGTCAAACAAGAATATAACTACACGACTAAATTGGTAGATATTGCCGGAATCACGGTGTATACGAATAGAAATAACAACAAAATAATAATAGAACAACTTCTATCACATCCAGCAACAAGATTTGCAGACAAGCTTAATGCTTTGCGGATCTGATGTTTGATTGTTTCTATTATTATTGATATAATTCGTATATATATATATATATATATATTGTTATAACTAAGTTTTTCACACTTCACAATTCCATAATATGTCATTTATTTTTTTGAAATCGATGTTATATTTTATAACTTGATAATTATGTATTGATACTATATATATCACGGAGTATATCACGTGACAACAACTTCACCAAACTTCCAGTTTATAAATTTTCTTCGTTCTTTGTTTTATATATATTATATTAGATAGGCTGAATTGAATTGAATTGAATAAAATGATATTATTATTATTATTATATATATATATATATATATATATATATATATCACAGACACAAATTTCCCTTCTTAATATCATGAATACCCAGTTTTTGTAAACTTTTTCACGTGTGTCTGGCAGAAAAACTTGTTTATATAAGTGTTTGAACTGATAGGATACATCTGAAATCTAAGCATTACCAATTAAATTTCTCAAGTTTTTTCAAATATCCATAGACATTT
The DNA here is from genome assembly GCA_018342105.1 of Gonioctena quinquepunctata. Lineage (NCBI taxonomy): Eukaryota > Metazoa > Arthropoda > Insecta > Coleoptera > Chrysomelidae > Gonioctena > Gonioctena quinquepunctata. The sequence goes on along the minus strand of JAFIRS010000053.1, from coordinate 1,216,235 downwards.
CTGATGTGTGTGGTTCCTATATTTCTGTCTTCTACTATACTGGGTGTCAACGAATCTATTAGACAAGTCATAACTTCTAGAATATTAGGTGTATCAAAATGAGATTTGGTATAGGTAAATGGTATGCGAAAAGGGGAGTTTTCGCAAATTTTTCACTTTCCGGTCTCTTCCGATTTCACCGGAAATGTCTCCCGTTTTGAATTCTCAAATGGAACATCCTGTATATTGTAACATTTTTTATTTCTGAGACAATTCTGGATCTGGATCATGTGACATTTTAAAAAGTTTTTACGCTTACTTCATGTTTTTAGAGTCGCTTTTAATATTGCATCTAGGTGGCCATGATCGGACGTTTAACTAATCTGAGGACCTCAGGAGATATCAGTAAATTAAAATCGCAAAGTTTTTGTGTCTAAATATTATTTTTCAAATGGCGACCATATTTTGACAAGCACTCTCCGAAAAAAGAATTTTTTGACGAATCTAACGATACTAATTTATTTGCGATTGAATTACAAATAAGAACATAAATTAAATATTACTAAGGAAAAAAGTGTATTTACTTTTGTCAAGTGTGCCATGGATAATAGTTTATTTACTTTCACTGCATTAAATTTTCAAAGTGAATTCCGCCTTGTCCAAGAGACATTTCAGCTCGTTCAATTGTTTCTCTCAACACGTTTCGTAACATTAGAGGCGTTATACTTCTAAATGCCCGTAGAATTCTTTCTTCTGAGATTTCAAGAGAGGCTGGGGCTGTTGTATAGTAAACCTTTTCTTTAACATATCCCCAAATGAAGAAATCAAGCAGGTCACCGTACTGGACCATAGGCTGCAATAACTTGATTATTAAAATGCTCTATTAAATAATTAAAAACTTATCTGGTATTATGAGGGGGTGCTCCATCTTGTTGGAAGTAAATTCGCAGTAAAACTGCAAAAGGTGGATTATTAAGATGACCCTCGATTTCATTTTGAAGACAATCTAAGTACCTAACCCCTGTTAACTGACCTTGAAACAATATTGGCCCAATTATTATGTTTCCAGGGATACCAGCCCAGACATTGACGCCAAACCTTTCTTGAAAATTGCCCTCTCTCATTGCATGTTGATTTTGTGGGCCCAGTACCGAGTACCATTATTTGTGAATCGTGATTCGTCGGAAAATAGAATAAAGTTTTTAATATGTATGTTAACTCTATGATTTTGAAGCAACCAATCACAAAACACTACCCGTCTATCGCCATCGTCATACAAATGTTGATGTAACTGATATCTAAGTGCTCGATATCCGTGCTTTTCAGTATTTTTTTTTGCTATTCGTGACTATCTGCATTTTTAATTTTTAAACCTTTTCAACACCAATATCCATGTCGTTACCTCTCTTTTATGATAAACCTCTGTTCCGCCTCTCGATTCTCTTCTTGCCTAAAACGATCCTCCACATACGGAAAATACTGATGGGCTGGATGTTGCCGATTGGGGTATCTCTGAGCATACAATTCAGCTGCATTCCTTGATTTTCTATGACATTCTCCAAATAATAATAACATATCCACATTACTTTAAAGAAAAATTAAACTGAAATTTAACGAAAATTAAGAAAGTAGAGATTGTAAAATCTTAGGTTTGCAGAATGACACTTATGAATAAAAGAACCGATAGCGCGTTCTTTCTGTAAGGTAGATTTTACAATTTACTTATTAATTATCATGTTAACATGTCTAAAGACATATTTTTGATTGGAAAACACAATAGCATTTATATTTTCGTGTAAACCTAAATCCCTATAATAAAGTTGTAGGTTTTGATGAATCTCCCTAAACATACTTAATATTTCTATGTAATCTAACTCAACTACACTTAAATAAGATTGGACTTTATCGCAGAGACCTTAGCTACAGATAATGTAACAAAGGACTCCATGTACTTGTGAAAATGGGCTCACAGAGCAACCAAAACTTAAGCCAGGGACTTGGGATGGGTACAGATCAGAGGCTCTCAAAAGCAAAAAACCGTTAGTTCAAAATATCATTGATTTGTTTCATCAACCTCAAATGTCTGTGAATAAACATCGTATTAATGATAGCCGAGAAAAAAACCAATTGTCCCTCGACTATAACGCGACCGTGCATCGTTTGTCTACAAATGGATTTGTCGGAATAGACGTCCGTTTATTTGCGAGAGAAGTTTTCATCATCCTTCGGGATTTTACAATCTGAAAAGATGTTCGTTCACACGGCAATAAACTCCCGAGAAATCTAACTGAAAATGGCTCCGGAAGAGTGGAGAAAGCGCTGCCCAAAATGTTGATTTATTGCAAATTGTAATGGCAATGCCCGAAACTTCGTTTGCGTCTAACGTTTTTCCCGTTTAATGATAACGTTTTCGTTGTTCTACGAAGGAATTGTTTCGAACTTTTTGTTTCCTGTAAATAAAGCGAATACCTTAAATATTTCGGTTTCTTCTCTTGATGATTTTTGCTTCATCATTCCATGTGTGTAAGTTTTTGAAAATGCTTCTGTGATAACCTAACTGAGCACTTCGACACCTATTAAATAGAAATTTTTCACGTGGGTATGATTTGTGTTATATATGGTGATCCCTGGATCTACTCATTGAAAGTAGTTCTGATAAAAAGGGCCCATCTAAAATATATAATAAAATAAATCACTCAGCAGACTAGATACAGTTCATATCAGAATGTTAGGGCTTATATTTAGGGCTTATATTTAGAAACTTACATATAGTTTATATTTAGAAACTGTAAAGACTTCAAAAACATGGAAAGTTTCATCACTCTCTCCAATTCATTTGTCAGATCCCGCCTAGAGTATGGCTGTCTTGTCTGGTCACCTATATACGCTACATACAATCAATCTCTCGAATCCGTCCAACGACAGTTTATGAAATACGTCACTTACAAACTTGATGATGTCTACCCCAGTCAGGGAATAGATAATAATATATTATTAAAGCGTTTAAATTTTCTTTCTCTCGAGGACCGAAGAACATATTATGCTTGCATATTTATTTACAAACTGGTAAACAGTCTTGTCAACTCACCCAAACTACTATCTCAACTAGACTTTCATGTACCAAGAATCAACGGTAGAAATGAACAATGTTTTTATTTACCAACACCAAGAACAAATATATTATTAAAATCTCCTTTATTTGCAATGTGTAATAAATTCAATCAAGTCTGCCACAAAGTTGACATTTATACGCAATTGATCCATGCAACATATCAAGCCATAATATCCCAATATCCCTCACATATACAAATCTTCACCGACGCATCCAAGACAAACAGTGGTGTGGCATGCGCATTCGTAACAGATGAAGTCACTAAAGAATGCAGACTACCCGAAACCGCTACCATCCTCACTGGAGAACTTCATGCAATCTACAAAGCTCTCCGTTTCATAAAAACAGCATCTGGAAGTAACTTTCTGACATAACTGACTCTCTGAACTTACATCATCCCCTAGGGAAACTGATCAAAGAAGAATTGAAACTACTTAGCTCCAATCAATCAGTAACTTTTCTATGGGTTCCCTCTCATACTGGCATAAGAGGAAATGACCTAGCTGACAAACACGCGAAGGATGCCTTAGAGAATCCAGCACTCATTCCCCACACGAGAACACTAGCAGCAGACTTGAAACCCTATTTTCATTCTAGAATAGCTGACACATGGAACCACTATTGGCAAACAAAAGTCTCAAAACTAAAGGAGATCAAACCAGCTTTTCAAGCATGGTCCGACACGTCATCCAACCGCTTCCATGAAGTAGTCATCACTCGACTTCGCCTAGGTCACACACGCCTTACACATGAACACCTACTTACAAATGAACCTCAACCCGAATGTTTTTTATGTGAAGTGCCACTAACAATAAAGCACATCTTAGTGGAGTGTCCTTGTTTCGCAGTTCAAAGACTGAATAACGGATTTCCCAGTGATTTAAGCAAAATCTTCAACGAATGCACAACAGACAATATTATTACATTCCTCCGAGAATCGAACATCCTGTACAAAATATAACAAATTGTAATGACTGTAAATATTTTGCCGCTAATAGCCTATTGGCTGATGCGTATATGCTCAAAAAAAAAAAAAAAAAAAAAAAAGTTGACATTTATTCAACACCATTACACGTTTTCAAAAAAGAGATCAGAAACATTATGTTTGCAAAGCAACAATAACTATATATCATACTAAAAATCAAATAATTATTCAAATCTCGATCGCTTTGTTGTTTTTGTTTTTTGTTTTTTCTGTTTTCCTCTCTCATTTCTTGTCTTTTCTCGGGGAATGTTCCATGAATGTATTACTATGTATTACTACTATTATTATTGTAACATCTAACATACTTCACACTTTCATACTAAAATTGTATACTGTGTCCTGTAATTGGGCCTAGCGCATGTTTGGACAACAAATGGTTTTTTTTTTTTTTTTATATCAGAATCTAACAGTTAATGTCCAGCGTGGCTTGAGCCGGGGAAGTAGTTGTTTTCTGTTGTTAGGTATTACAAAAAATTACTTCATGTTTATCGTAGATTTTTCAATTTCTCAGAAACATATTTATTTTGAATAAAAAACTTATAATCATATCTGATAAATAATACGAATAATCAATTTATTTTCAACAGATATACACCCAATAACAGAAAAAATCAATATAGAAAAGAACTCTGGAATTGGTTTAAAAAAGATTGGTTTTCTATATGGTGATATCTTTTTTATTTGCATTTGAATGTTTTTGATAAATTCAATTTCTGAAAATAATTGAGTCAACCAATCAGGACTGGAGACAAAGTCAATAATATTATTTCAAAAGCGTTTGGGGCCAAAATAATATAAAACTCATCACAAAAACAACAATCAGTTAAGAGCCAAGTACTTAGAAGAAAGAAATGTCCTCTGTTAGAAGAGAAAAAATCCAGAAGCATTATTCTTTTGCCTCCGGTCGGGTATTTTTAACAGTGTAGCAAAATTTCTTTCTGCAGTAAGTAAATACAGCATTATAAAAATGTTAAAAATCAAATTGAATTTTCGTTTTTTTTTAAATGTTCGAACTAGTATGACATAAAAGTTTATATGCACCGGGTATTAATAGATACATAAATAACTATTAATATACATTAAGAATACATTAAACTTACAGCTAAGTATATATAGGTACATATAATTTGATCAGTGCACCCATTAAGACCGTCAAGGTTGAGCATGGGGTACACTGACCAGTATTGAGATTTTATATATATATATATATATATATATATATATATATATATATATATATGTTGTACATCTTTTATTCATCGTGTATATATATATATATATATATATATATATATATAATTGTTTTTTTTTCTAAATTTTAAAATTTTTGTTTGTTTTTTTTTTTTATTTTTAGAATTCGATTTTTTTTAATGTCTTCGGCATCAAGAGTTTTTATATATCCTTTAAAGACGGTTTTTAAGAATGATGGTGAGTTTAATTTTCTTATATAGGTTTTATACATTTCTGGAAGAAAATTAAATAAATGAGGTGCTATAAATTGAAAATGTCTAGTTCCTATAGACTTTTTGGAATGTGATCAAGTGTTTGCAAGTTAGAACGATTTTTAAATAGGTAAAGTACCAAACTAAAGATATACAGTTGCCTCAAATTCATAACATTTGCTTCTTTAAACAGTAGCTCTGTGCTGTATTTCATATCTTTAAAATGAATAGCTTTTAAGATTTTTTTTTGGAGTATTTCAACCTGTTTCAAATGACTAGGCATGGTTGCTCCCCAGCTGACAATACCGTATCTTAGACGAGATTCAACAAGTGCGTAGTATACTGTTTTAAGATTTGGTAAATAGAGTATTTTTCTCAGTTGTTTAAATTTATATATTAAAAACCTTAAGGTCTTAGCAATGTCTGACAAGTGAGCAGTCTATCTCATGTGAGAATCTAGTTTTATCCCCAGATATTTTATTTCGTTTTTCAGAGAGATATTTTACTAAATGTATGATTTTAATTTGTAATATATAATTTTTAAAATCCAATTGTTACAGAGCCCTAATGTGAAATTTAATAAAATTCGAAACTTTAACAAACATTGTTTTTTAACATTGAGAGAATCGTTATCGGCTCATCAAACTCTACAGATTGTTATATTAGTAAAATATTTATGGAAGTTGACCCCATCTAAAAAGACAATCCTATTACCGCATCCAATAAAAAAATCATCATAACGTAATAACCCAAACAAAAACATCGACAATGTTTACAAGGAAAATAAACAAATGGAAATAGGAGTGCGCAGCACGGGCAATCCTAGCGATTTGAGGTATAGGTCTAATTTTAACCTCTCACCCCTGTCAATGAATGCATACGGGAATTATGAGATCTAGACAGCTGTGCTACACATTTGCCGACCCGTCATGATTGAGAGCCGCAGAGGAGCGGTCTGAATTAGTTAGGGCCTTGATTATTTTGTTAATTCATTAATTTACTCCGCAACGATTTGGCAATTTCCGTCGGGGGTCACGTGCACAACACGAATTCGATGCTGTTTCTTTGAGTAAACATTGTTATTTTAGAGCGATTTAATTATCGTTCGATAAAAGATATGGCGTTACATTCACGTGTTTTCAGGATTTGGTGCAGCTGATTTCATGAATATGAAAATTATTTCCCATTATTTCTGAAGCGACCCATTCCAAGTTTGGACTTGAAAGAAATAGTGAATAATGAAAATCAGTGTACCTTTTTGTCAAAACGGACTGAGAGAAAAAGACATTAATCATCATGTGAGGAAAAATTTGGCATTTTCAATGCTGAAGGCAGAACTTTTTTAAACTCTTTAAATTATTTTTTTAATCTATAATGGCATAAAACTCGAGAACGAGGAAATAACCGACCGTGAAATTTTAGGAAAATGTAGAAAAGTATTCTTTTCAATTGAATATGAAGCAATTTTTCAAATCCGGACAGGAAGCCAGAAAATATTAACACATAAACACGGAAAATTTAAAAATGGGAAAAAATCAAGAAAATTCATTCATATTCCATCTAATAATGACATAGAACTAGAAAATGGATAAAAAATCCACCGTGAAATATTCTTCCCAAAGAAAAATAAACATATCTTCCAAAGGCGGACAAAAAATTGAAAGATGAAAAAACAATCCGAATTTGTAGAATATGTCTTTTCAATGAATAATTAAAATATTTTACGTATTTGACCGAAAATCCGGAAAACTGGAAAATCCTAATATTTTTTATCGAAATAATAACATAATTCGAATTCGACACAGTGAATCACACCAAAATATGGAGAAAATGTTGAATGCCAAAGAAACTTTTTTAATCCGCACGGAAAGTTTGAAAATGAGGAAAATCGAGATACTTGATTTATTATACACGCTTTATTAGCTTCACCTGTGTGTATGTAACGGAATCTTTGAAATTATTTTTTACCTATTTCCAGACATCCGAATCATTTGAAATTTTGCACACCATGTTTTCTACATTATTTTCTCACTTGAAAATGTTTGAATTTTTCTTCACTTTCGTCAAAGGTGTTCGGAAAGTGTGGTGAACAAAATGTTTCTTCTGGACAAAGGTTTTTTAGCGTCTTTTATTTCTGACCGGAATATTATAAGCTTACTACGCTATCAATAAAGAGGGTTACAACTCCCTTGGGATATTAAATATTATTCAATTCCCTCTACCTTTTACAGGTAAAAATGAAACAAGAAATGCTCAAAATATATATATTTATGAAATGAAAACCAAAACATATTTTATTTATTCACGTCATTACAAATAATAAATGTACAATTTTGAAATGTTCCCTGAAAATTACTTTCGCCACTGGAAACAGTTCCTTCTTTTGTATGGGTGGTGCTTCTGTTCACTACAGTCGAGGTACCTGCTTCTTCTAATAGCAAAGTAGACATCATAGTCTAAGAGCCGGTGGGAGATCGACCTTCACCGATCTGATAACTCGATGAGACATATTTTTTATCAAATATAATTTATAAACAAATATGCCTATGATAACTTGCCTATCGAAAAGTGTTCATAGCTATTTTTAATTGAATTAATTTTAATCAATTTTCTTTCATCACCTTCACTCTTTTGATAACCGAATGAGTTTCACCTCAACTGATAGTTTTCAACACTCAGAATATGCCTAGGTAGGCTTGCCTACTTATTTCTGTGCATGGCTACCTGGCAAGCAGATGTGAACAGGTAAGTCAATATAGGTAACTACACCGATCTGTTAACCAATCGAAATTGATATCATAGGTAAGATAATTTAATTAAAAAACCAATCGTATAGGCTTGCCTGCAAAAAATCGTACATAAGATATTATTGCCAAGCTATAAAGTCTTAGAATTTTAGCTATTTGATAGGTGCGAGAGAGAAAGTAGAGCGTCCGAGGTCCGTGTGATAGTACAGGACACAACATAGCAGCTGCACGCTACCTGACCATTTAATGTATCCGAGTGCGCATGCTCGTGTACATGTGAGTGAATGACAGCATTTATTTACACTCGACAGTAATTTTGAACTCTAATTTATTATAACTCTAATTTCGATCACAATTTTTGTATTATTTCACACTATATATACTTACAGCTATGAAATAATCAAAAATAAATAATTTAATATATTAATAAAAAAAAAAAAATTCAACATTTTTTTTTCATTTTAAACTAAATTATAAAATTAAAAATGATAAAAAAATCTATATTTTGTATTTAAAATTAAATAAAGAATAATTTATTTATTATTTAAAACCAAATAAATGCCGTAAAGCGGGAAAGAATAAGTGTTACTTTTAAAATTTTAGTATAATAAATTTAAAAAATCATCAATATAGAAAAATAAAACTTAATACATTTATGTTGTTGAAAGCGTTCATTACAAAGCATATAAAAGAGTTCAAAATTACTGTCGAGTGTAAATAAATGCTGTCACTGTCACTCACATGTACACGAGCATGCGCACTCGGATACATTCAACGGTCAGGTAGCGTGCAGCTGCTATGTTGTGTCCTGTTCTATCACACGGACCTCGGACGCTCTACTTTCTCTCTCGCACCTATCAAATAGCTAACATTCTAAAACTGTATAGCTTGGCAATAATATTTTATGTACGATTTTTTGCAGGCAAGCCTATACGATTGGTTTTGTAATTAAATTATCTTACCTATGATATCAATTTCGATTGGTTAACAGATCGGTGTAGTTACCTATATTGACTTACCTGTTCACATCTACTTGCCAGGTAGCCATGCACAGAAAAAGCCTACTTAGGCATATTCTGTGTGTTAAAAACTATCAGTTGAGGTGAAACTCATTCGGTTATCAAAAGAGTGAAGGTGATGAAAGAAAATTGATTAAAATTAATTCAATTAAAAATAGCTATGAACACTTTTCGATAGGCAAGTTATCATGGGCATATTTGTTTATAAATTATATTTGATAGAAAAAATGTCTCATCGAGTTATCAGATCGGTGAAGGTCGACCTCCCACGGTCTCCTCTACTATCATTTCTCCGTTTCAGCCACATCAGATATATCTTGTATTCTTTTTGGTATAGGGCTTCACTTTTCGATGGAAGTAATGATTGTCTTGCTTTTTCTACTTGTTTCATTATATCGGAAAAAATCGTCGATTTGAGGTGAAAAACACGTTGTTAATGCAAAAACAGCGATTGATAACAAAGGTCTGTTTATAAACAAGTAACATAGCAACAATCTGGCAACAACCAAAACTCCTATAATCGACGGTACCTGATTCAAATATCCCGGAAGGGACTATCTGAGACCACCTTCCAAAATAATTTTCATTCATACAGGGTGCATCATTGATGCGTGGCTAACCAAAGTTGTTCTTTTTCAAATGAAACACCGGTTTCCTCAAATCTTGTTTTGAGGTCTCGAAATGCTCGCTGGTCTGGATGTCTTCTCTCAGAAAACTTTTGTTCGTATAATCTAGATGCCAGTAAACAATTGCCATCACTTTCCCCCAAAGCATACACCATTTTAACCATGTCCTCTAAACGATAATTCATAATGCCACAATAATTTTTAACACAACTGGATTGTAGTTTGACAGTTACCTCTATTTACAAATTCCGATAGTCATTTTTTCAGTGGTAGTCATGGATAACTAAACTAGAAAAAATAGTTACATTTGAAAATTTCTTTTGCTATGCTAGTTATTCATGAGTTGCCAAAATGCTTTTGAAGATGGAAAAAAATAATTGAACATCATTCAGTATCAGTTTTTCTAAAAAAAAAAAAAAATTTTGGTGGGGATGAAAAGTGTGGAAACATTAAAACGGAGTTGATTTAAATGAAAATATACAGGGTGTTCCATTTGAAAAAAATCAAAATACCGATGTTTGAAAATGGCTAAGTTTGTGTTCTTGTATCGAACATCCTGTACAATTCATTCCAAATTCTTGGTATTCTCAATGAACATCATCATATCGACCAACGATTCCCTAATTATCTTTACTAAATATTTCGAAATGTAAAATAGGTAATTTTTCGAAAAGAAGTTTACAAAATAGATTTCTTTTGAATAACTCGGCAACGCCGCAACGGAATTCAAAATTGAAAAAATCGTTGAGCAGCCAATGGAACAACCGATCGGAATATATGAAAATATACCGGGTGTTTTATTTGAAAAAGAACAACTTTGGTTAGCCACGCATCAATGATGCACCCCGTATGAATGAAAATAATTTTAGGAGGTGGTCTTAGATGGTCCCTTTGACAAAAAAAATATAAGAAATCGAAATAGTGATACATTAAGGAGCAATGAACCACGGGAATTCTGTTGACTCACCCTGTATATATAGCCAATAATTTAGACCGCAGAATCTGCTTTCAACAGGATGGCGCACCGCCACAACTGTGCGCGAGTTTTTAAACAGAACCTTTAAAGATTTGTGGATAGGGAGAAGGGAAACAGTAGAATGACAGGCTAGATCACCAGATCTTAACCCATTAGACTTTTTTATGTGGTTATTCAAAATATAAAGTATATACTAACAGACCTGGCAATATCCGTGCCCTAAAAGACCGAATCAGGCAAGAAATGCAGACCCTCGTGCAGACCATAACACCCGCTGTGCTACAAAACGAAGTTAATGCCCGAGTGGGTCATTGTCAAGCGGTCAATGGAGAACAATTTGAACATTTACTGTGAATTTTGTTTTATTTTTCAGGGTATCCAGTAGCTGCATAACTACGTGATTTATTGATTTGTTGAAAATATAAACAGGATGTTCATAAAATCAGATGTGGAATCATCTACGACTGAAAGATAAACCTCAGTCACTATCTTCCATCGTCAAGATAACCTCTTGTGGGGTATTCATGTTGAAAGGGGAAACATTCTCAATTGAATATTGATAGAAAGATATTTTTTGTGAATTGAAAAATCCACCATTAAAATGAAGTTATTTTTTGTGAATGTCTAACAGAAAACAACTACTTCCCCGGCTAAAGCCACGCTGGACATTGAACTACATCTGATAGATATTCTGAAAAGGCCCTAACTCAAAGAAAAAATCTGAAATTTGAAAATTTGCATTTTCATTCAGATAGTTATTTGATTTTTATTCCAGGCTTAATTAAGAACTCATAAAGATGAATGAGGCAAAGAAGAATGTTTTCCAAAGAAGTACTCACCAGAAATCATTCGTAACATTGACGGAGAGACATCGCATTCACTAGGTCTTCAATACATTTTTGTCGACGAAAATCTATTTCACGCTTCCACGATCATCAGGAAGACCGGAAGAAATGGGAAACACATTTTCAAGAAGCAATCTCACTTTGAAGACCTAGTGAATTCGATGTCTCTCCTGCGTCAATGTTACGAATGATTTCTGGTGAGTACTCTCTTTTGGAAAACATTCTTCTTTGCCTCATTCATCTTTATGAGTTCTTAATTAAGACTGGAATAAAATCAAATAACTATCTGAATAAAAATGCAAATTTTCAATTCAGATTTTCTTTGAGTTAGGCCTTTCAGAATATCTATCAGATGTAGTTCAATGTCCAGCGTGGCTTTAGCCGGGGAAGTAGTTGTTTTCTGTTAGACATTCACAAAAAATAACTTCATTTTAATCATGGATTTTTCAATTCACAAAAAAATATTTCTATCAATATTCAATTGAGAATGTTTCCCTTTTCTACGTGATTTAATTTGATAATTTTTATTACGCGTATTCTTCATTTATTATTTCGTGAAAATACAGTAACGTTTCTAATACATTTTTTAGAACACCTTGTGCATCGTTGCCCAACCTGTACCAATTTGACGCAACTTGTGATACATTTTGGGATCAGCTCAGCAAGGTAACTCGGGAAATTTAAAAAGAAATGGGCTGTTCCATTTAAAAAAACCGGTGATGACGTCATTACTCGAAGGTAGGTCCCTGTATATTAAATTATAATTAAAAAAAACAGTCATTTAAAATAAAAAATCGACTTGTTTCGGGAATTTTCAAGAATATTGTTTATATAGCTAAAAATGAATTTATGAGTTACTTTATGGACGCAATGTATTTAATTTTGGATTTATTTATTTTCATTGAACGTGAATCGATTCTGTATGAAATCTAAGACACCATAAACTCGACAACGTTCCATTATGGAAAGATGTTTTGAGAATATAGTAATCTAAACTCGCTCTGAACGTATGAATTACAATCTGTTTCAGTAGTTGTAAATCATCGATTTAATTTTGATTCTGTGTCACGTTTCATAACTTTATTTATTTACATGGGATCATTTCGAGAAAACGTCGCCCGCAGCACAGCATCCATCATTCTCAATTAATTACTTACTATGTAGCGTTCGTCAACATGTTGCTGGTTTGGGATGGCAAAAAAAAAATCCGGATACGACTTTAATGAATCCACGAATGAAACGCAATCTGGTATTTTACAACGAATGTCAGCGGTATTTATGTTCGAGTTATTGCTATACAATGTTGGATTTTATTTCGAGATTGTTATACAGGGTGCTCCTCCAAAAACTCTATGGATTTGCAGGGTCAGAAAAAACAAAATGGCGGCACCAAGATGGTGGAGGAGATTTGTAATTATGGTCTGATTTTATTCAAAATTGGTATGTGAGGGTTTTCGGGGTCGGAGATTATGAATTTTTTGTAAAAATTCTTAAATTCAAGATGGCGGCTCCAAGATGGAGGACGAGTATTGGGATTATGGTCCAATTCGATTCAAAATTGGTATGCGGGGGTTTTCGGGGTCGGAGATGAATTTTTTGTCAAAATTTGTAAATTCAGGATGGCGGCCCCAAGATGGAGGATGAGTTTTCTGTTTATGGTCAAAATCGGTATATGGGGTTTCTCAGGTTCGGAGATTATGAATTTTTTGTCAAAATCTATTAATGGAAGATGGCGACTTCAGGATGACGGACGAGTTTTGTGATTATGGTCAGATTCTATTCAAAATTGGTGTGTGGGAGTTTTTGTGGTCGGAGATCATTACCAACTAATAACTGCCCAATCAAATCAATTGGTACCTACTTTTATGAACACTTCCGATAGACTCTTTTTTTTTCTGCATTTGTTGGACTAATACCTAATTATGATATCTTGAATACTATTTGTCGATTGTTATTTCATCACTATAAATTAACCCTTTGCAGCTTAAACTTGCATTTTTTCTACCTAAAATTTATTTGAAATGTTTCTACATCAACTTAGGGTTACCCTTATTTCCATCAATTTGTTATTCAAATAAATTTTTTTTTTCGTTTATTGTTTTGACGGCTTTATTCTTAGCTTGCTTATAGAGAATCCAATCTACTTCCTCATTAGTTAATACACATTTTCTATAGGTCATTTCATGGATGAGCTTTTCTTCAGTAGACAAACTATAAACAAAACACAACATTTTATTTTCAATATGAGTTTCTCAGTCTAAAAATTGTTCGTCTAGTGAAATACTTCATTTTTTATATTTGAATGAAAGTGCACCAGAGAAGTAACTGACCAATTCAATATTAAAACTTTTTGCGTATCAATCTTAATCAACCTCATGTTTTGGTCAGACATTTTTTCTGTAACCTATCATACTGTAAAAATACTGATTAATTCAGATAAAAAATGTATAGACAAGTACCCATTCAAAGCATAAAAACTGAAAAAAATTATCATCCAAACGTGGTAATTATAATACCCTCTCATATTATGACAATTAATGAATATTGAATTTGCTTCATAATGAAGTACCGAAGTTATTTACCAAAACCAACATCTGCAATCTAACATCAATATAATGAGATGAATGTGGCATTTAAGCTTTTCGTATTGATTGACCAGATTTGATGTTGGAAGTGCCTATTGGCCCGTACCGCTGTGCTTCGGAAGGAATGGGAAGCCTTTGGAGAAAAAAGTTGGTTTATTTTTAGCTTTTATATTACATTACATTGATAAAATTATTTGTAATTTTTCCTTTTTTTATCTCTCTGTAAATTAACATTTATTATTTACATAGTGAAAGTATTTTTTTAAATTAATCATCAACCTATAACAATGTCCGGCACAAAATACGCGTAGACTATAAATAAAATATATAAAATAATAAAAATCATAAAAAGCTTTTATACAAATGCACTAAACAGGAAGTAATAATTTATTTCATTGTTTGATCTAAGTTATTCTGTGAGTAACAGATTACCTATTTTGTATCTGTTACTCACAGAATAACCTAGATCAAATAATGAAAGAAATTATTTTTTCCTTTTCAGTGCATTTGTATAAAAGCTTGTCTTTAAAAATGTTTTTTTGTAATTTTTATTTTTAACTTTTTAGTTCTGTTTTCATTAACAACTAATAAAAGCTTGTTTTTAATTTTTTTTTCGTGTATTTATTTTTTTGTACTTATGATGTTAAATAACTAGTTTAGTAATTTCTATCTAATTTATTTTCCAATTTTGAAAATCATAATCTCCGATTCCGAAAACCCCTAGATACCAATTTTGAATAGAATCGGACCGTAATCACAAAAATTGTCCGCCATATTGGAGCCGCCATTTTGTTTTTTTCAGAGACAGACAGACACCGGGACAGGTGAAGCTTGATGGAAGCTTGTAATAAAAATCTATGATTAACATCAATTTTATTCAGCTCTAAGGGGCTTCTTATAATTTAACTCATATTATCCTGTGGATTGATTAATCTTGTGAGCAATAAATCTTATTTTTCTTGTATTTTCTCCAGTTTAAAATCGAATAGTATACTTTCGATATGTCTACATTCTCTAGTAGCGACAGTTCAACTGGAATTTCCCAAGTTTTCTATTATATGACAATATTCAATATTTTTTGACTGATCACTACTCTCAGACTAATCATTACATTACATTACCAGGGTCTATCCAGTGATGTTCTCCTGATCTTTTGGAAATATCTCAATATCACCCGCGAACTGTGTTCTGATTTCAAATGCATCACAAAGTTTTGTATTCTTTGTCTTTTGACATGGTGTTGTCTGTCCAGCAGGCAAAGAGCTTCTGCATCAACACGAAAGTGGAGTCTGGCCGTTGGAAAATCAATCTCGTTCCCCATTTTATTCATATTGTTCAATTTTACTCAAATGACTTGATTACACAATTCGAAGATAGTTGAAAAAGTGAGTGGAAACACTATATCTGTTCTAGGACATATCAACTTCTCGGGTCTGTATCAGTGAGAAATCGGTAAAGGCAATGAGGAGTGTGGGAACCGGAAGTGAATTATTATCCACTGATCTACTTGTACTTGTAATACTCACAATATGAAATAAGAATTATTATTCACCCTCCTTCTGGCTGCATTGGTAAATAGTTGAATGTACGTTTTAATAATGAACGAACACGGAATGTTCGATGTAAGAGAATCAAACCAAAACCAAAACCAATATCGACGATTCGGACGATCAGCCACCCCTATTTTCGAAAATTTAATTCTCGCAATCCTTGGAAGACTCACAACTGGCAAACACATGCCAAGCCGGCATATCGACCGGATGTATCGTGCCAACTGTCTATTTGATGGATTTCGTATTGAGATTTTTATGCATTATGATTACTTGATAAAATAAAAGGAAAATTCATCTTTGAGTGGATGATGTACTCAATCAGTTGGTTTATTAGCACAGAGTTGGATACATTGTGAAAAATTTAAA